>CM060106.1:20753428-21105928 GCA_030522415.1 Channallabes apus
CAATCAGGGGCGTCTGTGAGCTCGCGCATGCGGAGGGAGCGGAAAACGCTGTCCTCCGAGTGTGTTATGTTGCCCCCAACGGTGCGTGAGTGAGCAGTTCGAAAAGATGCGGCCGGCTGGCGTCACGTGGTTCGGAGGAAACACGTGATATTCTTCGCCCTCCTGACTGAGTGGTAGTGGTATCCTTAATGTGGGAGCCCCCTAGCGACAGGGAGGAATCAGACAGGACTAAATCAGCGAGAAAAATCGGTAAAAGATGCCCCCCCAAAAAAAACGCAAGAAGTTCAACAATGGTTAAAAAATGAGTATAGATGAGATCCACTAGATGTGATACGTAGCTAACGGTTGGTACGCCAAGTTTTAAAGAGACTTGCCGCGATGGTGACCTTAAAAGAGCTGTAATCCAGTGTAGAAATAAGAACGTATGGTTATGGTATAATTTGTAACAAAATATATTTATTTTGTAAATCATGATTAATATATGTCTAAAATCAGGGAGACCCTGTATAAAATATGAAAACACATGCAGTTAACTTATAAATGTAAAGCCTGTGTACTTGAACTTGAATCTTGGCTACTTCTCCATGTGGAACATTTTAAGCTTGTTTATGTTCTTAGTTTTGTGCATGTGGATTTGGAATATCGTGACGTCTGTGCGGATCGTAGACATATTCAGGATCAGAATCTTGAAAAATTAATTTACAACCAGTCAGCAACCAGGTTTTGGGCCGCGACATTGCATCATGCAGTGCAAGGCAAGGTGCTATCAATCTTTAAGAAAGCTCCTGCCACCAGCCATAAAACAGCCTCAAAGCATCACTGATCCCCCGCCATGTTTCACAAAGGCTTTCGGGGCATTCCTTATCTGCAGACCCTGATCTTGTTTATGGCCAAAAAGTCATCTGACCTCAGCAAACAATTTCCACTCAAACGCCTGAAGGCCCTCAATTTGTGGACGTAAAAAATTATATAGCGAAAGCGGTACACTATGCAATATACTGTATATTATACATGCTGACCGGATGAATGTGTGATTATTTCATACACAATGGACAGAAGTGAAGGAAAACATGAGAGACAAAAAGGAGGAGAAGAAGAGGAAAAGGCAAGAGCATTCTTTCACAGTACAAAAGAAAAAATAGTCATGCCATGAACTATTAACAGTTTATTATATTCGTACTCCCTTCCTGAAACAAACAATGGTACGCCTAGCACCCGATTCTCATCTGTGCCTCTCATGATGCGTGAACCGGGATCTATCTTTTTTTCTTTTCTCCCTCTCTCCTTCCCTCCCTCTCCCCCCCTCGCTCTCTCTCACTCTCTAATTGGGTGTGTTATAGGGCTCAGGGCAGTGAGCATCACAGTCATGGCTGGATGCACAAGCTATGGAGAGATACAAAGAGAGCGAGAGCGAGCAAAAGAGATAGAAAGAGCGAGAGAGAGAGAGAGAGAGAGAGAGAGAGAGAGAGAGAGAGAGAGAGAGAGAGAAAGGCCAGCCTTGGACTTCAGGCTATAACGAGGCAAAATTGCAAAAGAGGAAGCTTTTCTTTTTTTTTTTTAACCGAGGAGAGGAGAGTAACTAGGGACTGAGAGAAGTTAATGGAGAAAGCAAAGGAAGGCTTGAAAGCGTGAATGAGAAAATGTACTAGCTGAGAGTTTGGGGAGCTTCAGGTTTCTTCATTCGAAATAGAAGCAGATGCTGATGATTTACATCTCTCTCTATATGGCTATTTCAGAAAGATAAGATTCTCTTTCTTGTCCTGATATGGTAGCTCAAATTGTAAACAGTTATGAGCAGTTGTGGACAGTTCTTAAAAATAATATCCATAATTATTCTGTATGTTTAGGGGTTGCAAATTTTGCACATATTTATCAACCTACTGTATAGTCAAAAACGTTAACAGTCAATAATATATATATAAAAATAACAAAAATTCTGTTTGTTGGTTTGGACGGTGACCGGCTGTTGTTTGCACAGGTAGTCACATGCGATTATCAGCTTTTATGTCATACTGCGACACAACCCAGGGTTTCCTATACACTGATTTATAGACTACAGTAACTGCCACATATCAATTTTCTTTTTTCTTTCTTTCTTTTTTTATTCTCATTTAATTGCACGCAGAGCACTGATTCAGCCCTTCTCCTTCAAACACGAATACACAAACGCGTCTGTGAATAGAACACATTAGCTTACTGGTTTACACAAGGGGCAACCTTTGGCTCTGAAAAACCAATCCAACACCAAGAGCCAAAACATGCAGTTCCTAAAATGACCACTGGCTCCAAAAGTGAGTCAATGTCGACAGAGCCTGCTGTTAGCATGGACAGTTTTACAACAGAAATGAATATGTTTGAAACCTTGTAAATAAAATGGTTTTAGTCTCCATAAGCAGCCTTTCCCATTCATGACAACTGTATGGAGTGAATTTTTATGTAACATTTAATGAAGCCATAATATAAGGTATAACTATAGGTGTGGGTTATTGGAGTGACATTGCAGGTGTGGAACTGCTAGCTGTTACCACTTTAGCTAGCTGGCTAACAGGATTTGTTTTAGTTTAACTCCCCACAATTAGGAGTTTACAAAAAAAAAAAGTAAAAAGGGGAGAAAGTAAGGTTAAAGTAAAATTAGCAAAAGAAACCTTTAAATTTTTATTTCATTAATATTAGCCACATTAGCATTACAACTAAGCTAAAGTTAAGAAAGCTAGCTTGCATTAACAAGGTAACAAGTTCCTAAAATCTTTTGAAACACAATGTTTTCTTCAGACAGCAAATATTTCAACTAAAAACAAAGAAGTATTTCTATAAGATAAGGATGAACTTTTCTCTCACTTTTATGCTGTATGTTACTGAATTTCAAATTCTTTCAGGTGTAAATTTAAATTAACCCTAATATTGGATTATATGGTTGGGGTGGTGACTCAGGCGGCTGAGGCTCTACAGTAGGTTGTTGATTTGAGGATCTGAGTTGATCTAAGTCCTGCCGATGATAGGGTGCAACAGCGCAAACTACCCAGCCACTTCATGTAGTGCCAGTTCCAAGCCTGAAGGAAAGTTTATTGGGTGATCTTCTTATAAATATATCAAATTTTATACATCCTCCAAACGAATGAATCATATTTGTAAATGTCACAGCAATTTCTATCACAGAATGAGTACTGATCTGGTACACATAGAGAAAATACTGCTGTGCTAAGGTACAGAGTGTATGTGTATGCAAGAGCTAAATTATGCTGCAGTGGTGTGTTCAGCAAACCCATGCGTTAAAGTGAAATTCACTTTTTATTCTAACGGCACACACGTATATAAAGTGAGTGTGGTTCCGTGGTTGAGGTTACCTGAGGGTAACCATGACGATAAGGTAAGGAATAAAGTGCGACGGTGTGAGCTGTTACAGGAACACTATTTACAGCGTTGATTATTTATCTACTACGGCATGCCCTGAAAGTGTCATTCACGCTTCTTGTGAACCATGATTTATTAGAATGACCGGATTAAACGTATATCATGTCAATAGCCTTGAAGCTGGAATGAAAGAAAGAAAGGAAATCAGAATATTTTTCTCTGAAGGATATAGGCTTTTCATTATTGCTCGTTTAATTTGTTGATTGAATAAAATTCAATCCTTGTGCTCGGCAGTATAGTAAATGTGCTCCGGGATTAAAAAGATAAGCTGACCAAGCACTCATCTACCTTTTAGTGAACCAATCAATTAACAGTGTCATATTTATATAATTAATATTGTCCTCGAATAAGTGCGTTTAAGATCCCTATGAAATTTCAGGTTTCACAAAGGTCCCATTATTTCCAAAGGTAACGAAAATGAGTAAGTAGTTAATAAGATAATAAGATAATGATTCTATCTATTTTGTAATGCATTATTTACACTGTTTATTATACCATTAGTATTGCGTCAATAATGATACGTTGCCTTGTCTGTAATTTTCCCTCCTATTTTTCGCATCATGACCCGCGCCGCCATGAGAACCCCGTTCATCGCATACGTGTCCGAGTGGAACGCTCGAGACAGACAGGCACTCTTTTACAAAAGCTCGAAAAAAAAGAGATAACAGATGGCCCCCAGTGCTAAAGAAATGGCGAGGGAGAAAGAAAAAAGGGAGCGAGAACGAATCAGATGAGCAGAAAGCGAGTGAAACTGCTTCTCTCTCCACACGAGTCTCCAAGGAGCATCAGATCCACAGCTTATTGCTTAGTGACAGTTCTACATTAACTACAGAACACAATCCTGTGTTCCATCACCTCAGCAACGCCGACACACAGCACACGCACACACACACACACACACACAAACACTCACATACACACCATCAGCAACTGCCTACAGACTTTAAATTAATTTTCTTTCTTCTGTGTTTTTCTTGCGTTCAGTAAGCGAGGCCAGAATCAGCACGCAGCTTTGAATACACTTAGTTTAAAACATTTTGCTTTCAGGAATATATCTGACACAAGCTATCTGCAACATAAGCAGATGCAATGGACAGTAGTGTGTAGGATTTTTTTTAATGGGGAACAAAGACACAAATGCTAATTATGACACTATTGCATATAAATACATGGATTAAAGTTGTATGTGTCTGAGTACTAAAAAAAACAATAGCATGGCTATATATATATATATATATATATATACGCAAGTGGACAAATTACTACTACACTACAAGAAGTCTAGTGCTTCTTGTTACTACTTGTATGCCTTATACTGTATATACCCTTATATAATTCAAAAAGGAAGGAAGCTATTGAAGAAATACAATTCCTGACATTTGACTTGACCCTGTCTGGATCGATCCCAAAATTCAATCACTTGAACTACTGGTTAAAATGATAAGGAACACAAACAGTCGGACTAACCTGAAAATATTTCCACCTGAAAATATATTACCTATTTATTTGCATTAAAAAAAAAAAAAAAACACTACCGCTTATGAAATAGCACAGCAGATCAAGGAAACTCTGTAGGAGTCTCATTTGCATCATCTGCTCCTACTTCGTTTGATGATAATTTAATGTAACCCACATTTAAAATAAACACAGCAGGCTGCCATGGATTACTCCGTATACATTTAATCAAACCAACAACGTTTTTTCAGGGGCCGTGTTTATGGAGGGATCATGATTGACAGAATAACTTGTGGTTTCCTGGTCAACAACAAATTAAAAAGAAAATGTAGCCAAATTATATCTGAATTAAGTTATAAACACCAGCAGAAATACAGGAGATTTCAAACTCAGTATTGTAAAGTACAGTACATTTGCAAAAGCCATCAAGCACCATAATGAAATGGGTCTCATGAAGACCTTCCCAGGAAAGCAAGACCAAAACTTAGAGGAGAAGTTCCTTTAGAGTTACCAGCCTCAGAAATCACAAATTAACTATTAACCTTCGATCAGAGCCGTTGTGAAGGCTTTACAGAGCATAAATAGCAGACACATCTCAATATCAACTGTTCAAAGTAGATTACAATTTAAAAAGAAATAAAAATCACGAAGGACCATGGAATTCGAAGACATGTCCAAACTTTCGAGTGTCAATATTAGTGGAGTTTAAGGTTGAGGGTGAAACATGATGGTATGTTACAACCCTTATCAAACAAACTGAGAACTTTCTGGTATGTGTCAAAGTTAACATCCATATGAATGCCAGCACCCAAAGTTTCTCAGCCGATTATTGACCTTTGACCCTGTTGCCGGTTCCCAGCTTGTCCTTATTTGCACCAGTTTTAGTATACTAACCACTGCATACTGGGAACAAGCCCACAAAACCTGGTATCTAGCCACAATTTGGTCACAATTTTAAATCTTGTGTTCTCCACGATTTAGTATATCCAAACTGTAATGTTTAATACCAATTTTTTTCATTCCAATTACTATGTTATTATAAATCTGACCATCCCCCATCATAATTTAGTCACACTAAACATTTCTTTCTAATTTAACCAGGTCATGTTCCCATTTCTCACTTCTTTTTACGAAACGAGCTGCATGACTAGATGCATAACTTATTACTAACTAACGTGATTTGGTTAGCAGTTTGCTACCTAACTTAAAATATATGAAGCTCAACCTGTACAAAAACTATTATAAAACGATCCTATAGTAGATAAATCCTAGTCATACAAGGTTAATGTGGGTCACATGTTTGAACTGTTTCCCATGGGTTCTCAAGTTGCACAACAGAAATGCGTTTGAACCCAGTCCATCAAGACTTTCCTTATACCCACACTGCACTATACATGGCATGTCAGGAACAGAGTGTGTATAACTGATGGATCAGAAAAAATCTCTGAAAATCGCATTACACCATATTGAACATCAAATACGACAATAATGAGGAAGGAAACAGGCCCAAGCTGATCAGGAATACTGATTTCTGCAAAAGACATCTACAGTAGAATAACACTTTTCGACCTCACATCACATTACTTACTGTATGTTCACGCTGCAATTCTTTCAGTTCTGAAAGAATCAGACGTTAACTACTAACTACTTAACGACAAAATAATGTTGCAGAATATCCAGTATGTGTACCATATATGTGAGTGCATTGTCATTTTATGCGAACATGTAAAGCTTGCTCTGGAATGTGATTTAACAAGAATGCTTGATTTAACATACAGTAGAACAGTAAAATAATCAGTAAATAATGTGGGGGAGGGAATCTTACTTTTATGTAGGTATAACTAGAATCAGGCAAACTGCTGTTGCATAAGAGGAATGAATACAGGGAACGTTGGCTTTGCTTGTGGTTGCCAATTGTTGATTAATTTTCTATCCCAGATTTTTATTATTTCTTGCATAATATATGTACATACAAATCCATACTAACTGACTCACTATGAGGTGATAGCCATTATAATCAAATACTGATTAGCACTAATGAAATAAATGAAGACGCAAGACATCTAAAACATTAAGCAGGTGAGCAGTTCAAATTAAAATCATATTCAAATTTTAACCAAGAATATGATTTCTCATTTGCTTCAGTTCTCACTTGATCATAGACTCCTACATTTGTACTTTCGTACAATGCCCACAGATTTAGTCCTTGACAACTGAACCTAAACGCCTCTAGAATAAATCAAATGAGAACTGAGCTGATAGCCATTTGCTGTATTTTAGGGGGGGGGGGGGGGGGGGTTACAATTCTACAAGCAAGGGTACCATCCTAAATATACCAGCCCATCTTCCTGCCTTTCAAAAAGACAGCCCACATTATTTGGCATATGATGGCAGCTGAGGACATGCTTTCCTGTTCCATTCATTACCCTGAAAAAAAAAGACAGGAAAAAGCTCAATGCCCCTGACTCCAATGCAGTGTCCGAGCCAGGGAGGAGCCATCGATCTGTCGAGCAATCAAACCTCAGGGTGATCAATCAATCACTGAGCTGCTTTATTTCCTCGACTCGAGTCCATCATCGCTACGTACACACAGATGCTCGATTCCATCAAAATTGCTTTAATTCAATTCAGTTCAGAAAGAATGAGCTTTTCTGTTTATTTTAATTAAAGATCAAAACGGCTGATGGGCTTAAATTCGGACAAGGAAAAAAATTATTGAAAAAAATACTTTCGTCAGGCTACGTGTTATTTTAACAAAAAAATGCTAATTATTTATTTTCTTATTTATTTGCTTTTTATGTTTTTATTTCCTTAGGGCAATTGTAACAACACATTATTTTTTACTTTTTTTTTCTTAAAACAGATCCTAAATGGTTTCAAATGGTTGCAATGTCACTTTATGGTAAAAGTATCAAGATATTTACAAATACCAAATAAATCAGAAAAAACTCACTTAAGTATAAACTAAAATAGGGGAACCTTGGCGTACGAGTTTAATTTATTCTGCAGGCGAGTTCTTAAGGCGAACATTGGTAGGAAATACGAATTAGATACGAATTTACGAAATACGAATTTCCTATTAGAAGTAATGTAAATGCAGATAATCCGTTTCAGCCACCCACAAATATTACCAATATACTGTATATCCATTTCCAACATTGTCACTTTTCTGCATATATAAACAATCAAAATATTTAGAAAAGACATGTAAATGAAGTAAAATATGAAACATTAAACCTCACTTAACCTTAATTAACGATTCCTCCAGGCATTTGGAAATAGTACCCATACCAATTTGACAAGTTATAGACAATGACTAAACTGTATTTTAACATATAAAAACAATAAAAATTTTCACGACATGTAAACGAAATAAAATATTAAATAAAAATGCATTAAACGTCTCTTCAGCTCGCTTGGCTCTTTGTTTTGTTTCGAATTTCTGTGAATGAAAATTTCTTTCAAAATTTCTATTCATAAGGTGAAAATTCATAAGCGAGGGCGTTCAAATGCCGAGGTTCCACTGTAAATAAAAATTTAAGTCAAGTGGATTTTTTAGCATCGCATATCTCAACCGAGGGGTAACGATGCCTCGCTTTTTTATTTTAATATTGATTCAAAATGTGGTCTACCAAAACAATGAGCAGTTCATTAAAGGATTCAAATATATGTAAGCAATAAAACGGCTGAGGATATGCAGGAACATAATCAGTGATGGTGGAATGTGATGTGGCCCGACACAAAGATGTCTTACTGCTACATTTCTGAACATGATTATTTTTCTATAACTGCACTATGTGAAATGTTTTAATCCTCTTGGACCACAGCAACTAGTGAACGATGAGAGTTTTTACTTATTTGTAGTTACATTTCCTGAACCATCCACAAAACAAGTCAATTCTTCAATTTCTGAAGATTTTGCTATGATAGAAAACACAGAAGACGTCCTCCATAAATTCAGCCTATTAATAATTCTGTGTTCATTATAATTTTAATTGCATTCATAAACATTCATAAGACCAAACGTAGTCTTAGTATTCGCAGTCTAACTAGAATATTGCCAACACCTTCTGACCAATCAGATTCAAGTATACAAAAGCACCATGCTTTATATATATGCTATAATATACAGTATATATATATTGTATTCTAAGAAAATACAACAATAAAGGATTGTGTGGTCTAAACCTCATCAATAATGATTTTATTGAGCATGATCTGCATTTATTTGATAATGACTGTGCTCATCTGTCTAATTAGAGGAACAGATTACGAGTTTATATTACCTGATGCTTAATCATATAAATGTTGCTTTTGGATGGAACGGTCTGCCATATAATGATGTCATCACTATTTTCTCTGTTTTCATTTTACGATTACACACACACACATGTATTTCTATGTAGACCACTTATGTAGTAATAATAATATCATATTTGGTCAATTCGGCTAAATGTCCTTGTTTGTCCTTGAAAAAAAAGCTATTGTTCAAATAGTCATTTTAAATAAAGGAGTACATTCTCCTTTTCTCTCTCTTCTCTCTTTCCATTTCAACCCTATGCATTCACATGTAGCATCATTGTCCTCCACTTCTGTTACGACCAAAATAATCAAAGACCTTTAAGGTGGCCAATTGCAACACCGTTGTGAACAGATCACACTCAGAGGTCTATTGTCTGGCAATGAACACACACACACACACACACACACACACACACTGATTTCCTGCTGCTCTCCTCCTAACATACCGACTCAACAGCTCTAAGTGCTCAAGAGAGATGGAGTCAAAGTGAGGGAGAGATAAAAGATGCGGTTTCAATATTCATGTGAAACACTATTTCAGTACTGCGAGAATTCGCTAAACAAGTAACCCAGGCACTTAGCAGCCCCTGCTACATGACAACTCCATTTACTATGTGCACATACCATGGGCGTGAGCATTAGCAATATTCCTTATTAAAGCGGAAATTGGTCTAAGATGAAATTGAGCCATTTTCTAAAATGAATAAGTAAATCGAATCGAATGTTATAACTAGTATTTCTTACAGCCAATAAATTAAAGGATAATATTTAAACTGGTAGGTTACGCTGGCACTGGTGTCTAACAGATGGACACATCTATCTAGTTTCATCACAAAGGTATTTAGGCGATAAATTCCCAGTCTTAAAATATGTCGTTTTTAATTTGGGAACATACATATGATACAAATGCGCTGATAAGTGTCGCAGATCTAGATTTCCCTTTCAGTGCCTTTATCTACAAGTGATTTGCATTTACTTTGCAATTAGTTGAATTTGGTAGGTTTATCATGCAGTCATATCTCAGCCAATGCTTGCAGTGTATCATGGGTAGAGCCTGCGGTCCCCTGGCTGCCCGAATGAACGCTCAAAAATAATAACTGTCAAGACGTCCGTGTTATAGCCCAGGCTTTTTGCATTCTTTTGTTCCTCAAAATGGCTGACATTCCAGCAGGAACACAAGGTAGACATGTATTGTTTGGAACAGTGAACACAGCCCTATAAGCGGAACCGAGGAAATACCAATCCATCCATCATAAGGTCAGGAAAGGTTGGAGGCAGTACCATTCAAGCCCGGTTCACAGGCTGCCAGGCTTCTGAGAAAATAAACAGCTCAGACGAGCCCTGAAAAACATGCCTCGGTGTGTTTGAACTCCGCCTGACTAGGGATATATTTTAACACGTGTTCACTCTCAAACACACTCGCACATGTTATAACAACTGGGTTCGAAGATAAACAACTGCAGTCTGCGAGATTCTAAACGAGGAACATTCGCTTCGCAGGCTACTGCTCTCACATACATCAGATGATACTGTCTAGTCAAACAAACCAGTGTCTCACATAATGGACATCAAAATAAATGAACATGTTATCTTTAGTTATAAAGATGTAGCTTTCCAACATGACATCAACACCACATATAGTACATTCCAAACTATATACTCTATTACTAAATAGAGTACACTGTAAAAAATGTTCGTAATTCTAACAGTAAAATACCGTATAAATGCAGAATAAAACCGTATTTCACAAAACTTGTGATAACCGAAGAATTTACAGTGAAAAACTGTAATTAGTTTTACAAAGTAAGACCTTAAATTTAACAGTTAAAAACATATGAAAATATGGTTTATTGCAGTAAAATTTATGATATACTGTATTTATAAAAAGGAAACTCTCAGAGAAGGTATTTGTTACTAATATAATGAAGCATCAGTTTATATTTTACTAAACCTTTGTTGATAGAGTTTAAAAATCAGGAAAATATCTGCTGTGTAAAAAATAAACTTTAAAATTTTACGGTAAAAAACTGGCAGCTGTGGTTGCCAGAAATTTACCATAAAAAATACGGTAGCAACACTAGTGATTGTACGGGACTGCACTTATTATACTGTATATTTTACAGATATTAATAGTTTTTTCTACGTTTTATAGCCGTCTAATTTACATTAACCAAAGACTTGAAATTTGTAAATGAAATTCTGCCCTTTGATGACTGTGGCGAGGACAGCCGCTAGCACGCGCCACTTCGCCCGCCGCCACCGCCGTACTGAGGAGTGTCTGCCCAAAAAAATGTCCACCCTGACATTTGTATATTTGATTTTGAGAATTTAAATATTGTTTTGCAGTCTTTATTAAAAAATACATGGGACCATGCTGATGTCCGAGTCTTGAATAACTTTTGATGGGTTTTGATGATTTGATTTAGGTTTGTATTCATCAATTAGTATAAAAGTTTCTTAATAGTTTCTTAACAGTAAAATCCGAATGCTTAGTAATGTAACTTCTATCTCTTTTAGCTCCAGCTAGTGTGATAAAATGATGCTTTCACAGAATTGCTGAATGAATTCACTGTGGTTATTCATAATAAAACTAATATTCCAACAACGACAGCACTTGTGTAGCAAGCATGGTAGTGTAGTGGTTAGCACTGTCGCCTTCCACCACCAGGGTCCGGGTTCGATTCCCGGCCAGGCTTGATTCCCATCTCTGTGTGCATGGAGTTTGTATGTTCTCCCCATGCTTGGTGGGTTTCCTCCAGGTACTAGTCACCCCCCCCCCCAATATATAGGATAAAGTTGTATGGGTGAGAGTGTGTGAGTACTGATTGATGAAAACATGGTTATGATCCGTATTCGTTACAATGTAAACCCTGGAATTTGACGGGAATAAACGGTTTTTATAACAACATAAACATGTTAATTAGACAGGTTATAAACCGTAAAAAAATAAAATTAAAATCTGTAAAAAAAAGAAATTTACGGTAAACTTCTGGCAACCACAGCTTTTTTACCGTAAAATTTACGCTTTTTTTTTTTTCCACAGTGCAATAACGGCGCTACCATATTTTTTACGGTAGAATTCTGGCAACCACAGCTGCCGTTTTTTTACCGTAAAATGTACTATTTATTTTTTACAGTGTAGCATTGTATGTATTGATACAGTGCATATCCATTTTATGTTTATCATTAATCTGGCAAAACCTGCACCAAGAATTAACTTTTGATTCTTTTTCCATCATTATTAACACTCATACACATTATAATAAAGCTAAGGATAAACCTATTACACATATTCTCTGGCATATATGTGATTGCATTACCACTCAAGTCTTCCAAAATGTAAGTTATAGAGCATAATTAGCGTTACTATTTATTAATATTATTCTAAAATACTACTTAAATGTGGCAGAAGTGTATTCAAAATCCTGTTGATTATATTATATATTTAAAAAAATAACCACATATTCCATATATAAGTGACTGAATAGAAACATGATAAATTCTGCAATTATATATATATATACTGTATATATATATATATATATATATATATATATATATATATACATACATATATATAGTTACACTGATGATAAGTAAGTAATGTAATATAAAGTAATGGTTATTAATTAGTTAGTTTTTTTACTTCTACCAACACATGGGTTACTTCTTTTTCTTATAGCTTCAACGATGGAGCGACTACGGACATCTTCAAAGGAAACATAAAAAAAAAGCCACAGATATAAACTAGTAAAGTGTGTATAAATTTTTTGGGCCCTATTCGTTACTTTATATACTTTAAGAGTAACCCAAGTGTTATTTTTTTCAGCACTGTAGTTTATTATCCACTGATCAGCCAAAACATTATAAACACCTGCATAATTTGGTGTAGGTCCCCCTTGTGCCACCAAAGCAGCTCTATCGCATCAAGGGACCGACTCTACAAGGTGTGCAGCAGATCCTATTCATCTAGCTATCAAAATTTGTCAAGTTACTCAGCTCCTCATGCCTGTCCCTTTTTTTCCAACACATCAACTTCAAGAATTGACAGTTCACTTGCTGTGTACTAAGATATTGATTTTAATGATATGGCTCATCCGTGTAGATTGCACGACATACTGTATGGTTAACATACACTAATAAAGTGTTAGCTTTATGCAGGTGTTGTAAAAAATAAATTCCCTGTTATAGCATATAGCAATGTGTTGGGCATTAGTGGCTCAGTGGTAGGTTTCTTGCCAGCCTTGCAGAAGGCCCAGGTTTGATTCCCAGCCACAAAATGCAATGACAGTCCCAAGCCCAGGTTGAGCCAGGAAGGGCATCCGACGTAAAACCTGTGCCAAGTTGCGAGCAGATCAGATGGTCTGCTGTTGTGACCCCTCAATGGGAACACCCGAAAGACTAACAACAACAGCACTGTTTATTATGCTCAAGATGGTGTACATACAGTAAGGCTATAAGGCTATCTGAACATTTTCAGTAAAATTTGTTAACTGAAGACGAGGTAATGTTTAATAACACTGTGGGATTCTTAGTTAATCCAACATCATAGGTATTTACGTACACTGTAAGAGTTTGGTTAACATTACACGCACACGTTACTTCACATCCATCTACAGTAGAATCGTCTGTATCCAACTAGGGAGCCCGGAGACCAGTGGTGACTGTTGTATTGTACTGTATTTATTTCTATTTTTTTTTTATAAATTCTGTGGTAGGACCTCCTATCAACATTCACACAATACGGGCAATTTGGGAATGCCATGCATGTCCAAACCGGAAGAAACCGGAGTACCCGGAGGAAACGCACCAAGCACTGGCAGAACATTCAAACTCCATGCACACAGACACTTCACACAAAAGTATAGTATAGTACTGTAAGTGCCCTATACTGTATATGTACCCTGGAGTCAAACTTTTGAAGATCAAGGAAGTTAGATCACATGTCTGGCGGACATTGTGCTGTGAAAGCAGCATGTGTCCTCGGCCTCTCTGATTAGCAAGAGTAAAAGTGATGAAGCTGGAACTGCTAAGAAGCACCAAGCAATAAAGATGGAGACAAATGGGACAATAACTGAGAATTGAGCGAGGTGAAAGGACGTTCTTTTAACATGAATCGTTCAACCATCAGCACGTTTCTAAAGAACACTGTACTGTGTATATACTGTGTATTGCCACTTGTGTTAGTATCCGAGTACCTAGACAATGTTTGTTGGACTTGAACAAATGGTAACGGAACTCGTTCGTATGTAGGGAATTTCCTGTATACACTATAACGATAAGTTGATTGAATTGCTGTTTTTTTATTCCACCCAAGGCTACGGCACATTGCTGGTCTCTGCTTCATTCTGCATTATTAATGACTTGAAATCAGGAGAACACAGTCAGAGTCAAGGTATAGCATGCTACAGCTTTAATAACAATCCGCTCTGGAATAGTGCAGGTCCAGGCCAGTGTTCAGGCCCCTCTGGAGATAATCTCTCTAGTTATTTTTTTATATAAAAATCATGGACGATATAAATGAAGTGGTATCAGAGGCAGGGGCTGCGCCTCCTCTCCTCTCCTCTCGTCTATATGGGTCAGTGAGGTAAACAAGCAGTAAACCAGCTGGGGCCAGTGCACATTAATGCTCATGAGGAACGACCAGAGTGACCACCAGAACGCTATAAAAGGCCTTTACAGGAGAACACGACGACGAAACAAGTGTCATACATGTTGTTATTAGGCTGTTAAATCAAGGTCATGTGGTTGGTTCGAGGGGGAATTAAAAAAAAAAACCGGTGTCACGTGACTCGCTCTATAGCGTCCTTATGCGGAAGTCATGGTGCTTACTAACACACATTCTTTCGATATATAGAACACACACGTAGAGAGAGAGAGATGAAACACTTTGTGTGTGTGTGAAGTCTGAGAAATCTTCTTCGGTGAAAGACCGAAGCCTTAAATGAACGACGCGCTTATGAGCAGCATCCCCTCTGATAAACAAATTAAAGCATGTCGTTCCATCATTACGTCAAGAGCCGCGCGCGGAGGAACACGCGCTCGCTCGCGCCGTCAGATACACACCAGCGCGCTCGCGCGAATACACACGCGCAGAACGACGCCCATTAAAACACCGCGCACGACACACACACACAGAGTAAAGCAGTCTGTGTCAAATGCCTATCTTTATCTCTCTCTCTCTCTCTCCCACTCTCCACACACACACACACACACGCAGTCCTCTACCATACATTATACCCACTGCAACACATGCACATCATCAACGCAACACACCATTCCTGCATCCGACTTGTTTCGAACGTTACTGAGTTGCAGATGCATTAAGATCAAAAGTCTTCTTACCACATCTTGCGTGTCAAGCCGCGCGCAATCAACCTCGAAGCAGTCTTTTATTATATTATTATGATGATGATAATAATTATTATTGTGATTATTATTCCTCTTGAGGCTGGAATCGGAACACTTCGCTTTGATCTTTTTTGCAGCTGCGTCGAAGATTCGCACCGCGTATCCAGAGAGATCGCTATTTTGCTCGCGCTGCCAACATCATCCCCAGCATCATCATCATCTCCTGCAAGAGAGAGAGAGAGAGACTGTGTGTGTGTGTGGAAAAGCGCGCTGATGCTCGACTCGAGTCAGAGGAGGACGAGAAGAAAGAGAGAGAGAGCGAGGAGTGGTGTGAATTGAGAATGGTTTGATCTGAATGGATGTGGATGCATGGCGCCCTCTGACGGTTGCCCGTACGCAGTGCAGCCCCCGTCGACCTTGCCTTCACCTGCGTTATGTAACACCTTTACACCCAGGGACGTTTACGAACATCTGGGGAGGGGGGGAGGGGCATCCTAAGATTTTTATGCTGGTCCCAACATTTTCCGGCTGGATGGCGAATGTTGCTTTTTTTGCGGAGGCATGGTGTTGTTCACAGGGCCCTGCGGCAAAAAAGGGAAATTAAATTACGTAACAATTTTTTTCTAAGACTACCGTATACACGTGACCCTTTCATCAGCTATACTTACTTAGACTTGCTGCCTCACAGCTCCAGAGACCCTGTTTTAATCCTGTTTTGGAGTTTGTCGTGCGAGTGTTGGTTTCCTTGAACCTCGCGAAAACATGGCGGAAGTTGTACTATATTGTACAGTCTCTATGGTCATCCCGATCAACATACTGTAAAGCAGTTGCTTAAACTGTACAGTAGATGGTGATTTCGTACATACAAGGTCGTATCAAAAAGTTACGAGATTAGCTCTGAAAGATCTACTGAAATGTAGAAAGAGCTACATTTACACACTATTACTTTCAAAATAGTCCCCTTGCACAGCATTACAGAGCTCCCACTTCTAGAACATGTTCTTTTTTGATTCACCTACTGCGATTTGCTCTGTAATAGGATTAAAACAGCGACGCTTGAACTCGATCTTCATTTTCAGGATTTCAGGAGCCAAATCTGGTGAGTAGTGGGACCATGCACAGTTCCCCATGAACATGGGAGGATGACTTTTGGTAAACTGACTTACTGTATGAAGGTTAGTGCTCCTTGTGCTGCCATCTGTTGGTGTGTTACAAAACTAGTCTCGACTAGTAGGTGCTACACAATGTTACTTCAACCAGTATAGTAAAATATCTCGATAAGTGCTTGCTTTGAGTAAAAAGCTGCTATATTCATCTGTCTCAGTCTTCAGACTTTTTCACTGGAGGCTGTCAGGTTCAAAGGCTGGGATGAGGCCCTTGGGAGCTAAGTTAGCCCAAAGATCAGTGGTGGAAATGTTGAATGATGAATGAAATGTCTCTGATGAGCAAGCCAAGGGTGACGGCGATGGTGGCAAGGAAAAACTCCCTGAAATGGCAATAGGAAACCTTGAGAGGAACCAGACTCAACAGGGAACCGATCCTCATTTGGGTGATAACAGATAGATATTATATAATGTAGCGTTTTTCACCGCCGGAAAGGATGTTGGAGAGACGAGTGAGCTTGCTTGCTACCCAATGCAATGGCTGGGAGTATTATTATTTACACAACCAGCACTGTATAGCATGAGCAGCACATTCACTGTTATAACACACACAGAGAAAGCGCACATGCACACACATATACAAGTCAAGCGCACACACATGCACACCCCCAACATGGCCGAAGCCACCAACCCAACCAAACGTCCCAACCATGGTCAACACACAGGGAATCTCCCGCAAAGCATGACGGTCGTCAGCCGCCGTCCCGCCTACGCCACACTGCTCCCACCCGAGCTGTGACCGTCCCCGGTCACCACGACTCTCAGTCTCGGAGGCGTGAAGGCGGTTGGCTGGTAAGGCGCCAGACGGTCTCGGTGGAGCAAAACTCGCACCCGCCCTGCCAACCGCACCCGGTAGATGACATCCGAGAGCTGGGCAATTACCGTACAGGGGTCCACCCAGTGAGACATGAGCTTGGGTGAGAGCCCCCTCTTCCTTCTGGAGGAATAAACCCATACCTGCTCTCTAGTAGCAAAGTCTCGCCCCCGGCTGTGAGTGGCCACGCCCATACGCTCCATAGGTGCCGCCACCCGAAAGTCCTGCAGCGGTGCCCGCGAGCGCTGGGTGGGGCCCTTCTTCGCCGTGTAGCGGTCGCCTCGGTGGACAGAGCATTCACTGTCCAGCTGCGGCACAGGTGAAACAACTGCGGACAGCGCAGTAACTCGGCTGCACGCCAGCTCGGACGGCTGATCAGCACCTGCTACCGGATGTTTACCTGCCGCGACCACCGGAACTAGTTTAACGGCTGCTGGGGTACGCTGTCCCTCAGGCCTGAGAACATAGTATCGGTAGTCTCTGCATCACTGCGAAACCCTGGAGACCTGTTCATTGTCTAACCGTGACGGGTAGTCCTGTCCCCGGCTAGATTCACCTACCGAGTGCCCCCGAGCTGCGGGCGGTCGCTCGGCTCTTTCGCCGTGATGCACCGCCATTATGGATTCAGCGTGCTGTGCTGTGCTGCGCGTAGCGCCTCGGTGAGGGAAGCTGGTGCTGCTAACCTGATGTGCTCGCGGAGCCGCGGCGGTCGGAGTCCACGGAGAATTGGATCCACACTCTGGATAGCCCCGGCGGACCGCCAACTCCTCGCACGCTGCTTCTTGACGGTCACCGGCGCCGAACCGGAGGTGGAGCAACTCTCGTAGCTTTGACCAGTCCTTCCGCTCATCGGCCCGGAGGTCTTCCAGCACCCGGAGCGCGTCGCCCTCCAGCGAGAGTGCTACTCTGACGGCTGTTTCCACCGAGGACCAGCCTGTGAAGTCGACGGCTAGTTCCACTTGGGCGAAGAACGCGTAGGGTTCGACGGCGCCCTTGTAGGTGCAGCTGCAAGTCGAATCGCCGTCTGCCGGTGCACGGAGCTGTAGCTTGCTCCAGCATCAACGCTGGGCTCCACCCCGAGATCCAGTGCCGGATTCTTCGTCTTGCCGATCCACTTTGGTCGCGCTGCTTTGCTCGTGATGGTTCCGCCCGAAAGATGCTTTTTCTTCCGTCGTAGTCTCTCCGCTACTTGGCGGCCGACCTGGATCCTCCACAGGTCCTCAACAGTGCGCTCCAACTCGTACTTCTCCATCCCACTTCTGACACCAATGTAGCGTTTTTCACCACCGGAAAGGATGTTGGAGAGACGAGTGAGCTTGCTTGCTACCCAATGTAATGGCTGGGAGTATTTTTATTTACACAACCAGCACTGTATAGCATGAGCAGCACATTCACTGTTATACTGTAACACACACAGACAAAGGGCACATGCACACACATATACTGTACTGAACATGGTCGAAGCCACCAACCCGACCAAACGTCCCAACCATGGTGAACACACAGCGAACCTCCCGCAAAGCATGACGGTCGTCACCTGCCGCCCCGCCTACGCCACAATAACATCATGTGTGTTGTGCAGGTGAAAGTTCAATATGATAGAAGTTCTTTAAATTAACATGAAGACCAGTTCAGCATTCTTCTTCTCCAGCTGTATCTCCAGAGCTGTAGATGCTCTGCAGGTTTCAGTAGCTACGAGCTGAGCCTGATGTACCAGTTAGCGCCGTTGATGGCGCTGCCTACTGTTACATTCTACGTGGACACTTGTGATGCGATCACAGTTTGACATAAAAGTTGATGATGACGCTGCACACTGTATTGAAAATCCGCATTTTTGAATCACATCTGAGGCAACACTATTATTCTATTATCTAGAATTATAGAATTAGCAAATATGAATGTGTGTAAATGTGGCAAACTACTGTAGCATTATCTTGCTAATATCTTGGGAACAACACGGACACAGTCCAGAGTGTTCCAACCGTATTCAGTGAAAACTAGTTTGTAAAAGACTTGTCTGTCTCATCGTGCGCCCCACCGGAGGTGATTTTTGCCCCTAAAAAAAAATTGTTTAAAGTATTTTCCTTCTCTGTAAATGTGCCAGGAAATATGTTTTTAATAAGAATGTAAAATCAAGAGTCTTTCAGACACAGTAGTACAATAACCAGCTAACATCCTGCAGTCTACTGTTAGAGTCTGCAATGTTTTCAACATCTAACTGTATGAATAATATAAAAACTTAAATCTATCACATACATTAAACGGACATAAATCATTCTTAGAACCTAATATTAGTCTAAGAGACACTGGGAATGATCACAGCGGGTGCATTGTGTATTTGACTAATAGACCAGGAGAAGAAGAACGCTAATGTCCTACAGGCTCAAACACATCAGGCATGCACCATGACTCCCACGCTCACGCATTATTTATTTGTGCGTTTTTGCCTGGACAGCACAAAGAACCTGATGTTTCTGAGAGTCGATGGGGATGTTGTGTAATTTCAAGAATGTTAAACAAATGCAATTAGAAATCACTCTGTTTTTGATGTGGAGTGTGCATACACAGTGCGAGACTACCGTATTTATGAGTCACGTAATATAATTTCATTTTCATTTCCATGTGAGCTGTGAGGCTTTCAAACCGATTAGCCTTAGGCTGTGAACATTGGCATGAAAAATGGTTCAGATGATTAAGTGCTCTTTGCTAGGCTTAGATCAGTATCACTGGGAGCTGCTCTCTTAAAATTAGTATCCCTCGCTGTTTTCATGTGTGGCTCTGCCCTTCTCTGTGTGTATCCTGCCCTGCCTAATTAACCACCGTTTTCATACTGTTTTCATCCACAATACAAATATAAAAAAAGGGGGTTCTTCAGAGGTTCTTTGTATAGAACTTTTAAAGCTTCTGCCAGAGGGACAATCTGTAGACAGAGTTCTGAATATACTGTGTAGATCCTTTAAAGGATTCCTCAGGTCATCATTAAAAACAGATCAATAGAGGATGGGACCAGGGTAATTACTCTAAGCTAGAGCTAAAGCAGAAATTATTACTGAAAAGGGCAATATTTATATACTTAAACACGAATAACTCGTAGAAGGAATTTTTTAATTTACGAGACCTGTTCAAGTCAAACCGGGACTTGTCGAGACAGTCAATCATGAACACCACTTGCACATTGCAGGAGTTATTGCCACATCCCCCGTACAGTCCTGACCTCGCGTTAAGCCATTTCCACATGTTTGGGCCATTAAAGGAGTTCCTGGGGGGGCCAGTGTTTGAGACGTGAAGTAGGCAGTCCAATCATGGCTTTGAGGTACTGCAAAAACTCTCTACCTTGACAATATTCAAGCACTAGTGAAATGCTGGGATAAGTACATTACTGTAGCAGGGAATTATCTAGACAAATAAAGTGAATTTTTGATCTCATAACTGTGTGTACAGTCAAAAGTACCGGTTTGACTTGAACGAACCTTGGAAAATAATAAGGACTGATATTAAAATTGAATAATGATTATTTACTAAATATACATTACACACTCAGACATAAGGATTTCTGAAATGTTCTTTATATGTATAGAAGTTCTAGCTTTTTTTTAAAGGTTTCTACTTGGACCCATTTTTATAACGAAAACTTCAAGAATGCCTTAGGGTGCAAGATGTAACCTGAGCACTTATAAGAACTGCATCGACACTTAGCAGACCACATGGAGTTAGTGTACCTTTAAACACTATTTAAGCTGCCTACTTGAAAGAACACTATTTGACATTTACAGTAACAGTACATTTAGATTGGTTCCATCTTGAGGAACAAAAAAGAAATCTCTTTTAGGGATCTTTAGGGATCTTAAAAATATCTCCACCTACAAAAGGCAAATCCTGTATCCTGTAAGCTCGTAAAACTGAATCAAAGCTGGACCGCCGATGATCATCTTGTGTTTTTCCGGTCTTCAACTGGCCAATTTTGGCGAGCCTGTAACTGTCACCGTAACATCAGATTTCTGTTCTTGGCTTACAGAAGTGGAACCCGATGTAGTCTTCAGCTATTTTAGCCCACCCACATCGAGGTTCAACATGATGTGAAATTTCGAGATACTTTTATGCTCACCGCAATTGTAAAAAGTAGTTAATTGCATTGCTGTAGCTTTCCTGTCTGCTTGAATGAGTCTGGATATGCTCCCCTGTCCTCTCTCGTCAACAAGGAATCTCTGCCTACACACCTGTAGCTCAGTAGATGATTGTTATTCCACAGTATTCTGTATATTCTGTTGTTGCGTGTAAAAATCTGAGGACATCAACTGTTTTTGAAATACTCAGCTCAGACCATGTGGCACCAATACAGTACTTATGTCATGGACAAAGGCACTACTATAATTTTTGTTTTTTTGTTGTTGTTGTTGTTGTTGTTTTTAACCCAATGAGTGATGTGAACACTAAAGGTCCCATACAGTATGTTGCTATTTTTAAGTTGCCATAGGTTTCAGAGGTCTCACAAAGTGTGTGCATTAATGCTGCAAATGAAATACACTGCAATTAAGAGAAGGGTGTTTTCATATATGAGGTCACATTAGGGGGACATCTTACTGGATTGTTTGTGGATTTTTTTTTTCATGTTTTTTGTCCCCACACTGGGGACTTTAAATATCTAAAATTATATAAAAGAGTGTTAAAAAGTGAATTTTGCAAAATAGGTGTCAAAGTGGACAGCAGATGTACATACAGTATATAAATTTAAGTAGAAATGAAAGACAAACAAAGGCATGAAATCCAATTAACCGAGAACTAACCTGCATACAAAGGGAAGGAACAATTGAAACTGCTCTTGATTGACGTGTAGATCCACTATTACATGACGTGATGACATATATACTCAGCAAAAAAAGAAACGCCCCTTTTTCAGGACTGTGTATTTCAACAATAAAGTTGTAAAAATCCAAATAACTTTACAGATCTTCATTGTAAATGTTTAAACAATGTTGTCCATGCATGTTCAATTAATCATAATCATTTAATTAACATGCACCTGTGGAATGGTCGTCCTTAACAGCTTACAGAAAGTAGACATTTAAGGTCACAGTTGTAAAAACGCAGGACACTAAAGAGACTTGTCTACGACTGTGAAAAACACCCAAAGAAAGACACCCAGGGTCGCTGCTCATCTGCGTGAACATGCATTAGGCATGCTGCAGGGAGGCATGAGGACTGCTGATGTGGCTATAGGGCAATAAATCGCCATGTCCGCACCGTGAGACGCCTAAGACGGCGCTACAGGGAGACAGGAAGGACAGCTGATCATCCTCGCAGTGGAAGACCACGTGTAACAACACCTGCACAGGATGGGTACATCCGAATATCACACCTGCGTGACAGGTACAGGATGGCCACAACAACTGCCCGAGTCACACCAGGAACACACAATCCCTCCATCTCACAGCAAGAACTGACAAATCTGGTCCAGTCCATGAGGAGGAGATGCACTGCAGTACTTCAAGCAGCTGGTGGCCACCAGATACTGACTGCTACTGACTGATTTCGAGCCTCCCTTCATTCAGGGACACATTGGGAAACAGTTTTAGTTTATGTCTTATGGTGTTGACTCTTTTAGTGTTCATACACATATTTACACATTAAGTTTACTGAAAGTAAAAACAGTTGAAAGTCAGAGGACGTTTCTTTTTTTGCTGAGTATACTGTATATATAAATTGCTGTATGCAAATTTGTGTAACCGAAGTTTTAACATTATTGTCAAACTTTGGTCAAATGTAAATTTTGACTGTTTTATAGAATGTAGTGATAAAGTTAGTAATCAATCAACAAATGATAACAACAGTAGGAGTAATGAACAGTTCCCATAGAAATTAAATAACCCTACAGTAAATTAAAGTACAGTATCTTTAGCGTCCCCTATATGACATTAACTGAAATGATGATCAGGATTCGCTTCGTATCCATTTCCATATATAAAAGCGAACTTTGTTATTCGGACATGAATGGGATTCATTTGGAAATGCAAATCAAATTGTAAAGCATCTCTTTAGCTGGCTGAGTTTAAAATGTAATTAAGTCCAAAACCTTAGGACAAGTGGTCAAGTCCAGACAGAGTAGAAAACTAACAGCGACTCGAGACGCCATACTGAGTCGAGCACTTACAAGCAGTGGCCATTAAGATTATGGATCACTGTAAAGGAACGTCCATTAGCAGGTAGGGTCGAGAGGCTAAATCTTTATTCGTGGCCGGTCCGGGGAGCGATGGAAGCTTGCCAAATAAGCATTTAATACATTTTGGGCCCACTGCAGTCTATTGTGCAGCCTTAACACTTGTGCTTTGTCTCATTACTGAAGGCATTTCTAATTTTCTGGGGTTGTAATAGGATTTTCAGTATAAATGAGTTCAAGAAATTGCACTGCTGTGATTTAAATATTTTCACATCGTTTTTTTTTTTTTTGTACTGGTTTATACAGAGCATAAGTGAAATCACACAAACTGTAGCTGCAGTGCTCAGTTTTCAATGCATTTCAAGTCTCTTGGGTTTTATTATTTGTTTTCATCTCCACACGGCATAGCACCAGGCTGCATCTGTGACCTTCTCTGTGCTCATTATACCTATAGAGCTTTAAGATTATCTAACCAGATGTTTGTACTTACTGTGCAGATGCAAATGAGGTTTAAAGGCGAGCAGGGTTTTTTTTTCTGTTGTTTCTCTGAGATTGTAAAATAGCATTTTTATAATATCTACATGTTCCATGGTAGATATTATTATTATTATTATTATTATTATTATTCAGTTTATTTATTACTTTTCCTGGGCATTTGAGGCTTTGTAAGATCTGCAGTATCAAGTCTTCTTGTGTTCTTGTTTTATTGATTGATTGATTGATTGATTGATTGATTGATTTAATGTTACTTTCATGTCAACTCATTCATATTTGAAAATATTGTCTTTTCTTTATGTGTGCTGTTTACAGAAAGGTAAACACTGTCATTAAATAGACATTTATGTAATTTTTTGCAATAATAGTTTGTTTTTACTGTTAATACATCAGCAAATGTACTGTGTATATATATAAACTAAATTTTCTAAATGTTAATGCCGGTCAAATCATTCAATTTTGTTTCCTCTTTGTAAGTAGTTTTAGAAAAGTTAAATTGAATCTCCTGGGTAATGATTTTCCAGTGACTTCAGTAAAATAGGTGAAATTATTCACTGCTTTTGGTGCAAGTGATCTGATTACATGTGTATGACAAAGATATATGGGCTGCACCCTTTTAAATTAGAAACTATTGATCGAAATAAATCATTATTTTTAAAGAAAATCCTATAAGGGTCTCTTTTATAGGCTCTTATATCATACCTTTTATTCCAAAACGAGTAATTCTACCAGTCTATGCTCAGAATTATAGTTCCTCTGCTATATTCATATTTAATTTACAGCTAGGTTCAAAAGTCCACTTCCATTTTATTACCATGATATTCTGTCTATTATTATTATTTGTATTGCTCAAGAATATATTATTGTAACATTTGACAATTGCTTATTGCTGTTGTGTCAAGAATCGAGTCTTCTCAGTTTAAGATGTATTTCCGTTATATAATTACATTCACAGCATTCAGCTGGCTCACTTGTCCGGAGTGAGAGTTGTAGTCTCTATCGCGGTGATTAGCGAAGAGCTGGGTCTTTAGTCTTTGTTTGAAGATACAGTAGCCAGTGACTCCGCTTTTTTGGACACTCAGAGAAAGTTTAGTCTGAAGTTTCAAGTAAAGTTTCAAATGGAATATAGAAAGAATTATTGCTTGGTGAACTCACCGCACCACCAAATACTTACGGGTGGGTCTCAAACAGGGGCAAGGACAAAAACAAATGCATGCATGATGTGTCTTTTCAGTGCGCAAAGAGAGCATATACTGTATACTGTATATAAGCTTTTGATCAGGTGTCCCTTTGATGTATACATATTGATGTACTTTATATATAAATTTTTTTGGTCATGGAAACAACTGAAAACAACCATAAAAACACGTGATCATGTGTATCTGTGCTATTTCTTGGCCTATATCTCCCATTTTTGAGTCATGTTTGTATACTTTTAAAATAAAAATTCAGGTCATCATATTGCCTAGATTGTGCTATAAAAAATCCTCATCCCTATATTTACATTTACATTTACATTTAGGCATTTGGCAGACGCTCTTATCCAGAGCGACTTACAAAAAAGTGCTTTAAAGTTAACATCACTGGATACATACTTACACTGGGTTAACTAGGTTTATAACTAAGTGCCATTAGTCGAACACAACTGGGAAGAGAGGTTTTTTTTTTTTTTTTTTTTTTTTTTGGGGGGGGGGGGGGGGGTTAGTCCAAGTACTGGAGAAACAGATGCGTCGTGAGTCGTCGTTTAAAGATAGTCAAAGTCTCTGCTGTACGGACATCTAGAGGAAGTTCGTTCCACCACCTAGGTGCCAGAACAGAAAAGAGCCTGGATGAATGTCGCCCTCGATCCCTGAGAGATGGTGGGATGAGGCGAGCAGTGCTGGAGGATCGGAGGGAACGTGGTGCAGTGCGTGGTGTGATTAGAGCAGAGAGGTAAGTGGGTGCAGGGCCATTTTTAGCTTTGTAGGCAAGCATCAGCGTTTTGAATTTGATGCGGGCAGCTACAGGAAGCCAGTGCAGGGAGCGGAGGAGTGGGGTGGTGTGGGAGAACTTGGGGAGGTTAAAAACGAGACGTGCTGCTGCATTCTGGATCAGTTGCAGAGGACGAATCGTGGACAGAGGCAGACCTGCCAGAAGTGAGTTGCAGTAGTCCAGTCTTGAAATAACAAGGGACTGAACAAGCACCTGAGTAGCCTGTGAAGAAAGAAATGGGCAAATTCTTCTGATATTGTAAAGAAGAAATCTACAAGAGCGAGTAAGGTTAGCGATGTGTGGGGAAAATGACAGATGGTTGTCCACGGTTACCCCAAGATTGCGGGCAGTGGCTGAAGGAGTGATTTGGTTGTTGTCCAGGGATATCACAAGGTCTTGACCTGGGGATGAGTCACAAGGGATGAACAACTGTTCAATTTTACTCAGATTGAGCTTTAGCTGATGTACAGTCATCCAGGATGAGATGTCTGCCAGACATGCTGAGATCCGGGTGGAAACCTGAGTGTCAGAGGGAGGAAAGGAGAGAGTAAGTTAGGTGTCATCTGCATAACAATGGTATGAAAATCCATGCGATGATATGACTTTACCAAGAGACTGGGTATAGAGGGAGAACAGAAGAGGACCAAGTACTGAGCCCTGTGGGACACCAGTAGATAGTCTATGTGGAGCAGATGTAGATCCCCTCCATGTTACCTCATATGACCTATCTTCTAGGTAAGAAGCAAACCATTGCCACGCTGTTCCACAAATTCTAAGGCTTGTAAGAATAGATAATAGAATCTTGTGGTTCACCGTGTCAAATGCAGCTGACAGGTCCAGGAGGATGAGAACAGATGACAGTTTAGCAGATCTAGCAGCATGGAGCTTCTCAGTGACTGACAGAAGGGCAGTCTCTGTGGAATGTGCCACTTTGAATCCAGATTGGTTGGGATCATTAAGGTTGTTCTGTGAGAGATAAAGAGACATTTGGTTATAAACAGTTCTTTCAAGAATTTTGGAAATAAAAGAGAGAAGTGATACCGGGCGATAGTTGTTAACTTCTGATGGGTCCAGGCAGGGTTTCTTGAGGATGGGAATAACCCTTGCCTTCTTAAAAGCAGCAGGAACATGACCAGATGATATGGAATGGTTGATGATGGTTGTGGTGAAGGGAAGGAGGTCTTGTGAGATTGCCTGGAGCATTGTGGAGGGGATTGGGTCTAATGAACAGGTGGTGGGGTTAGATGACGAGATGATCTGCTGAATCTCATCAGATGACAAGTTGGAGAATTCTGCTAAAGGAGGGAAGGGAAGGTCCTGAGGTTCTGCTGTAGGAGTTTGGTTGGGAGCGAAGGACTGGCGGATTGCTGCAATTTTCCCATCGTAGAATGTGGCAAAATCGTCAGCAGTCAGAGAGGAAGGGGCAGGAGGAGTTGGTGGGTTGAGTAGTGAGGAGAAGATGTTGTGGAGTTTGCCAGGATCATGTGCAGCGGCTTCCAGCTTGTCTCTGAAGAAGGTAGTTTTGGCAGAAGTCACAGCACATGAGAATTTGGAGAGAAGAGTCTGGTAAGAGATGAGATCTGCATCAAGTTGCGATTTCTTCCATCTTCTCTCTGCAGTTCTTAATTCTCTCCTGTTGTTGCGTAGTACATCTGATAGCCAAGGAGCAGGACAAGACGTCTTCCTTGGTTTAGATGACAGCGGGCAAAGGAGATCTATGGATGAGGAGAGAGAGGAGAGGAAAGTTTCAGTCGCAGTCTCTAGTGGTAGAGAGGAGAAGGAGGTTGGGTCTGGGAGGGATGATAGGGTGCATGAAGACACAGAGGCGGGGGAGACAGAGTGAAGGTTTCTGCGAGAAAAAGAGAAATTTTGGTCATTATGTTTACATAGAATAGGAAGGGTTATGGTGAAGGATACCAGGTAATGATCAGATTTATGAAGAGGAATAGTAGTGACATCCGTGACTGGGCAAGGACGGCAGAAAACGAGATCGAGAGAATTCCCTGCCTTGTGTGTGGGAGGGCAGCTGTTTAGAGTTAAAGAGATGGAGTTAAGTAGAGGGAGAAGGAAAGAGGATTGGAGTTTGTCAGATGGAAGGTTGAAATCTCCTAGAACAGTGAGAGGAGTGTTAACAGAAGGAAAAAGACTAAGAAGAATGTCCATTTCATCTAGAAAGTTTCCTAGAGAGCCAGGAGGACGGTAAATAACTAAGATGTGGAGGTTAATTGGAGAGGTTACCTTAACTGCATGAAATTCAAATGATGAAAAACTGAGATGAGACAGGGGGATTGGCGAGAAGGACCATCTCTTGGACAACAGGAGACCTGTACCACCACCTCTACCAGTTTCTCGTGGAGTGTGAGAGAATACATAGGCAGAGGATAGGGCAGCAGGTGTAGCAGAGTTCTGAGGAGATATCCAGGTCTCAGTTAGTGCCAGAAAGTCAAAAGAGTAATGGGTAGCTATTGCAGAGATAAAATCTGCTTTCTTTACAGCAGATTGGCAGTTCCAGAGCCCACCTACCACCAGTGCAGGGCAATGAGACAGAATTGGAGGGTAGATGAGGTTTCTGGAGGATCTGCCTCTGCTGTGTGAGTAAAAGCATCTTGGTCTGTGAGCACTGACAGAGATAGTTTGAAGACACATGCTACTGTAGACTGAAGTAATTGTCTATAAAACTTGGTGAACAAGAGTTTGAGTCAATTCTCTGCACTTGCTATCTAGATTGCTGACTAACTTTGTTGTAGTATATGCTTATTAACCGCTACAGACACTTGTGTCTGTAGCGGAGACACCTTCAATATAAGTAGCTAAGCCCTGCCCACAATTCACACCTTAAGGAAGCCTGAAACTACTGTTGATTAATTACCTGAGAACAATTTGCTTTAGACCTACTTCAATCACACTGTAATCAACACTACCAAACAGCAAAAACTAGGTACAGTATACAGTAAGAACCAATTGTGTTTCAAAAACAGTACAAAAGTTAAAAACCTACCTTACCAGTGGAGAAGAATCCAATATAGAAAACTAAAGCACACACTCGTCTATATACAGTATGTTTATACAAAAAAAAATACCAAAGCAAAAAATGGCTAAAATGCTCTGGGTTTTAAGGGCTACCATGTAAGTCATAGAGAGACCCGAAGACAGACAGACGACAGGAAACACATTAGCATTTTCCAGTTAGAAAAAAAGGGCTTCAGTGGACACAAGCTATTTGCATGTATATTTGTCTGGACACAGGAAGTATTACTGCACACGGCATAGCATGGTATAAGCACTTATATAAGGTGCATAGCACTTATATAAGGAATAAGGTAGCGCAATAAGAGGGTTGTTTTATGGACATAGATGTACTGCATGGAGAGGTTTGCACAATATCAGAAAATCTTACATCTCACTTGTGCGCTACTGTACAGTATATGGTCAAAAGTATGTGGATGCCTGGTTTCCCCATACATATGATTGTCTACAATTTATATAGGAGAAGTGGTGAAGGGTTTCAGCTGTGAGGTATGGAAGACTGGATGGATTCGGAGCGCCGCAGGCAGCTGGAGCCGGTAGGCGACAGGATTGATTCGAAGGGTGATGCGATATGGTCTGATGTACCTGGGGGAAAGTTTCTGAGATTCAGTATGGAGATGTAGATTTTTTGTTGACAGCCATACCTTGTCACCTACATTGTACAATCGTCCTGGAGGGTGTCGACGGCGA
Organism: Channallabes apus; assembly: GCA_030522415.1. Lineage (NCBI taxonomy): Eukaryota > Metazoa > Chordata > Actinopteri > Siluriformes > Clariidae > Channallabes > Channallabes apus. Next base: position 20,783,262 of record CM060106.1, read on the forward strand.
TGTTGTGTGATATAGCAGTGGTTGGCTTGTCGGATAACAGCGTTTGCTTTGTTCCACAGCCGTCGACACCTGCGGACCAACTGTTGGGCTGATGGTACAATACGTCAACCTCCGGTTCTTGGTGTTCGAACATTGGAGGTTGGAAACCCTGGCATACCTCAAATGGGCTTAAGTTGGTGGCTGAAGAGGTGTGGAGGTTGTGTGAGAGTTCAGCCCAGATGAGATAGCGAGCCCAGGAGCGTTGGCGTTCGGCGATGAAACATCTTAAATAATGCTCCAGTTGTTGCTCCGTCTGACCGTCTGGGGGTGATATCCTGAAGAGAGACTACAGGTAGAACTGTGGCCCTCTGTCCGTGACGATGTATTTTGGGAACCCATGCAAGCGGACTACATGTTCTAATTTCAGCTCGACTGTCATTTTAGCTGACGCCGAGAGCCACCAGGTGCACGGCCTTGGAGAACCGATCCACGATGGTGAGGATGGTGTCTTTTCCTTCCAAGGCCAGCAGGCCCGTGATAAAATCTACGGCAATGTGAGTCCAGGGTCTGTAGGGGATGGGGAGTGGTTGGAGGTCCTCTGGTGTCGGCTGGTTGATATCCTTGGCCCTGGCACACACTGGGCACACCTGAACGAACTCATCAATGTCACTTGTCATGGACGGCCACCAAAAGGAATGGCAGATGAACTGTTGGGTACGTCGATTTCCGGGATGTCTTGATAGAGGAGAGGAGTGGCCCCACTGAAGCACTACGTCTCCGTCCTCATGGCGAGGGGGACGTAGAGTCATCCAGGCAGCACACCTGCCAGTGCGGTCTCCTCGGGCTGCGCCTGACGAACTCTCGTTTCCAAGTCCCAGTGGAATGGTGCAATGATTCTTGATGGTGGTAGGACAGGCGGGGGTTCCGTCCGGGGAGCATCTTCCTCGTGTTGTCTGGAGAGAGCGTCCTTTGTGGACGGTAGGAGGATGGTAGGAGAGATGGAAATTATAATGTTCGAAAAATAGAGCCCACCGCACCTGTCTGGGGTTCAGTTGTTTTAGATTGCCGATGGTGATTAGGTTCTGGTGGTCGGTCCAGACGATGAATGGCTCCCTGGCGCCCTGGAGCCAGTGACGCCACTCCTCCAAAGCCCACTTTATGGCCAGCAGCTCGCGGTCCCCTACCCCGTATCGCTGCTGAGTGGGATCAAACTTCTTGGAGTAGAAACTACATGGGTGTAGTTTCTGGTCTGAACCTCGCTGGGAGAGAACAGCCCCGGCGCCCACATCCGAGGTGTCCACCTCCACAACAAACGGCATCTTTGCATTAGGATGAAGGAGGATCGGCGCAGTGGTGAAGCAATGACATAATTCCTGGAAAGCAGAGATAGCTGAAGGGTTGAGTTTAAAAGGGTTGTAAGATGGTCATGTCAGAGCGGTTAGTGGTGCTGCAACTGTACTGTAACCCCAGATAAAGCGATGATAGAAGTTCGCAAATCCAAGAAACCATTGTTGCTTGAGGGTCTTGGGTAGGGGCCAATGACACACAACTTACAGCTTCTGCGGGTCCATGGCCACACCCTGGGACGAGATGGCAAAACCGAGGAAAGTGGTTGAGCACTCGTGAAAAGCGCATTTTTCCAACTTACAATACAGCTGATGGGCAAGCAATCTCTTGAGCAATCTCTCCTCTGACGTGGAGAATGTGTTCTTCGACTGTATGGGAGTATATGAGTATATCGTTCAAGTAAGCGAAGGCCCAACGGCCTAACATGTCTCTCAGTGTGTCATTTATGAATTGTTGGAAAGCGGCATGGGCGTTGCAGAGTCCAAACGGGATGACCAAACTTTCTTAATGTCCAGGGGGGTGATGAAGGCCATCTTCCACTCATTGCCCTCTCTGACACGCAAAGGTCTATCGCCAGGTCGTAGGGGCGATGGGGCGGAAGGTGGGTGACGCGCCTCTTACTGAACACTTCAGCCAGGTCTCTGTAGACGGTTGGAATGGCGTTGGTGTCAAGGTCGGGGGCCTCAGACTCCCTAGAACACGTCCCAGCCATTGAGTTCAGAACAGGTCGGGCCCCTCTGTATGATCCGGCCTTGAGACCATGAGAGTTGAGCGGGTCGTGCTGCAGAAGCCAGGGGTAGCCGAGGATGATGGGTGGAGAAGAGATGGATGTGAGATGAAATTTTATTTTTTCTTGGTGATGTTCGATGATCAGTGTGATGCTGGGTTTGATTGGTGATAGGGCTGGCCCGAAAGGGGCCGACCGTCAACAGATTTGACTTGAACCGTCTGGGATAATGCCTCGGTTTCCACTCAATAGAGTAGAGTCAATGAAGTTACCGGCGGCACTGGAATCGATGAACGCCGTACTTCGGACCCATTTGTGGCCAAACTGGAGGTGTACAGTACCTGAACCGTGAGCCGAGAAATATTGGTGGTGTTGCTGGAGAGTTGGAGGGAACCCGGTGAGTAACTCCCCTGCCTCAACGGGCCTGAGCGTTTCCCGGTCGGAGAGGGCAGATGTTTCGATGATGCGCCGCAAACCCACAGTAGACGCAGTGTCCTTCTCTGAAGCTGCGTTCTCACTCAGCTGCGGTTAGGGAGGCACGTCCTAATTGCATGGGTTCCCCGGCTCCAGTGTTAACCACGGCTGGAGGTGGAGAACCGGCATGTCCGGGGATGAAGAAGAAGAAGAAGAAGAAGAATATTCAATTATTGTCACATGTACTTTTTACAGCACAGCGAAATTTCTTCTTCGCATATCCCAATTAGGAAACTGGGGTCAGAGCGCAGGGTCAGCCAGCTTACAGCGCCCCTGGAGCAGATAGGGTTAAGGGCCTTGCTCAAGGGCTCAACAGTGGCAACTTGCCGATGCTGGGGTTCGAACCCCCGACCTTCCGATCAGTAACACAGAAACCCACAGCCTTAACCGATTGAGCCACCACTGCCCTATATGGATGGAAGTGGTGATGGAGGATCGTGCTTCAGAAACTGGGTTCGGTGAGACGAAGGTGTGTCGAGGCGTAGCGTGGGACAGTGGTGAGATGATGGGCGGCAGGGTTCGAGGGGCTGGCATAGGACGAGATAGCAGGTGTGTAGCTCCAATGTAGCGGGGACCTCTCTTCCAGCTACCTCGTCTTTAATGCGGTTGGCCAGTCCCTCATAATAGGGACGACCCTCCCTGCAGGAGGTACAGTTTGGTGTCAGTTTCCACCTCACTGGCAGGATGTTCAAATGTGAGTTTCAGCTGACGGGTGAATTCATTATAGGAATGAGCCGTATCTGAATCCAAACGGAGGACTGCCGTGGCCCACTCTGCTGCCTGCCCGGATAGCAGTGAGACGAGGAGAGCAATGCACAACCGATCGGTGGAGTATTTGGTGTCATTAAACTCAAACACCAGATCTAATGCAGTTAGAAAAACACTACAGCTCCCGTCCGTGCCATCCCATTTATCCGGTAGGGAAAGAAAAACATCTGAAGTTGGAGAAGGGGGGGGGGGGCGGCGGAGTTGCAGCCACTGCAACGGGAGGCCGGCTAACCGTGCTAGCGACAGCTTCGCGAAGGTCCGCGTTCTTCTTCATCTCAAACGCTCCGGCGAAGATCAGCGAGCTCTCCGGTTAGCTTGTCAATTAGCTCGGCTTACCAGTTCACCATGTCGCAGAGGTGCGAGTGATCCGCTGGTTTTACCGCTCGTGGCTCAGTCATTCTGTCACGAACTAACCCGGGATGATCAGAAGACTTAGCGATAGCGGTTAGCCCTTTGTAGTGTGAATGGTAAACCCAAACGCGGAAGCAAGCGAGTAGGCAGGATAACCACGTGATTTAGTTTAAGGACTCTCACAAGGGAAAAACACAAATTTAACCCGTGTCCTATAAACACACACTCGAATCATGAAGCAAACCCAAGAGAAGTGAGTAATCATGAAATGGCTGACGAACGGCTTGGACCGACATGGGCGAACGCAATGATTGAGCGATGTGAAGCGCCATCTTGTTTCCTTTTATGCTTCCTGTTTTGCGACCGTACTACTTCCGGGTCCTAGTTCCGGGCGCGGTGCGGGTGTGTGTGACACATAGATTATGGGTGTGAGGTCCAACTACGGTCATACAAAATGGGAATAAATACAATGGTCACCCTTGGCCTCCACGGTCCTTAGCTGGACTACAGAGGCTCCTAGTTGGATGGATAGACGCATGGATGATCAAATGTAGTAAAGATTGACTTGAGGTCGGGATGAGAAGGTGAGACAGCTGAGAATATGAGATGGGTGTTATACAACTTTACAATGATGTCTATATACAGGATGTTTTGAAACGACATATTACAAGGTTACGGCTTAGCTAAGTAGCTGAGAATGTCAACACATCATTTTTACAGTTTGTCTATAAAGTGAATGTACTGACTGCATCACATAATCTTATAGCCCTGTGTGATTTGTAGTACTAGTTCATAAAAACGGATGATTGTAACTCTTTCTACAGTAACAGCACTCATCATTCTGTAGGTTCACAGAATGCAGAAAAATGACTCATGTTACTGTAGATGAACAGGAAATCGCACTTTGTAAACGTGCAAGAAATTCCGAACAGTCACAGCATGGCATCGCAGTTACACTTTATTGGATTCTTCATTAATTGGTGTGGGATGCATTAACATATGAGTTTGTCCTGTAATTAGATACAGCGAAAATTTGAGGATGTAAAAATGGGTGGGGAAATGTAATGTAACTTGCAATAATTTGGGTACATGTTTACTTTCAAACCGTACAAGGGAAGTTCAAGTCAAACTGGGACTTTTGATGAAATTTCTCAGGTATGAGAATCCATAAACCAATTGACATTCAAAGAAGATGTCAGGCACAGTATGGTGTTAAGACTTTTAAGTGCAGTAAACTATTCGAATGGTGGAAACGTTTTTCAGGAAGGCCATACATCCATGAATGACCATAGCAGATTAGGTGGCTCGGGACGTCGTTTGCATGAACATTCAGGCTGATTCTTGAAAATCAACATGTCAAAAACATGTGGAAGAGATGCATCTGTCTGTGGGAACTGTACATACAATCATTCATCAACAATACTTTAACATTACAGGAGTTATCGCCACATCCCCTGTACAGTCCTGACCTCTCTCAAAGCCGTTTCCACATGTTTGTGCCATTAAAGGAGATCCTGAGAGGTCAGCGTTTCGGATACATTCGTGTATTAGCGTAGCGAGGGATTATGTATAGGGAAATAAAGGTAGTTTTAACTGTTTTCTGTTATGTCGCACAATCAAATGTCCCAGTTTGACTTGAACGCCCCTTGAATTATCTTTGCATGTATAGTTTATAGAATACATTACATAATATATATAGAATATATTATATAAATATACCTAAATGATTCTATAAGTATACTCTTGGTATGGCCACATGATTAATAATTGTGCTAATAAGCTGAATGTATAATTGTGCGTTCATATTCATTGGCACACTAAAATTTTTTATATGTTCAGTGCTATTTATCTTCATGAAGAGGTGTCATATGCCTTGTTAATTGATTAGATTTTATTAGTTGACAGCATGTATTAATCTACTTACAGAGTGTGTATCCAATTGAGAAAAACTATATACGTAATTGCTCACACCTTATATCACTCCTTTCTGACACTTCATTCTCAGATCTGCAGCACTTGTGCAGGATGTGTGTAGCAGAAAACAGTGATGTCAGTGTCTCTGGAGCAAAAGGCTGATGATGTAATATTAAAGCTCCACCTCTATAAAGCGAGGTTCCTAGTCACCAGGGAAACGGTGGATAATGACCTCATGCCCCTTGTTGCCCAGCAACAAGAAACATGAGACGGGCAGGTGCAGTGTTACCAGTTCTCTAACGTGTGTGTGTGTTTGTGTGTGTGTGTGTGTGTGTGTGTGTAAGAGAATACACAAGCTCCCAAAATATATTAATCAATATAAACCTCATGCATATAACTTTACTCACACATTAACCTAGTGAATCAGTCTACTGTATAAATTAAAAAAGGTATGCATATGCAAAATTTATTGCATTAGAATATTTTAATGAAGGTATTTTCGTTCTTTAAGCTTTCAAAGAAGGAAAAACATCCAATGCATAATTTTTATCAGCTTTGATGTTACATTTATGTTACAGTCCATTCCAAATTGATTGAAATACTGTAACAAGGTCATTTTTCTCCTTATTTGTGATCAAAAGAGGAACATTAGAAGATATGTCAGAATTTAACTTTTTATTTTCAGACAGTTGCCCATCAAAATATGATAAATTACGTGTAACTTATAAGAAGTTATAATATAAGAATACGGTGCATAATCCCCAATGTTTTGGAACACACAGTCTTGAAGTACTAATGCTTCATATTTGGTTGCATAGATCTTGCTTGCAATAACTGCATCAAGCTGTCGACCCACTGATACTGTATCACTAAGCTGTTGCATTATTTATTTGTGATGCTTTTCTAGGTTTGTAGTGCAGCTTTTTCAAGTAAAGATTAATCAGCCATGCAAACCCAAGCCCAGCCATGACACTACCTCCACCATGCTTAACCGCTTTGGTCTTTCCACCACTTTGTTTGAGGTGAATTTTCTCTTAATCATCCCTATATATCATTTTATTATGTAATTTCAGTCTGGCCTTTTTGATTCTTTCTGCTGTTGAGTGGTTTGTATCCTGGTCTATAAATGACCGCTCTTGAAGTCTTCTTGAAATGGTGCATTGTGATACCTTCATCCCTCCCTGGTGCACGTTGTTGGCGATAAAGTCCGATGTCTTGGGTTTTTTTGTCACAGCTGTTAAAATGTTATGTCATTAACTGCTGTTGTTTTCTTCGGCCGATCTGTTCGATGCCTGGTTGTTAGTGCACCACTGGGTCTTTCTTTTTCAGGATATTACAAATTGTTGTATGGGCTGTACACAATGTTTGTGCAGTGGCTCTTGTTAATTTTCCTTCCTTTTTTTAGCTTCAAAATGGCTTGCGTTTTTCCCCAGAAGACAGCTCTCTGCTCATTTTTAACAACAAAGGCAGTCTTAAAACCCAGAGCTCAGACCAAGAGTATATATTCAGAGCTATCACTCACCCACTCAATCTCTATACAGCTTAGACTGTACAGGACCGTGGGAGGCCTGGAGCGTATCCCAGGAGAATCTGTGCACAAGGCAGGATAGACCCTGGACCATCACAGGATTTAGAAGCGACAATTACACTAATCAGCATGTCTTTGGCATGAACTGGGGGAGGAAAATGGATTACCCTGAAGAAATACACCAACAAACATGCAAACTCCACATACAAGGACCAAAGGTGAGACTCGAACCCTCGACCATGATGGTGTGAGGCAACAATGCCGATATTCAGAGCTATAGTATTAATTGCTGAACAAATTGTCCAAGAAAAAACATATCAATCGCCATGCATTCCAATACTTTTGATCACCTCTATAATGCATGGATTTAAGCAGAACAAAAGTTGTTCAGCACTTCTAGAGATAAACTGCAGGAAATTAAATAAAAAATTCTGACCTCATATTCATCTTTTGATTCAGTGTATTGCAAAAATAAAAGAATATTTCTTTTTGTTCCAGTACATTCAGAGGGGATTGTACAGTATGTGCAGGTAGTGCCTCAAGCTCATTCTGTTTTAGTTCCAGCCAATACTGTAAGCGCATAAAATACAGATACATTTATTTCTGTTACTATTTATTAATGACATGCCTTATCATGAATCAATTCAGTGCTGTCTACTGTATATTAGATAGAACAACAAAGATTAGCAGGTGAAAAATACTGAAGAAACATAATTTCAAAGCAATGTGCTGTTCTATCATTTTAAACAATCATGTAAGAAATCACTTTCAATAACATTGCTGATTAGTACGAAGGATGTCTGAGGTTAGATATGAATTATTGATTACTTTAGATAATTATTCAATTCAATTCAATTTTATTTATATAGCGTTTTTAACAATGGTCATTGTCTCAAAGCAGCTTCACAAAAATTAAAGAAATTTAACAAAAAATAAATAAAGAAAGAAAGAAATAATAATAATAATAAAAAATAAATAAATAAATTAAAAAATAATAATAATAAATAAATAAAATAATAATAATTATAGAAAAGAAAATAATTGGAAGTGTGGATTATCACAAGGTTTATGTTTTGGTTGTCTGTGTGAGAGCATATCGACCTTTATTTACAGTATATAAAACTCAAGAATTAAAACATTATTGAAACAGATAAGAAAAAAGAAATTCAATGAATACATCAAAAGTGCTTTTTACAGTATATCGAATTTTTAAGGATGCATACCTCAAAAAGGTATCACGGGTCAAAAGCAAATATCGGTATGAAGACAGGACGTAAAGGGTGAATAGCCACGGGCAATGACAATAAAAGCATGAGAAGATTTATCCCTGTATAGTATGCACCTCTTTTGCAAACAGTCCAGAAGCATAACCGTTTGCATTCAAGGGAAATATCTGCCCTGGATGAGTGAATTGTAAAGTAGCAGAAAAATGCTAACTAAGCATCTCCTATGGGCTGCGGGTCAGAAACAATATCCACAGCTGTCATGTGCGTTTAGCAGCATGCATATTTGTGTTCCTCCTTCTGCATGAAATAAGATTTTTTTTATCAAACGAGAGAAGGCACTTCTTGTTACTTATTCAAGCCAGCATTTTGTTTGTCTGCTGATGTTTGTGGTCTCCAAGTGAGGGGAGTTTTAAGGGCAGCACACTGGATCACATTACTGTGGTTCAGGGTTGTGTGTATGTGGTAAAATAATGAAGCTTGTGATATTGAAATAATTCCATAATGCATACCGGGTTGGTTTGAAGATCCATCACCCCGGTGACACAAGGGAAGCATAAATCCGAGGTGGTTTTAATGGTAATGGTTTAAATTTTTTAGCTGATCAGTGTATTCATAGATTATTTTGTTCTTTTCTTATTAGTAATATGCATTATAAGCAAAAACTTAATGTTACATATTAAAAGCTGTACCTTTGTTACATTGTATAGGTTTACCTAAGGCCCTGTCTTTTGCTTAACAGATGTGTCTTTATACAGTATTATACACTAGACTAGACGAATGTATTTGGCCAAACCTGTGATGACATTGTATGCAAATACAGTACATATACTTCAATACGGGGTTGGTCCTGCTCACTTCCCCCACAGAAATGACCCAGAGAAAACCAGAACATAATATACAAAATGTCCATAAATATATGTAAAGAATGAGATGAATATGTGCAGATATACTGTAGGCAATGAGGATGAGTTTTAGTGGACACAATAACGGAAACTGAGGTGTACAACTGGGTTAAAAGTGGCCGCAGTGAAAAAATGAGTGGTAGTGAAAGTCAATTCACTCTAGTCCCACAGACCAGAGTAAATAATGAATAAATAAATATGGCTGTGGACAGTGAGTAAGTCTGTTATAAATGAGAGCAATACGTAAATCGTATACCAGATGGCTGAGAGACCATCACGACCCAGAATCCCAATCACGTCTACACGGAAAGAAGTGTTAAAACAGCATAGTCTGTCTCTCATTCAAGGTTTAGTTATGTAACATAGTGGAGGCTTCAAAAAATGACAACTAAGGAGTTCTTCAGTTAGAAGGTTTACTGCTTCAATCATGCTGTACAGCATCACAGCATGGTACCACACAGTATTACAGTAAAAATACTGTGTCTGTAGCGTAATCATATAGTCACTAGGCAACGGTATATGATATACCATATCATATAGTCACTAGGCAACATCATTGAAGTTTGCAAGAATGTGCTGGGACTGTATGCTTACTGTATGTTAAAAATGCCGGGTTGTAGAGGTAATAAAAAGTTTATTGAGTGAAAATGTTAGTTAAAAAATGTATTATTATAATAATAATAAATAAGAATATGTAGTATGTCCAGGCAGCATGGTGGTGTAGTGGTTAGCACTGTCTCCTTGCACCTCCAGGGTCAGGGTTCGATTCCCAGCCAGGCTTGATTCCTGTGTCGGGGTGTATGGAGTTTGCATGTTCTCCCTGTGCTTGGTGGGTTTCCTCCAGGTACTCTGGTTTTCTCCCACAGTCCAAAAATATGTAGATAAGGCTAATTGGCGTTCCCAAATTGCCCGTAGTGTGAGTGTATGTGTGTGTGCCCTGCGAAGGATTGGCACCCTATCCAGGGTGTACCCTGCCTCGTGCCCTAAGTCTCCTGGGATAGGCTCCAGGTCCCTGTGACCCTGAATACAGGATAAAGCGGTATAGAAAATGAGTGAGTGATGTAGTGTGGCCAATGAATATGGTTAATATATTGTTAGTACCATATATTTTGTTATTCTACACTGTTTTTGTCTGTTTACTCACTGACTTACGTGGCAAGGTGTTTTACAGGAAGGAGGATTGAAGCGGGAGCACTGGGTGTGTGTCAGTAGAAAATGGCTCACAGCACAGGTAGAAGGGACCCCTTAGCAGATTTTTATTTTTGGCCCCAGGAGATTTAGGGTCGGCGCTAATAGAGAGAAATTGGAAAACGTGTGCGACCAGGACCAGGCTTGCTGAGAGATACAGTTTTTTTTTTTTTTTTATCTTTTTTAATTCCAAATCAGCTGTTACTTATTGTGATGATGTGGAGAACAGAGGTAAAGAATATGCTATTCTGTGGTATAGTTTAAAAGAAAGAAGAGGGAAGCAGAAGAACAATGAATATGTTATTTTATATCAATCTTTATTTAGAACCAGGTTTTGTTTCCTCAGAGGAAATGATCTATAGTACTACAAAGGAAACTTTGGCTGGTTATGAAACCCCTTGTGTACACTGTAATCGTCTGCTGATGATACAGTGAACACACATGGTTTTTCAAAGGGAATGCATTTTTAAAAAATATATACCAACTTTAATTTGGTTACTCATATTGTTGAATTATGAAGAGAACACGTGGCACGGTGGTGTAGATTAGCACTGTTTCCTCGCACCCCCAAGACCGAAAAGAGTTTTAATTCCCACCTCTGGGTCTGAAGTTTGTCCATGAAGTTTGCATGTTCTCCTCGTACTTGGTGGGTTTCCTCCGGGATTAGATTAATTGGCGTTCCCAAATTGCCCATAATGTGTGTGTGCCCTGTGATGGATTGGCATCCTGTCCAGGCTGTACCCTGCCAGGCCCCCCCAAGACCCGTATACAGGATAAAGTGGTATAGACGATGAGTGAGTGAGAGTGAGTGATGGACCAAACAGAAAATGGTTGTGCAACATCCTCTGTAGTTCTAATAGTTCAAACCTCAAGCTGATAACGGACAACCTGGATTGATTATTGACTAAATTACATATTACAGATTCATGACAACCTTGTCCAAAGCTCAGCTTTAGTTCACTTTTTTAATACCTACCTTGTATTTAAAGAGCTGCTTGGAATACGTCCCATTGTAATACCTGCTACAGTAATCTACTGAAATATGATTTTATAGTTTTTGTTTGCAGGACAACACCAATAAACTGTGCATTGCTTTTTTTTATATATATCATACAGTGCTATGCTTTTAAGACTTTTTTCAAACACGATGAGTATTGTGAAACAATTGTAATGCAAATTCATTAAAAAGTTTTTTTTGTGTGTCTTGTATAAATGACAGCTTTTTGGATAAACTTGAAGGCAATGTCACAAAAACAGACAGACAGACAGACAGACAGATAGACAGATAGACAGATAGATAGATAGATAGATAGATAGATAGATAGATAGATAGATAGATAGATAGATTCTCCTCTGAAATTGCTTTAGTCAATTCTTAAGGACAAATCCACCCACTCACTGCCTTTAGGGCATCACTAGCTCGGCATTCATTTCACAAAGAAAACCTGTACATAACAAAACAGCAAATATTGATGCCTTATGTTTTTGATTTACTTGCATTTGTTTGCATAAAAAAGTATTTATAAGTACATTTATTAAAATGGCCTGCCCTTTGGTCAAAACCAGATCATTCCTTTCACCTTGGTTCAGCATTCTGCTTTAGAAAAAAGCAAACAAAAACACCACTGATATTTTTTTTATTTTTCAAAATGAATTTAATGTTAATTTTAAAAAGATTGCTGCCAATGAAAGACAAATGAATAAGAGAAAGGTCACAAAAGCACTCGGTTACTTCTAAAGATGAATACGGAAGTATGTAGTTAAGGAATTTGAATCACTTCAAATTGATTCAAAATTATTAAAGGTGGAATACCAATGAAAAGCAGTATCAAAATTCATCAAAATCATGTTATACAGTAGCCACACAAGACTGACTTACAAAAACATTTTGGACTGAAATAAAACTCATTTAAAAGCCATATCCATTTTTAACCCTTTAACATTCTTACTTAAGAAAACAATTTTAGAGTCCCCATAGGCCTCTTCCAAACGGTTGAGATGACAATTCAAGGTAAAAGTATGAATATATTCAAACATACCAACAAAAAAAAATGTCAATGCTAGTTAAAGCAATTGAAAAGACAAATCAAGTGGATTTTTTAGCATAGTGTAATGAATGTGAGTACCAATCTACTAGGTACCCGATTATTACCCTAACTACAGTATCTACAAGAGATATCAAATGTTCCCTTCTAACTCTGGAAATACTGTCCCTAACCGACTATCTTCATCACCAGCAGTCCTGCACAACTGCACCCTCCATCCAAAACAAGTGCCAAAACACAATTGTCCTTTTGTCTCTCCCAGAACAAAGCATCTCAACTCCTTTTATCCATTTCCACGTCTCTACCACGCTGACCTAAATTAGACACACCTGTGAGGAATGACTTGTCTGTACTGTATCTCTGTTTACCTCATTGTCTCCCTTACAGTCTACCAAAAGCTCCCCAGGTTATTCACATCACAATAGAATACCTCAACTGTGTGGTAGAGATGGCTCAATCACGTTACACTCACTCACTCACTCACTCATCTTCTATACCGCTTTATCCTGTATTCAGGGTCATCGGGACCTGGAGCATATCCCAGAGACTTAGGGCACGAGGCAGGGTACACCCTGGACAGGGTGCCAATCCATCGCAGGGCACACACACATACACACACACACACACACACAAAAAACAGAAAATATTTGCCCAAATGATGTCTCCGGAAATGAGTATGTTCATGAACATTTTTTCTTGTTTAAAAAAAACTGTGGCATAATTCCGCACTAATGCCGCTAGAGGGTCAAAGCCAAAATGGCATAAAAAATGTATGCGTGGGCTCCCACACACACACACACAGTGACTTCCCTTTGAAGTTCCATCACTTGAAGAAACCATTGCATGGCAGGCATGTGATGATCCTGGGGTAGAGCTGGTCCTCAAGAGCCAAAAAGAAGCTTTCTTCAAAGAATCCACCAGCTCATCCATCGTTTGGAGAAATGTATCGCCTTAGGTGGAGGATATGTAGAGAAGTACTAAGCTCCGTTAGTTTTTATTGCATTATTTTTTTTCTTAACAATAATAGCAATTTTATGACCGCCTCTTGGATAGGTGTCATGGTCAGCCAGTGGATTTTAATATTCATTCATTCATTTTCTGTACCGCTTTATCCTTATATACAGGGTCGCGGTGGCCTGGAGCCTATCCCAGGAAACTTTGGGCACAAGGCGGGGTACACCCTGGACAGGGTGCCAATCTATCGCAGGGCACACACACATACTCACATACACACACTCATTCACACACTACGGACAATTTGGAATGTCAATTAGCCTAACCTACATGTCTTTGGACTGTGGGAGGAAACCGGAGTACCCGGAGGAAACCCACCAAGCACGGGGAGAACATGCAAACTCCATGCACACAGAGACGGGAATCGAACCCGGACCCTGGCGATGCAAGGCGACAGTGCTAACCTGGATTTTAATATGATTTCTTTAAAAGTCACACACAGCAAAAATCTAAGCGCTTTGCTACATTTTTTTATTTATTTTTTTTACAGCTATTCACTTTTGGTTGTGTTGTAGTTTTATCTGAGCTCTTTAGACATGTAAAAGGTATTGGCAAAAGCAAATGGTTGATGTTTAATAGCTTAGAAACCACAGTCTAAGGCATTGTTTATGGCCTTCAATTTGGCTGAAGTATTACCTGTAATTTATCTAACAACATGCGGTCATCACGTCATATTGAACACCACCCACATGTTTTGCTTTTTGCCATTTTGTAGAATAACTGGTTGGAAACTGGCTGCAGAAAAAAAAAGTAGAGGTTATTTCTACCTTGTCACATATCTGATTATTTGAAAATAAAAGGCTTCGTTCAATTTTGAAAACAGTGGGTTTGATTCCAAAAGTGTCTTTATATGTCCCGATGACACCTGAAATAGCAGTGTGTGTTTTTACTGTATCTATGTGTAACTAGATTTGTTGTAAGTTTATGTTTTTTCCATTATCTTTTTGTGAATCGCAAAAAACAAACATCTCTGTTTAGTAGGATTTAATGGTACGTGTTTGTATTCTTTTTTTAAAATATATATATACAGTGGTGTGAAAAACTATTTGCCCCCCTCCTGATTTCTTATTCTTTTGCATGTTTGTCACACAAAATGTTTCTGATCATCAAACACATTTAACTATTAGTCCAAGATAACACAAGTAAACACAAAATGCAGTTTTTAAATGAGGGGTTTTATTATTTAGGGAGAAAAAAAATCCAAACCTACATGGCCCTGTGTGAAAAAGTAATTGCCCCCTGAACCTAATAACTGGTTGGGCCACCCTTAGCAGCAATAACTGCAATCAAGCGTTTGCGATAACTTGCAACGAGTCTTTTACAGCACTCTGGAGGAATTTTGGCCCACTCATCTTTGCAGAATTGTTGTAATTCAGCTTTATTTGAGGATTTTCTAGCATGAACCGCATTTTTAAGGTCATGCCACAACATCTCAATAGGATTCAGGTCAGGACTTGGACTAGGCCGCTCCAAAGTCTTCATTTTGTTTTTCTTCAGCCATTCAGAGGTGGATTTGCTGGTGTGTTTTGGGTCATTGTCCTGCTGCAGCACCCAAGATCGCTTCAGCTTGAGTTGACGAACAGATGGCCGGACATTCTCCTTCAGGATTTTTTGCTAGACAGTAGAATTCATGGTTCCATCTATCACAGCAAGCCTTCCAGGTCCTGAAGCAGCAAAACAACCCCAGACCATCACACTACCACCACCATATTTTACTGTTGGTATGGTGTTCTTTTTCTGAAATGCTGTGTTACTTTTACGCCAGATGTAACGGGACACGCACCTTCCAAAAAGTTCAACTTTTGTCTCGTCGGTCCACAAGGTATTTTCCCAAAAGTCTTGGCAATCATTGAGATGTTTTTTAGCAAAATTGAGACGAGCCTTAATGTTCTTTTTGCTTAAAAGTGGTTTGCGCCTTGGAAATCTGCCATGCAGGCCGTTTTTGCCCAGTCTCTTTCTTATGGTGGAGTCGTGAACACTGACCTTAATTGAGGCAAGTGAGGCCTGCAGTTCTTTAGATGTTGTCCTGGGGTCTTTTGTGGCCTCTCGGATGAGTTGTCTCTGCGCTCTTGGGGTAATTTTGGTCGGCCGGCCACTCCTGGGAAGGTTCACCACTGTTCCATGTTTTTGCCATTTGTGGATAATGGCTCTCACTGTGGTTCGCTGGAGTCCCAAAGCTTTAGAAAAGGCTTTATAACCTTTACCAGACTGATAGATCTCAATTACTTTTGTTCTCATTTGTTCTTGAATTTCTTTGGATCTTGGCATGATGTCTAGCTTTTGAGGTGCTTTTGGTCTACTTCTCTGTGTCAGGTAGCTCCTATTTAAGTGATTTCTTGATTGAAACAGGTGTGGCAGTAATCAGGCCTGGGGGTGACTTCAGAAATTGAACTCAGGTGTGATAAACCAAGGTTAAGTTATTTTTTAACAAGGGGGGCAATCACTTTTTCACACAGGGACATGTAGATTTGGAGTTTTTTTTCTCCCTTAATAACGTAAACCTTCATTTAAAAACTGCATTTTGTGTTCAATTATGTTATCTTTGACTAATAGTTAACGTTTTTTGATGAGCAGAAACATTTAAGTGTGACAAACATGCAAAAGAATAAGAAATCAGGAAGGGGGCAAATAGTTTTTCACACCACTGTATATAAGCAGAGGTGGAAAGAGTAATAAAATTTTGTACTCAAGTACAAGTACTGTTACTTCAGTGAAATTTTACTTAAGTACAAGTAAAGTTACTCTTATAAAAATCTACTCAAATAAAAGTAAAAAGTAGATCATTAAAAAATTTACTCAGAGTAAAAGTTACCGAGTTACTTTTTTATTTTAATTTTTTTAACAGTGGGGGTGATTCTTTTGCTGAATTGTTTTGCCCTTGGGTGTTTCCATGTTCACTCTTATATTAACAGATTATTGTTTGTTTTTAAATGTTTGCTGTGGGTGTCGATTGTATATTGATCTGGCTCTGCTTTTTTTTTTTTTTTGTTAAATATATTTAAAAAAAAACACACACAGCGGGGTGGGATGAGGCATTCTAGCATAGTTCAAAAAAGATGAGCAGATATAAATCTCAAACTAGTTGTTTTTAACTGAAGGAACACGTTTGCATAATAAAGTGGTCACTTAAATATGGTGTTACGTCCCAGTCTAGGGCCAGACAGCAAAAGAATGGTTCAGGGTTCTATTTTAAACTGTATGGAAATGGTGGTATGTGGCAGAAAGAACTAGATTCAATCATTAACTGATGAAATAATGAGGTTTGTATATACAAACACACACACCAGGAGGAGGATCAGATTCAGGGTGGACCCAGGCCAAAATAATAAACAAAATGGTATTTATATTTAGTAGGTAGATTACCTGCAAAAAGAAACAACAACAAAAAACCCCCAGAAACAAAAATACAGGTACCTTCCCGGACTCCCTAAACCAAAAACAGTGAAATTATCTACAAATATATACAAAGACCAACCAAACCAAAGGGACAAAGCAATAATCAAAGTCAATTGGAGGCAAAAAGTCAAAACCAGAATACACAACCAAATATCAAAACGCCAAAATCACAACCTCTTTCATCTTTCCCGCGTCTCTCTCCGGGTTCTACTGTACATGGTCGCGCTAGTCGATGACGTCACTCAGGGCGGAAGCGGCCGTGTGGAAGGTCAGGTGATGCCGATGTCAGAAAACCTGGAGTGGAGTCTGGAGCGGCGCGCGACCAGGACATGATACACACACGCGCGGCGCAACGGAGCATTTATACAAAGCATAACATTTTCATTATTTTAGCATTTTTATTCATTTATTTTTTACTCAGTAGCGAATATGATTTAAAATGTAGCGAATTACAATACTTCAAACAAAACGTACTTAAGTAAAAGTAAAATTACAGATTTTTAAAACTACTTTAAAAAGTAGAAATACACAAAAAAGCTACCCAATTACAGTAACGCGAGTAAATGTAATTCGTTACTTTCCACCTCTGTATATAAGGTCCTGCATACTTATCATCATAATAATGTGAAAAGCTGCTTTTTAACATTGCTGGAAATGCTGCAATAAAATAAGCTTTGCAACTTTTTTGTAGTGAATTAAAAAATTATGCTTAAAACATTTTTATTCATTAAAAAAATTTTTTTAAAACTGATTATACATAAAAAGCTACATGACAGAAAAGTACCCTGTAATCGATCTAATGTTGGAGAGAGGTTTTTGCCTTTTTTTGACTTGTATTAAATGTGCCACTTAGATTCCAGTATATCAGCCTATCAACTTATCTTTCAATAGTGAACAGACAGAGACTTCTGACATTTCAATTCTAAACCAGACCCTCGAACCAAAAAGCCCTAATTCAAGAGTGGACTTTGATCCTTTTCTGCTCACAGCACTTGAGAAAAAAATAAATAAAAGGGCCTGTCATTTTCCGTCTCTTTTAGAACTTGATCTGCATTGGACTAGGATTTAAACTCTGTATTTACAGATGTCGCCCTTAAAACCCTGCGTGTTTTCCCGCGGGATGCCGCAATTTAGCGCGCGGCGTGCCGGGTCTTGCCGGAGGCAACATTCGGGAATTTTAAATAAATGTGTTGCGCTTCACTGAATATCCGCCAGATGGCGCATGGAAGGACTTTATCTAAAAGCCGGACCAAGTACAACAATGAATGTAAGGACGCGGATGAACAGTGCTGAAGCGAACATGAATTTTATTTTGTTTTATAATAGATCTTTCATGATGAATGAGTGTATATGTGCTTCACATTATCAAACACAGGCAAAGGAGACAGAAATTATTGAGGGATCCACTGAAAAAAGTAAACCTAGTTTAATGTGTTTTTTTTTCTCATTCCATTAGTAAAAAAAATAATTTGCTCTTTTTAACTGAAGTGTCTAATTTATGCTTATGGGTGAATCTTTTTTTTTTTTTTTTTTTTAGTATAATGCTGTTTACAGCAGGAAACCAAAGTGAAATATTTCATTTTGATCAAGGTACTCTTATTAGGTTGAGTGTGATTTGCGCATGCGCAGTCTTTAGACCATAGTTTTGCCGGTATAATTTTATTTCCGCCTCAAACCGGAGCATGACGTTGAAACAAGTAAGGAAGGATATCAGAACCTGTATTTCAGTTACTGTTAGTTAAAGCCCCTGATTAAACTTAAATCTAATCCATTCACAAAGGACATTTCTGCTTCAAACCGTGTCTCATGACCTCATGACGCAGCATTTTCACGGACTGAATCACATGCGGGTGGAGATTCTCAAAGAAAACTCATTTAAACCAGGTAAGAAAGCAAACTCATGTCATTTCTATGTTAAATGTATCTCTTCTATGAGCAAATTCATGATTTATGTCAGGAACAACTACTTTGTAGATTGAGTTTTGTGTCCGTGTTTGCTACTGTAGCTAAAACCACCTATATTACCTGCATTAGCATTAGCTAACTAACGTGGTGATTTTCAAAAACACCGGAGTTTATACAGTAAGTCAGCGGCGCCGAAGAAAATAATTATATTTAAGTACCGTTGGTTAACGATGTAAAAATTAATAGGAAAGTGACGTAAACATAGAACAAGCAAATTTGGAGTGAGTGCTGTTTGTAGTGTACTGCTTTCTATACTTTATACACACTGTAATTAAGATTTGCTAACATAAGAACTTGAGCCAGTCCAATTTTTGTTTTTACCTTTTTTTTTTTTTTTTAAAGATCAGTAATGAGTTTCTGAGAATTATATCTGCTCCACTTCAAGCAAGATTACTGGTTTCCTTGGACAAGCAACACTACAAACTAACTGAGATCATCAGAAACTAGGGAGGAACCCGTCAGAGAGAAGACCAGAGATATAATCTTCATCTTCAAGTTCTTGATCTGGTATGTATGGTGGTACGGTTCAGGACCAGGGAGGGAGCCGGAGACAGCAGAACAAAGAGATGATATTGCCAGCAGCAGCACAGGGAGCACAGTTTTTAGTTTAGATCTCATGTTTACATTTTATTGTATGTTGATGGCTTGACTGTAAACAACAAACAATGCAATAAATGTATAAAAAAATATATATATTTATTGTCTCTTTCCAGGACCAGGCATATCGTTCAATTATTTTTTGGCCAAATAGGCAGTCGTAACAAGAGGTGAGGGCGCGCGCGTCATCACATGTGCTTACCCGACTCTGCGTTCACCGTAACCTTCAATATACATAGACGTTTATATTTTTGTTTATTTGTATATGTATGTTATTAATTTTACTTTTTTAGAGATTGTATGTGCGTGCACGGAGAGTATGTGTTGATAAGTTTATGTGGATAAGTTGATAAGTGTATCAGAAAGCATTAAAATGTTCATTTGAATTAAAATGACACACACACGTCTGTATATACAGTATATCAATTACATATATATCAATTTCATTAGTTCGTTCATTCTATTTGAAGCTTCGGATGTTTTTTTTTTTTTGGTTTGGTTAGATTAGTTCTGAACTCGCTTCCGTGAAACTATCGCTAAAACAATGTACTGAGCCCTCCTGAGGATATAAAGCTTTATTATTGTGTTTGAATAAATATTCAGATCTACCACAGCAGGTAATAAACTATGATGTGTCATAACCGAAGCAAACACCACGATTATGCCTCGTTTCGTTCGACGGGAACGTGGTTCACTTGGCCGCGGTGTATTATAAATCTGTGGAATGTTTCACTGTTTATGCTCACATAAGAGGAACAAAAGCTCAATGAGGACTAAACCAATGATTTCGGTAACTCCACTGAGTGTAACATCTGCATAGTGACACTGAACATCTTCACTTTTCCGTTTACCTCTGAAAAAAAAGCTGCATTTTGTTTATATTTAGAGCGCGCACGCACACACATAGACACACACACACAGACACACACACATAGACGCACACACATAGACACACACACACAGACACACACACACACACAGACACACACACACACACACAGACACACACACACACTCCCCTGAGCCCTCGGGAAACATCCAATCACCGTCGGTATACAAATGAGTCAAGACGTAGCCTAACGTGGTGTCGTGTCGGATTTCAGTGGTCACGGAGTGGGAAGACTTTGAAGAAGCTGCAGTGACAGCTGAACAACTTCACTTTTCCGTTTACCTCTGAGGAAAAAAAGCTGTATTTTGTTTGTTTATATCTAGAATTGTTATAGTAGTAAGAGAGAGTTATAGTTTGGTCTGTACTGTTGTTCGCACCCTTGTAGAGAATAAATAAATGAATAACACCTTCATATCCCCTCTCAAGAGTGTCATAGTCCATTGTTAGTTTTAATGATCTGGCTGAAACTAATTATCACTACATAAGTACCCTAACACCATTGATCATGAGTCTCAGCTGAACCTAATTCTATACTTGTAACAGAAAATGTAGATGCAGATTCCAAATGTGTATTTATATAATAGATAGATAGATGTGTGTGTGTGTGTGTGTGTGTGTGTGTGTGTGTAGGCTCTACGCAGGGGCAAGAGAGGGCAGCGCACCCTTAAATGTCTGCACATGTTAATATATTCCTAAAATGTATATATTACAAGTTGATGAACTGATCTGCGGTAGCGATGACGTCACAGTCCGACAGCTTTAGAATGATGTTTGATCAGGTCTACTGTATATTCTGAACATAGAACTGCAAAATGTCTGATACAGTACTTTGGGGGAAACAAAGACTTAAACTGTTAAGTAATAACATTATTAATAACAAATATGTAATAGTTTTGATATTTGAAAATTTTTTATTTTAATGTAAAAGGACTATAGATAGAGACTTATAAGCAGCTGGTGTATCCGGGTTGTTTAATGAACTTTAAGCAAAAAGACAAGATGTATTCATCTGTTTTATATAAATTACTGTTTTAACTTTGACTAGTTTTGGAAGAATAAATTGAATTGTTAAAGTCATGTTTTGCGTGTTTTAATTTTGGGGGATTGTTTGGGTATTTAAAAATTGTTTAGTTGAACCAACAACTTCAATGGGCAAAAAATGGGACACAACTTTGTTTTAAATAGTCAAAGAGTTGGGCTGAAAATAATAATAATTATTGATCATAGAAACAAATGAAACCAGTTAAACACTTGATTATATGTATTTGTGATTGTGACCCATAATAATTTTTTCTCAGTATAAATAAATGTTTTGGGTTTTAAGAACTCCAAAAGAGCAACGACAAGGTTTCTCACCTTCCACTCCTGGTGTTAATTGCTCTGTGTGTGTGTGTGTGTGTGTGTTTTTGGCGGGGGGGATGGGTGCGTGTGTGTTTTCGGCTGTTCAGCAGTTCTAAACACAAGCACAGTTTTTGTCCTTAACTAAAATACTTCAATACGTTAATAATGAATTTATTTTGTTGAATAAGGTAATAAGCGATATTTAAACCAAACCAGTAAGTTAAGTAAGTGTTCCATACATTAAAGTACTGTGTATAACCAAGTGCCCTAGCAAACACAGTTACAGTACAGTTTACAGTACAAACAGAGTGTGTGCGCTGGGGGGATTGGAAGGTGAGTGAATACTCATTTACAAGACAAAAGACGGTCAGAGGCAGCGCCGTTCTAGACCAGACAACACGGTGTTCTAGACCAGACAACAATTGTGTTGAGGCACGCAAACCCCCTGACCACAATAAGGTGGCAATCCCTCAGGGGGAAACTAAAAAATAAATATATATATATATATATATATAATTATATAATAAAATATCCTTAATCCAGATTTTATCAATGACATAACATTTATCTAAGCTGGATGGTCAAATTCTCAAAAACGTTTAACCTAAAGTAAGACTTAACACACTATAACTAAAATATTTACAAAACTGAAAGGTTGTCTTATGAATAATAAAAAATACAAACTAAATTAAAACAGATGGGCTGTTGAACAGATCATAATATGTTTTATGTTTTCTGATTATAAATGATATATGGGTTGATTTTAGAAAGGCTAAATCAAATAGCTAGTTTTGGTAATGTCAGTCCAGTAACTATACTATGTAAAAGTAATTATAATATGAATTAATTAAGGGCAGGACCTAACCTAATGTTAATAATTTACACCATGATAACATTAGTATTCATGTTTTTGTATTTTTGTATTAACATTTTAAATGTTCAAATGAACGTTTCAGAGTATATAATTTGTCGTGTCATCTGTGATTGAGACCCATGAGTTAAATTGAAATATTTTTTATAGGTAGTAAGCCAGGTTTTAGTAACCTGCTTTAGTAATGGGCTCTAAAAGACAATGGAACATTACAGAACGTGCGAGTTGACGCCCATGCACAGATTAAAATGTTCATTTGAATTAAAATGACACACGCATGTCTGTGTGTATATATATATATATATATATATATATATATATATATATATACACATTTTTTAGGGTTGTTTTTAACCCAGCTGCTGGGTAAATATAGGACTAACTAAATGCTGGGTTAATTTAACCCAGCAAGATGGGTTAAATATTCAATCCAAATGCTAGGTCATATTTAACTATAATGCTGGGTTAATTCTACCACATAAATGGTTCAAATGTTCTACCCATATGTTTGGGGTTTGTTGGTTCATTTTAACTGGAATGTTGGGTTAATTCTACCTCACAAATAGGTTATTATTATTTTCATGTTTTACAGTGAATCTGTAAAAAAAACACCCATGTCTATTAAACAGTTAAATTATTTTGATATACTTGCCTATTACAAAAAACATACATATATGCAATAAACACCATCCTATTACATGTTCTTAGAAAAAAATATTTATTTTTCAAAAGCACAAGAACAGATAATCAACAGCGACATCATTACTATACTATCATTGATAAGGGCGGGATGGAGTAATTGCACAAATAGACTGAGGCAGCTTCTACAGAGCAGGATCTCTCTGTGACTTCAGATATCTTTTCTGAAGAACAAAACTATCCAGCTATTTTTTTTTTGGTTTGGTTAGATTAGTTCTGAACTCGCTTCCGTGAAACTATCGCTAAAACAATGTACTGAGCCCTCCTGAGGATATAAAGCTTTATTATTGTGTTTGAATAAATATTCAGATCTACCACAGCAGGTAATAAACTATGATGTGTCATAAGCGAAGCAAACACCACGATTATGCCTCGTTTCGTTCGACGGGAACGTGGTTCACTTGGCCGCGGTGTATTATAAATCTGTGGAATGTTTCACTGTTTATGCTCACATAAGAGGAACAAAAGCTCAATGAGGACTAAACCAATGATTTCGGTAACTCCACTGAGTGTAACATCTGCATAGTGACACTGAACATCTTCACTTTTCCGTTTACCTCTGAAAAAAAAGCTGCATTTTGTTTGTTTATATTTAGAGCGCGCACGCACACACATAGACACACACACACAGACACACACACATAGACGCACACACATAGACACACACACACACAGACACACACACATAGACGCACACACATAGACACACACACACAGACACACACACATAGACACACACACACAGACACACACAGACACACACACACTCCCCTGAGCCCTCGGGAAACATCCAATCACCGTCGGTATACAAATGAGTCAAGACGTAGCCTAACGTGGTGTCGTGTCGGATTTCAGTGGTCACGGAGTGGGAAGACTTTGAAGAAGCTGCAGTGACAGCTGAACAACTTCACTTTTCCGTTTACCTCTGAGGAAAAAAAGCTGTATTTTGTTTGTTTATATCTAGAATTGTTATAGTAGTAAGAGAGAGTTATAGTTTGGTCTGTAGTGTTGTTCGCACCCTTGTAGAGAATAAATAAATGAATAACACCTTCATATCCCCTCTCAAGAGTGTCATAGTCCATTGTTAGTTTTAATGATCTGGCTGAAACTAATTATCACTACATAAGTACCCTAACACCATTGATCATGAGTCTCAGCTGAACCTAATTCTATACTTGTAACAGAAAATGTAGATGCAGATTCCAAATGTGTATTTATATAATAGATAGATAGATAGATGTGTGTGTGTGTGTAGGCTCTACGCAGGGGCAAGAGAGGGCAGCGCACCCTTAACCCGCACACACACACATACACACGCGCGCGCGCACACACACACACAGAGACACACCTCCCTTGAGCCCTGCGTCTGTCGGATTTCAGCGGTCACGGAAAGACTTTGAAGCAGTTTATATATGAATCTAAGCTTGAACTTATCAGCATTGTAAATATATAATACTTTTCAAATAAAATCGCTATTACTTTGACCCTGAAGTTTAGTTTAGCACACACAAAAAAACAGAAAAGTCATTTCTGGTAAATCAACGGAATGTGTAGTTTATTTACAGTAATTCATTAAAAAATGAATATACATTGTACAGTACACGGTAAACACGGGAAAGATTACAAAATGAAAAAACAAACAGTGTCTACTTTATAAACAGCTTAGTATGTGCGTCGAGATGCTGAAATCCCTTGCATGTTTTTGCTTCCAAGTGGAGAGATATTTGACCGATAGCCTAGAACAAAAGATCTATAGGTGTGATCACAACCCCCTCCGACCGACCGTGCCATCAATCACTGACCACCTCAGAAGTTCCCTCCAATGTATGGCTGCAATACTTGTTTTGCAAGTATTTTTAACACCATTCAAAGGCTTCAAAGGGGCAGTTATCGGCTATGACACGTTGAAGGAGAACTTAATAGTTCTCAAAAATAGTGTAAATGTCTGCAACAATCACTAACCATTAAAATGTTTTTTTTTTTGTAATTAAACACGAAAATATTAATTATATTTCCATATATATACATACACACACACACAATAGCCTCTCCTTCAAGGATTATGGATACACCAACCGGTTCTTCCCCTTCAACAGCACGGACAAGGATTTTAAGAAGGTGTCACTTCGTCTGTCCCCCTGCATAAAATGTACAAGAAAATAAATCATTTATTTTGAGAAGCAAAAAAAATCTGAATTGCTTTAACCTGTGCTGACTTCATTGAGAAAAAAATAATAATAAAAATAAATGATAATAAAAAAATGACCATCACTTCATATACTTCATATTGTTAAACTTGGGTTAAATTGCTTTAGCACTAATCTTGCATCAGTAAAACATGGCATGAGATGGCTTTACAGTGTCAGGAAATCCTATGATGAATGCTGAGTTTGTATTTAAAGGGTTAGTCCAAACATGAAAATTCGTTCAATAATTACTCATATTTATATATTCATTTGCATTTATATGCTTCTGTCCAATACAACAAACACTATATTCAAGGTATTAATAAATTGTATAATTAATAAGAAAACAATGCTTTACCAGGCAATCATCAAAGAGATCCTCCGTGATGATCCCCAACCGACTGATACTGTACACAGCGCGGGCACACACAGCGACTCCAAACACGCATGCGCAGTTTAATGTGCACACATTTTCGGCTTCAGTAGACACACAATACTTCAGACTGAAACAGAAAAAAAAACAATGATCAGTTCTTATTCAGGACGTCCCATACTATATACACACCACATATGAAACTATTTTACTGCAGCATTTTTCAGATATGGGGCATTCTCTCTGTGTTGTTCATGAAACTACCGTAATCGCTGTAATATGCGCGCGCACTAAAATCAATCGCGGCTGGCTTGACCGTGTTTTTCTGAACCGCGGCTGGCTTTACCGCAGTAAATTAGAGCTGCTGTCAATACTGTATGAACATATGTACAGGTTCTTTACTCGTAACTCATTAATAAAGTTCGGCTTCAGAAAAAAAAACGTTTATTGCTAGTGCTCTTTTACCATTTAATGCTTTAACACACACGACTCAGTTTGTTCAGAAATGGCATCTAACTGGCGAGGCTTTGTCTCTGAACACGCCGTTTTCACTCGGGGTGGGGGTAAGAAACACATCTCGGTGTATTAATCCGCGCGCTCGGTTCGTTATTATTTTATTTATTTATTTATTTACCACAGGACCCATGGGGGCTCCGTAGGTTCAGGTTTTTACACGAAAACGGTGTTTTGTGAATCTCCACACTATTAAAAACTGAAATTGCTAATTGTACGTCCTGAGATTAAGATGAACATTAATTGGGAGTCATGAAAGCGAGAATCACATCCAAAAAAGAAAGCCAAACTTACCTCGAACACGACAAACTCCAGCTCCAGCCACACCGTGTTGTACCTCCGTGATGATTCCCAACCGACTGATACACAGCGACTCCAAACACGCATGCGCAGTTTAATTTGCACACATTTTCGGCTTCAGTAGACACACAATACTTCAGACTGAAACACGACTGCCCCCTACAGGTAATGAAGGGCATGTTCACAGCTTCCCGCACGCAGCCGCGCAAAGCCGCGGCACGTCACGGGATCCCTTTTCTCGAAACGCAGGTTTTTAATGGCGACATCTGTATGCTGTCACTGACGATCTAATTCGCTGTTGTGCCTTCTATGAAATTGAGCTATTATATGTACTTATATGCCTTCCTAGGCAGCCTTTGTGCTTAGATATAATGCTCTGAAAATCTAAACTAGTTTACTTTTGTTTACTTACACTGTATGGCCAAAACTTTTTTGAAATTTTACCATTTGACCATACCCATATGTGGTTCTTTACCCGAGTAGATCATGCAAACTCCATACCATCCATCCATCTAAGAATCTCTGTAGTCCAACCAGAGACCGACAGGGACTGTGGGAGAAAACCGGAGTACCCAGAGGAAACCCACCAAGCACATGCAAACCCCATTCACACAGACTCTGAGGCGGGAATCTAACCCGGACCATGGAGGTACGAGGCCACATGCTAACCACTAAGTTGCCAAACGCCATACACACAGAACACATGCAACTCGACAGATGACTTGCGGAAGATCTGTCAATCATTCACAAACTCCGCTTTCGGTGTCCGCATGTGGAGGTGGATTCCTGACTTCAAGCCACCTCCACATGTTTAGGCCATTAAAGGAGTTCCTGGGAGACCAGCGTTTGACCAGTGACAATGACGTGCAGCAGGCGGTCTAGAAAACTTTGTACTTTGATTGTATCCAAGCACTAATGAAACAAAGTGCATTAGTGTAATAGAGGATTATATAGAGAAATAAAGGTAATTTTCTTTCTTTGAATTGTCTTCTGTTATTCTACACAATCAAAATTCCCTGTTTTATTTTAATGCTCCTCATACAGTGTAAAAAAAATAAATAAAATTTGAGCACTTCAAAGGGTTTTCCTGACAGACATATGCATATATAGGAAATCTTGCCCAATTGCTTAATGTATAGATTACATTTTACAAAACCATAACTGAACCATGCCTACATTCCTATTTGAATCAGACAAATAATATTGATTTTAAAATTATTATAGCATTAGCATACTTCATGTATTGATTTTACTTAAAACATAATGCCTACTTTTATTTATTTTTATGGATTTCTGGATTTTGCCCATCAAAGGAAATTATGAGGGGGGAAAGTGGGAGGTTTTAGACTTGTCATTAACCAGACTGGATGGAGAAATCTCCCAGAACAACCACATGAAACAAGCCTGAAAGATCATCTCAAAATAAGAACAATTTGGTGTTGTCAGTGGGTGTAACTGATGTCAATTGTTATTTTGAATTGAATTGAACTTCGTAGCATTAGGACTAAATTTCAGTGTGGCCAAAAAATGGAAAATGTTTGCTAGGGAGCATATAGATAGGACTTTGGAGCAATGGGAAAAGGTCATGTGGTCTGATAAGTGCAGATTGACCCCATCATGCAATGCAATGCACCCATCATGCATAGTGCCCACTGTACCAGTCTCAAGTGTTATGATCTGGAGATGCTCAGTTGGTCAGGTCTAGGCTCAGCAATATTACATGGCAATAAAATAAATTCAGCTGATGACCTGAAAGTAATGAATGATCAAGTTAGATCACATTAGTGAAGTTTTTTTTACGCATGAACTAGCAAGCACTTATCTAATATAGTAAGTCGTTATCTAATATAAAGGTGGTCCTACAAAATGTAAAGTGTATTTTGATTTAGTTTCCATGATGATTTCAAAACCACCTTCCAAAAAAAACAACTTGTCAGTTCTCACTAGTTCACTAGTTTATCTGGGTTAATAAGAATGGGCTCTTTAGAAGATGATAACCCAAGTGACTAGAAATGTGTAGATCAGAAATCTACAATTACTCAGACTGGTAGAGAAGATAAAGCTATTTATTTAGCAATAATATGTAACCAAGAGGAAAAAACATAGAATGAAACCAACCTGAAAACAGTACCTTAGCGGTGAATTATGACCCTCTTGCATAGCGGAGGACAAAAGAGTTTCATTTCCCATGATGGCAAATATAGCAAATAATTTTTTCATTAGAAAAGAAAGTTGTAGTCTATATTTGTGGTTAAGGCATTGGACTACCGTTCAGAAGGTCCTAGTTTCAAATCCCACATTCACCAAGTTGTCTCTGTTGGGCCCTTGAGTGAGGCCCTTAAACCTCAACAGCTTAGATAATAATGCCATAAAAATGTCGCTCTGGATAAGGGTGTCTGCCAAATGCCTGAATGTAAATGTCCCAGTTTGGTAGGTCTAATATAACACAGTCATATTGTTAAGCAACAGCCTATGTTATTCTAACCCATTATTGTGACTCAAAAAGGTTGTTAAAATTGATCTTAAAATAAATGCCATATTTTTATGATCCAGTTATTGTTATGTTCTGTGTAATGAAAAACATCTCCAAATGCATTTTGGTTGTGTGTTTATGTGAATAAGAACATCCACTAACCAGTGATTTAGGATAAACAGCACCCAAATGATGTCTTCTCAATGATGATAAATTATTAGTAATAATTAAGCAAATTATTATTTTCTGGAGGCCTGATGGACAAATCTGAAATGCATAGTGCCATCAGTAATGAAACTCCACATTACTGCCCATGGTTTTTGAATAGAATGTTAATAAAGCAAATCAGGTAACCTCTAATCAACATGCTTCACACCAAACTGAACATAGAGAACCTTTGTAGGCCAAGAATAAACATGTGCCCTGGTGGCTGGCTCAACCAGGAGCTGTTCAAGCACACCGCACTTACGTTGGCCAGACAGACCGAATTCCCAGTACCATATATCTAATTACCCTGTGACCAGGGGAATCCAAGGGACGTTCAGTGAGTTTCATTTGTGTTTACCCAGAAGCTTCCAAGGTGGCTGATGAATATACTTACACACCAAGCTGTGTGGGGTCAGCAGAATCATTGACCAGGTGGTGCTGGTTATTTATCTCATTAATGCCAGGAGGAAGAGCCAAGTGGTTCCAGTACCATCAACCAGTTCTGCTTGATGAGGATTTTCAGCTTTCAATAACCTGGTTACAAATCTGGGGGCATATTATACCCACTGGTATTGCATACAGAGGATTAACATGTAGTTTTAATAATTATATTTAAATATATCTGGGCATATAATGCCTTGGCATTGTCCAAGCAATTCCCTGTTCTCACACACTGGCTACAACCTACACGCTTCCAACACCTCAGGTCATACTGTTGGCAATCAAGTGGCAATAGGATGGGACAGAATAGGACTTAACTAGCCTGTAAGCTTTCATGGAATCCCTCCCATTTGAATTATTCTATGGGTGCAAGCCTGCCAATGTTTGCCAGGCAGTTTCATCCTTTGAGTTCACAGGGTTAATCAAGGATATCATCTATGAGGCCTGGCAAACAAAAAGGTGATGTAATGCTGTTATGCCTTGTCAGTCTCATAAAAATCATTGAGGAAGGTGGTGCTTGTGGCTTTGGCAACAGTGGTTCGCAAGAGGGAGGAGCTGGAACCTGTGGTAAACCTACAGTAAGACATGTTTTGCACTCCACCCTAGTCCCCTGTGGACAGTTGTATGCAAACTGCTTTTGCTTGTGCTTGGTCACACTAATCATACAGATTTTCATGTAGATAATTCCTAGAGAAAACCTTCTAGCAGCTCTGGAGATGTTTAAGGCCATGCACAGCAAATGGGGGTAATAGCAGAATTGCACAGAAATTGGTTAAGCCACTTAATGCTGGTCCCCAAAGTATACTGCTTGGTTTGTTCTGTGTTGGCTTTAGAAAAGAACTGACTTGAAAAGAGCTTATGTGAAAAGAAGTGACTGAATGATATTCGACTAAATGATATTGGCAGATTCCTTTGACTCAGATGTTTCATGAAAATATTGACCTTTTCCATTATTTTTAGTTTACACAAACATGTTGTTTCAGCCACTGTCAATAACTCATTACTAGAAGCCACTACTCTAAGTTTCTGGACACCTGGCCAATCACACCCATACCATCATAATGACCACCATTCATTTGGGAAGGTTTTTGAATAGATTTTTAACCATTGCTGTGGGGATTTGCCCATTCAGCCACAAGAGCATAAGTAAGGTTGTGCACTGATACTGGGTGAGTAAGCCTGGCACACAGACATTCAAAGATGTAAAAAGTGGTCGAGTCTGGATTTTAAGTTCTTTGATACCAAGCCTGGCCAACAATTGACCTTGCATTCTGCATAAGGTCATTGTTATGCTGGAACAGGTTTGGTGGAAGGAAAATCATTGGCACACAAGTGCCAAAGTATGAAGCACACAATTGTCTTGTCTTGCCCTTTTCCTGAAACTATGAGTGTGATTGTCAGGTGGCAACAAACCTTTGCCCAGACGGTGTATTTATAGTAATGACTGGCTGTGGCACATTCACTATCTGAGAGCTTTCCAGAAAGTAGTGTGCAATTGCATTGGACACATAGTATCTGAGCTTCCACATGGGCCAAGGGCAGATGCATCCCTGAACCGTAACGACTAAAGCAATTATGGCTCAACCTAGACCCAAAACCAAAATAGAAGTCAGGCCATTTCTGTGGTGGCTGGTCATCATTGCAGAATTACGCTGAATTATTCAAACATTACTGGGCCTCTGACTGACCTCCATAAAAGCAAGTGCCAGATTTGGTCTAGTTGATAGAGTATTGCCAATGGGCCATAACTCAGGCGAGCGCTGCACTTGTGACAGCCTGTGCTTCCATTGTCCTGAACTCTCTATACCTTTTGTTTTACAGACAGATACAGTGTATGGGGAATTGTGCGGTCCTGGTTGATGGAGGGAGAGAAACAAGTTCTCTGTAAGTTAGGGCTGGTATTGCACGATAAGGAGAAGAAATGCCTAGCCATCGGGAGGGGCGTCTGGGTGCTTGGGTGATAATTTTTTTATATTGTGTTAATGTATGTAAACATTTCTCTCACCCATCATAGTATCACCTGGATTTCTTCATTAATCATAAAATATGGCCATAATTAAAGTCATAATAATGAATAAACACATATTACATAAATTGATAACATTCAATTGATGTATGATTTATGCCCTTATTAATTAATTGATTAATAATTCACATACAATCACTCACTCACTCATCATCTCAAGCGGTTTATCATGTATACAGGGTCACGGGGGTCCTGGAGCCTATCCCAAGGACACAAGGAAGGGTACACCCTGGATGGGGTGCCAATCCATCACACTCACATGCAATCATATTGTTGTATACCAGTTAAAAGCTTTACCAATAGCTTTACCAAAGTCTTTTCAATAAGTGCTGTTCAACAGTTCAAATAAATCCAATTTTGCTGCTATTTCTTGCATAAACAGCACTTGGCCATGTCATCAAATGTGCAGTATTTACTTCTTTTTAAAGCATTCTGTTTTTTTTTATTTGTTCCTGTGTTTGTGTCAGTGTCTTGTTGCATCACCCTTTTATTTGACTTTCATTAAGTTTCAGGTTACAGGTTCTTGTCCTGACTTTTTCCTGTAAAAGTTCTTGATGCAATTTTGAAATCATTGCTTTGATAAAATCATAGGCTGTACAGGCCCTGAAGCAGTAAATCAACCTTAAAAAGATGATGTTTCCTTTACCATCCCTTCTGAAATTTCTTGTGATAGGGCATAATTTACAGGAAAATGTTCTTTTAAGTCGGACAGGATCTGACTGCAACTTTAAACAGTATAATAAGTATTGATAAAAACTAATGCCTCTGTAAAATTTCAGTTCCGGCAGAACGTGTTTATCTATGTGTAAGAACGGGATGATGATAGACCATGTTATTTATGTATTAAATATATAGTACTAATCCAGATTAGGTCAAAAATGGTGAGAGAAGTAGGGAGGTCCAGTAGAGCAGTGCTATATGAGGTCAGGGGACAGAATGTTGCTGGTACTGTAAGTGCTTATATACTATATAAATATACATTTTGAAACCCTTTATCCATTATCAAATGTTCAAAAGTTAGTACCCTCTCATTTACTTCTATGTGATTTTTTGTAAAAACATCATTTAAAAAATCATCTGATCAAATTGTGTATTAGGCAAATACAACCTGAGACCAACAACAACATATAACTTTAGCGATACTAAGTACCCCCATGATTTAATAGCTTGTAGAGCCACCTTTAGCATCAATAACTTCAAATAACTGTTTACTGCATGACATGGCAAACTATTGCAAGTGTGTTGACCATTCATGCTCTTAAACACATGTTAATACTGTACATATGTTTAAAATAAACATGTTAAAAACGTCCATTAGATTTAATTTTTTTAAATAAATCAGATAAAAAGCTTTTTACACAAGACATGATAATTGTCCTTACGACTTCCATTTCAACATAAGGCAGGCAGGCAGGAAGGCGAAGCAGGACTGGCATAGTAACTTGGCCCAAGAATGCACTGCATGTGTGCCTAGCAGGGTGCATCCAGCTTGAAAAGTTCCCCACTTATGTGCTTCTTCCCACTTAGCAAGCACACTTACTTGACAAAAAGGCATAAAATTATCATTTAATGTGGTTAATCTGTTGCATAAAGCAATTAAATCACCATCCTAAATGAAACACCTAGTCACTCTGTAAGTGTGCAATCATTTCTTTTCACACAGTCCTGGAAAAGTATTTTTAAAATATTCAATTCAATTCAATTCAATTCAATTTTATTTATATAGCGCTTTTAACAATGGTCATTGTCTCAAAGCAGCTTCACAAAAATTAAAGAAATTTAAAAAAATAATAATAAAATAATAATAATA
This sequence comes from Channallabes apus, assembly GCA_030522415.1. NCBI lineage: Eukaryota > Metazoa > Chordata > Actinopteri > Siluriformes > Clariidae > Channallabes > Channallabes apus. The sequence continues at coordinate 20,816,812 of CM060106.1, forward strand.
ATAATAATAATAATAATAATAATAATAGAAAATAAATGAATAAAAACTAATAATAATAATAATAATAATAATTATAGAAAAGAAAATAATTGGAAGTGTGGATGTGTGAGAAAAATGTGCAGATAATAATAATGAGACGAATGAATGAAATTTCTCTGATGAGCAGCCAAGGGTGACGGCGACGGTGGCAAGGAAAAACTCCCTGAGATGGCATTAGGAAGAAACCTTGAGAGGAACCAGACTCAACAGGGAACCCATCCTCATTTGGGTGATAACAGAGAGAAATGATATAACATCTTGTGTATTGTGCAGGTGAAAATTCAATATGACAGAAATTATTTAAATTGACATGAAGACCAGTTCAGCATAGGGACGAGTCAGTAGGTGCAGAGGGCAGATGAGGTCTGGATCACTGGAAGCACAGGAGCAGCATGTGTAGCTCCAACCATCATAAAGCTGAATCCAGCTGGAGCTGGTCCTTCTCTGGACGCCTCAGGAACCTCGCAGGGTCGGCCTTTGTCTACTGAAGCTGGCAAAATCTCCCGATGCCTTGGGATGGGTAGAGAAATACAGAACAGATGGGGAGAATTAGCGTAGTTGCCATTCGGTATAGGTGTACTGGAGTATGAGGTTATGGGATGAGTTATGTGTATGCCAGATTAAAAAGATGCGTCTTGAGTCTACTTTTGAACTGAGAAACCATGTCTGCTCCCCGAACACTGTCTGGAAGGCTATTCCAAAGCTTTGGAGCTAAATATGAAAAAGCCCTACCCCCTTTTGTAGATTTTGAAATTCTGGGAACTACCAGAAGTCCGGAGCTTTGTGATCTTAAGGCGCGTGGTGGATTGTAGCGTATCAGAAGACTGGTTAGGTATGTGGGAGCTAAACCATTTAAGGCCTTGTATGTAAGTAATACTATTTTGTAATTTATTCTAAACTGAACAGGTAGCCAGTGCAGGGATGATAATATTGGGGTTATATGATCATATTTTCTGGATCAAAATATAACCACAATCAGCAAATTAGGTACTGAGGGTTTTGTTTTTTGGTCAACCATGCTGTATATCAACATCCCAAGGAACAAATTTGAGTTTGGGTAGTCTTACTGTGCTTCGATTCAAACTTTGTGACGATTGAACAAAATTTGTTTGAGACATAGTTAAACAAATTTGCTGCACCGAGAAACACACAATATTCAGTTTGATTATTTTGTGAATTGAAAAACAATACTGTACCAAAGTCTTGAGCTACCCCTCATTCTTTATATTAAATTAAATGAAATGAGTAAAGAAATGGGAACAAAGGTATTACCGTGACTACCGTGATTAAAGTGCCTAAAGATACAATAAAAAATGTGGCACAGTGGTAAAATGCTCGTCCTATTATTCGGAGATTGTTAGTTCGATTCCTGGGTGATGCTGTACCCTCTTGCAGCCAGGGACCTAAAGAGAGATCTGAGAGTTTACGCAGGCGGAAGAAGTGGATAGCGCTGTGCTCTGAGGGTGTTACGACGCATGAGTGAGTGGTTCGAAAATTCTAATTCAAGCGGGTCGGCAATTCAGTCGGAGAAAACACGTGATAGTGTTCACCGTCTCTGGTTGTAATAGAAATGATGTGGGAGTGGCGTAGTGATGGGTGATAATTGTATATGACTAAATTAGGAAGAACATCTGGGGGAAAAAATAGTTGCTTATGTAATGACCTCAGCAGCAACCTCATTTCCCCTCTCCTCTGTTTCAACCCCTCAGCTTTAAGCATCACCAGTGAACTAATCATCGCCCAGGGCTGCGTTTCCCAAAAGCATCGTTCGCCAACTATGGTCGCAAGTTCCGTCATTACCAACATAGTTCAACAACTAGGTGTTTCCCGAAACCATAGTTCAAACGAACATTCGCCAACATACGTGGTTGGAACTACAGCCTTCGACCTGTGGTTAGAAGCATAGTTCTTGTTAGTTTTCTGTGTCGACGTCATTGATTTCGCTGCGGCTGGGTGTGTTCTATTCACAGTTAACGACCCTAAGCCCTATTAGTTTCTAAAAATTTTCCCAACCACTTTGAGCGATTTGGAAAACTTAATGTTTTGGTGCTCAGATATTAGGTTATTAAATTTTCGGTTATTTTGATTACAAATTCACTTTAAACGATATTACAGCGGTACCATCGCAATTATTCTCCCTTCGAAGTGCCCTGTGGAAGCATTATTTATGTCAGTTGGAACACAGCCTTGGTTTCGTTTGTGCGAAGAAAAGGTGAGTTTTTATGTAAGTGAGTATCTTTAAACAGACCCAAAGAGAAATGTCTCAACAATATTTGTAGTAGTACAGTATGTTAGAGGTTTTCACTTATAATGAGTGATATCTGTACTGTTCACGTATTCAACATATACAGTGCACAAAGTGTTAAGCACTAAGAAATTGTAAAATTTATACACTACCATAGTGTAAGCCTATTTAAAATATTACTCAATATATATTCAATGAATGTACCCAAATAAATCAACAAACTGGGGTTTGGGCACTGGCTGGGAATCGAACCCGGGCCGTCTACACGGCAGGCGGAACAGCTACCACTGAGCCACCAGTGCCCTTCTGAGAAGTAGGATATGAACTATTCATAGGTTTATTTAATAATAATAATATATTCATTCATTCATTCATTTTCTATACCGCTTAATCCTGTGTTCAGGGTTGCGGGGGACCTGGAGCCTATATATAAATATCCTACTTGTTTGCAAAAGTATTTAAAGTTCATGTGCAGGGGGAGAAACCATGTAGGCAAATAAACTAAATATTTATTAACACAAGTTCATTCGAGATTCATTTAAACAAAAACAAAAAAAAAAACAGGATCCAACATCCACAGCAGCACAAGAAATACCTCCCTCTTCCTCATCACAAAGCGGGACATTTTCCTTGACTGCAATGTTGTGGAGAATTGCAGTAACTACAATTACATAGCAGCTTTTGGAGGGGTTCAGTTTCAGGCCACCACTGGACTTGCTTGTTTGGTCACACTTGCAAAGTCCCTCCACTTGTTTCTGACTTCCTCTGGGCTTCTCTCATACCCATTCCCAGAAGCATTAATTTTTTGTGCGATTTCATTCCAATTTTTTTGTCCGAATTTGTAAATGTGTTTTTTAATTTGGAGAAAAGCAAGATTTGATTGTTTCCCACCTCCTCCAAAAGAACTACAAGCTCTTTTTTTGTAAATTGTGGTTTTCGTGTAATTTAAACCATGGCTGTATGTAAAGGGACTTATATAGGAAAATATATTGAGCAAAATAGGTAACAGGTGTTCACAACACAATCCCAGCATTTTCAAAACCAATCATTTCTTTTTATTTTAATTGTACTGTTGTATCAATACCAAATAAAAAATCAGTTCAAATGAAAAAATGAAAAATGTTGCGTTTGTGACATTATTACACCACTTCTACGTTACGTCACTGCGAAAGCGCATTGAATGCGAGCTGAAGAGAGAGAGAGAAAAAAATAAACACACTTTACAGTAGGGGGCGATATGTGCCGATGGCACTACTCCGCCATTGTATCGAAGAAGAAGAAGAAGAAGAAGGACAAATTAAACCAGTGGTTCTCAAACTTTTTCTGTCATTCCCCACTTAAGGGGGTGAGTGAATTTTCAAGCCCCACTTGTCAACCAAATAACGAAATCGGCCAAGTTTACTGTTTATTTAAATATCAATTTCTAAACCAATAAGATCAAACACCACCAAGTTAAAAACAGATAAAATACACGTGCAATTGTTATAAAAGGCTTACGTTGTCACTTATCTTTGCATAATTGACCCCATGTTTATTAGCTGCTCAGCAATCGTTTGTAGTTTTTTTTGCACTGGCCAATTCTGTATGCAACTTTGAATGAAGCCATTTGTGCTTTGCTGTCCACTGATTCAGATGTTACCATGCGATTCTCCTGCTGTCTGTATTCTGCCAGCTTTCTTTGAAAGAAGTCGAGTGGCTTATTAACGTGACTGGAGTGTGTTGTCACTAAGTGTCTTCCTAATTTCTTGGGTCTCATGCGGTCTGCTGCCAGCGGTTTAAGATACAAAACACACACGAGCCTCTCTTCTGCCCCCACCATCACCACCATGAATCCAAGCTCAAGATAGGCTTCATTAGGGTTGGGTGATATAACCAAAATCTTCTAACACAGGAGAAGCAAATTTCTACCTCGATAACGATATATATCACAATATAGCAATTTGTATCTGAAAATGCATAAATAAAAATTCAAACACAAAGAAACTGTTTTACATAATGTAATTTTATTTAAACTGTGAATTGCTGAGGTTTGCCGCATTTTTTTTACTTTGGCCATATTCGTTTGGATGCTTGGATATCAGATGATAGAAAAGGTTTGATGTGTTTCCACCACTTTTTAAAACAGTGCACTTGCGTACCTTCCAAATCACGTTCGTGTCATTCGTATCACTTTTCTTATACCCAAACCAATTTCACAACACAGACGACGCACCTTTTTTCTTTACAATCTCCTCATTGTTGGTTTCGTCACATGTAAGTAAACTCACTGCTGCTGCAGCGTCTTCTTACATTGTCGAAGTGAATGTGAAGCCAAACACATCAAAAGTGGGACGAAACCGCGGCACCCGATTGAACCAAATATCTGCGCAAATACAGCGCAGCGCGACTATCTGGATAGCGCAGTGATGATCTGGTTTATTTGCGCAGCCCGGTGGATCACGCAGCGCCGCTCGAATCACAAACCTGCGCGACTGTGTTTTAATTAAAAACAATTTATTTAAAATGTCAGGACTGTTTAATATTGTTTCCGCCTTGCCATGCCTGGTTTGTACGTGCGCATCCCAGCGGGGTAAAATGTACTTTGATGGTCGGCGCGGTCTATTTCTGTCAGAGTCGCGCAGCGCTGCCCAGTGGGTCGCTCAGGTTTCAATTCAATTTACTTGTATTAATGATCCATTTATTTGTGTGTGATTGTTTTGAGCGCACGCTCTTCATTATCAATAAAGAAAAGCATGAATTAGAATAGGTACTTTCCTATTATTTTCCATTAATTACCTCCCGTTCATTGCGCCCCACCTGTCATGTCTGTATTCCCCACTAGTGGGGCGCGCCACACACTTTGAGGACCACTGGATTAAACCAACATAGTTCTAACCATGGAAGTGCGACACAGGTACTATGGTTTTGGGAAACACTTGTGACTAGTTAGTTAGTTTCTTCAACGTTGCATCGTACTATGGTGGTTAAGCAAAGAGCTACATAGTTGTACGGGAAACGCACCCCAGATCATCTATCATCATCTGCACCTGTTTCTCACTGGTTCATGCCTTGAGCTAGATAGATTTTTATGCTTGAATGATTCATAGGTCACTATGGAACTGGTCATGTACACGACTGGGCTGAAAAAGTGAGCCAAAAACTTGCCAAAAATGAGAGGGAAAAAAATCCTTTATGAAGTCTGAAGAACTATTCCTCAAGACTACATTAAAAATAGACGAAAGTCAGGCTCTTTGGAAGTAAAATATGAAGGAATGAGAGGTGCATCAAGACTTTTACAAAGGACCTCCATTGGAGAAGAATTCAAACATACACTATATAGCTAAGGGTTCATGGAGACCTGATATCACACCCATATGTAGGTCTTCCCTAAAAAGGTAGGAACACATACAGTATTTGTCTAAGATGTCTTTGTTGTAGAATTAGGGTTCCAAACTTTGAGCCTGACAATACCCATGTGCACAAACAGAGGTTAATAAAGACTTGTGTAATCTGAATAAAGTCCTTACTAAAAAATGATGTATTATATAAAATGGAATGGCAATTGCATCCCAGACCCTCTCATGACATTTTTAGCCAAAAAAAATCCTGTGTCAAACACATGGCTTATGATATAATTATATCTGGCCTGCAGGTTTATTTTAATATTTAATTAACACCATCTCATCGCACAGCAGATCCTACCACTGCAATGTCACCTAGCGAACAGCGTTTCCCCAAAACTGACTGTACAGCCAATACACACCAGTCACACACCTTACACAGTGGCCAACAAGTGATAGGCTTGCTAGATGACTGGCTAAAAATGCTGACTGAAAGCAGGTGGGAGCTTGAAAAGCTATTTACCGCCAATATAGATAAACCTTAGTGTCTAATATGTGGATCTGATGTGGCTGCAATGGGAAAATTATATATAACAACCTATTACGAAATGAAAACAGCATGACAATTATGGGCAGCTGCATGCAGCTGAGACTGAGCTGAAGTCACAGCAGTGATTAACAGGGCAAAATCCAAAACAGGTTGATAATGCTACAGAAAGCCCATGTTAGCAGTAAAATCACAAAAACAAGAAGTGAAGATGGCTGGTATGCAGTTGCAGTTTAATGGACAATGTCCAAAACATTGTCCCAAATTTTGTTACATTAAAATACAACACTGAATTGATGCAAAAACAATATCTCCACTTTAACATATTGTAAAGAGAGATGATTTGATTATGACATGTGAGTATAGGCATTCTGCGAAATTTAATTCCCACTGGGTAAATGTTTGGAATATAGAAAAATTCTGCACACTAGTATGTATGTATAACGTGTGTTTTGCTGTTTAAATATTAATTTATTCATTAAATTCTCTTTTTTTGGTTGGTGATTTGATTGAGTGATTTGTTGGCTATCCAGATTTTTCCACTTAACACCAAAGCAAAGCTGCTTAATTGAGCAGAAATACATCATGCATGTACCAGACCCTGTTTACTACCTTAATACCTGATATTTTTTGTCATTCTGAATCCAGATTTATGCTTAATGATACTTAAAAATATTCTGTATAATACACATTATAATATTTTTAAGTATCATTAAGCATAAATCTGGATTCAGAATTTTAGTTTATAGCACAAACCGCACCCAATCTCACGGTTATTTCCGAGGCATCCCTGTGAGCCATCATATTTTTTTTTTATCAGAGCTGTTATTAAACTTTAAAAAGTGTCATGCTGCTGCCAAATAATAAAGCACCGGGTCCAGATGATCGACTAGATGTATAGACATACCATATTCTACCCTATACAAGATTCCAATCTGGTCCACTTCCCCCTTTCTTTAACAGATGCCAATATTTCATTAGGTTTGAAAGAAGGGAAACCCTCAAAGTATTGTTCCTGGTACCTATATCTGGTTTAAACCTTGACCTTAAGTCATTAACCTTAAATCACTTGGCTTCAGATTGGCTCAGGTTTAGAATTTCTTATTTGTAATCAAACTGAATTTGTCAGGAGGATATATTGTTCTCATAGTGTCAGAAGATTATTAAATGTCACACAGAACGCTTCTTTATGTCGCCCAAAGGCTTTTTTTAATCTTCCATGATGTTGAGAAAGACTTCGATTGAGTTGAATGGAAGTATTTGATTGTTATCCTCTCTATGTTTGTTTGGTTTTTTTTTTGAAAATTTTATGAAATAGATACAGATTCCCTATTAAAAATTAAAAATTTTAGTACTGGACAAGATGGCAGACCAGGTTGTTGAGTGAGTGCTTTATTATTTACTTTAACCATGAAACCACTGACCACAGCTACATAGGGCTTTTGAATGTGCAGAATAACAAAACACAGTTATTAGTATAAAAACTCCCTTATATAGAGATCCGGGATCTCTATATAATCCCGTTTTACATTAATGCACTTACCCCAGTGTTTCACTAGCGCTTAGATACCATCAAGAGCGCAATAAACTGGAACCATGATCACAATCGCTTCTTTATGTCTGGAATATTGTCCGCCCATGGACCACTTTAATGGCCAAAACATGTGGAAATGACTTGGAGTGAGGTCAGGACTCGGGGATGTGGCAATAACTCCCATACCATTTCCTTGTTTGTGAACTGGTGTCCGTCATTCAATTTGGAGACAGATGCGTCTCTTCCACAAGTTGCTGACAGTTATTAAATTTTTTTAAGGATAAGGCGTTCCACTCGCTGATTGTTTACGTGAACATTTACAGTGGACTCTGCACCACCATCGCCAGGATTGTTGTTCACAGACTTACGGCCTTCTTTGAAATTTTTGCATCATTCGAATGTTTTACTGCAGCTGGGAGTCTTACAGTATCACCATACCGCGCATGAAGTCTTCTACAGTATAAATGTCCGTCACCCACAAGGAATGTCATGCAGTGTCCCAGTTTGACTTGAACGTCCCTCATATAAAACATGACAATGATATTAGAGGCATTAATCTGGGTGATCATCAGGACAAGACTTCATTGCATTGAGATGATTTCCATGGACTCTGCTAAGCAATCAATTCTCAATTTAATCGAGTTTATTGGCAGATATGGACATTCTCTGGCCATAAAATAAATTTCTCTCAGAGTGAAGCAATGGCTCATTTTATAATCATTACTCTTAGTTATCTTCAAATCTTTTTGGTCAGTAGTCCTTCACTTATTTAAGTGTAAAAATGTATTCAAACACAACTTTGCCCCCTGTCAAGAATGACATTGAAAATGGGGTGGTTTACCTTTATCTCTGCTAGATCATATTCAGCTGAATAAATTAAACATCACACAGCAATTTTGGTTGTTTTTTTTGTAATTTTTGTAAAAAATAAAAAAGGGAGATAAAAATAAACAGTTTTTTGGGGGGTTTTAGGTGTGAAAAGTGAAACAGTCCTCGGATAAGACATCGGAAGCTTAGTTTCCCTTGGAAACTAGAACATCTTTGTGTACCATCTGTAAATCAATTGTCACCCAACTAAGATTTATCATGGAATTGATTGTTGATGGCCCGAGTTTTACCTGGATTAGTTGGAAAGATCCATTGCTTAACACACCCCTCAAAAGTCCTACATATATCTCCACTGCTTCAGCTGTAGATTTAACAAATAGACCAAAATATTGAGAAACATGTTATATAAAGTCCAGGATCTAGAGACCGGCAGAAAGTCTGAGCGGTTTAGTGACTGTTTCTCATCATTAACCCTCTCTATCCACCTGGCCTTCACTTTGCGCTAAAGGACATACATGTGGTTTAGATATAGCACTGGGTAATTGCTATCATTTACCCTGTAATGATATCATTCCAACACCTTAGAAGTGATTTTAATATTCCCAGGTCTGACTTCTTTAACCTTTCACAGCTTCAGAGCTTCATACCTCCTAAAATTAAACCTGTTTGTGGCTACATTGAGCTGTCCAATACCAAGGTGGATGCTGCAGATAAGAGTAAAAAGGAGTAGGAGGCAGATCTGGGATTTACAATTGATTTATCAGACTGGCAAGATATACTGTATGTGTAGTATGTAATTCTTTTTGAGAGCGGCCATTTTAAATATTGCATCAGCTCTATGTTATTCCAGAGGCTCAGAATAGGAGAAACACATTTGGGACATTTGTCTCAGCCTCAGTTGGGGCTGATGTTGGAGAGACAGTGGCGTAGTGGTCAGCACTCTGGTGGTCTCACATCTCTAGGCTGAGGGTTCAATTCCCATCTTGGGTCTGTTTGTGTGTGTGGGTTTCCTCCAGGTACTCCAGTTTCCTTCCACAGCCCAAGCACATGCAGAGTAGACTAATTGGTGTTTCCAAATTATTATTAGTGTGTTGGTGCCCTGCGATGAATTGGCTTCCTGTCAAGGGTGTACCCTGCCTAGGGTCCCAAGTCTCCAGGCCACCCTGACCCTGTACAAGATTAGAAATTTAGAGAACGAGTGAGTGGGCTGAGGTTATTCTGCACCATTTAACTTTGGGGGAATCATGGGGGAAAAATGGATATCAACAATACTCTAACCTACAGATTTTAAGACACTCATTGCACCCAAATTTTTTTTTTTGAGTTTTGGGATGTCACATAAAGCACCTATTCAAAATCAGTGGCTGCAAACTGTAACAAGATACTAGTCTCTTCTTCTCTTCAGGACAAACCACTTTATTTTATATTTTAATTTGGAATTCAGACTTGAAATATATTTACCCCAAAGATGGATTTCTCAGCTAAGAAACCTTGCCTGGCTGTGCATTTTGTTTATGCTTTAAATACCTACAACTGTTCCCTTTCAAAGGCTACACTCGATGCTGCGTGAAAACGCTATGGGAACATCTTGTCATGTTGCCGGTTGTGAAGCATGTGTGTATCAAACACGCCAAATTTTGGCTTATATAACCTCGGTCGGGTGACGTCATCTGATGAGACGCACCTGCATGTTATAAATAGGGGTGAACCGGAAACATTTCTCAGGTTCTTTGTCTTCACCTAGTTGTGTTGAGCGTGTCTGTGTTTAAACCAACAAAATAAGAAGTGTTTAACTCACTGATATGGCAGAGTTTTAAACGAGATGTCCCTCCGTGTGAGAATCTATACCGGAAAGCGATCTCTACACTTTACTGCTTCGATTAAAGTGCATTCCTTGAGAAGCTTCAGCCTGTGGCGCCGGGAGGCTACCATGTGCTAGTGCGGGGGGATAACACTATGGCAGTCTCATATATTAATCGCCAGGGCGGACTGTGCTCGCGCCGCTAAATAGCTAGCGCACCAGGTTCCTGTCCCTCAGGGCGATTTACATTACAGGGCATATGAATGTGAGAGCAGATGTACTGTCCAGTCAAACTCTGACACACGGGGAATGGAAACCCCACCCCGAAGTAGTCAGTCAATCTGGGAGAGATTTCATGTAGCAGAGGTGGACCTCTTTGCCTCGAAAGATCAGCAAATGTCCCCTTTGCTACTCTCTGACTCTGGATCTAGTATCCCTCTTCAACAGCTCACCATGGGTGATTCCAATGAGGTGGGATCTTCTGTCTCAGGCGCAGGGGACGATATTTCATCCCCGGCCCGAGATTTGGAATCTTCAAAGAGCTTATGCCCTCAAATGGAATGTATTTAAAGTTGGTGCACAACAAAGCAAGCCGCCACTATACTGGTTGATGCTATTGCCCTCTCCTATGAGGCGCGTGGTCTCAGTTCGCCTCTAGGAGTCAGGGCTCATTCAACCAAGGGGATCACCTCATCTATTGCACTAGCAAGAGGTATTCCCCTGCAGCAAGTGTGTGCTAAGCAGGTAGACACAGTCCACTGCCGAATTGTTTCAGTGCTGGAGTTTCTGCAGGAAAAGTTGTCCTTGGGCTTGTTTGTGGGATGTTCATGCTACTCCGGGCTCACGGGTCCTCGAGTCAGCTGCCCAGACATAGTTCTGAGACCTTCTCAGCCTTGTGCGCACACGCTACACACCCTTGGGGGTCCAGACACTTGCAGTGCGGCGACGTTTCCATAACGTTTTCACGCAGCATCGAGTGTAGCCTTTGAAAGGGAACGTCTCGGGTTATTTTGCTGTAACCCTGTTCCCTGAAAAGGTGGGAACGAGATGCTGCGTCCCAATGCCGCACTGCCTACGTGACCGGACATCCGTTCAGACAAATCAATCTGAGGAATGTTTCCGGTTCACCCCTATTTATAACCTGCAGGTGCGTCTCATCAGATGACGTCACCCGACCGAGGTTATATAAGTCAAAATTTGGCGTGTTTGATACACACATGCTTCACAACCGGCAACATGACAAGATGTTCCCATAGCGTTTTCACGCAGCATCTCGTTCCTGCCTTTTCAGGGAACAGGGTTATAGCAAAGTAACCCAAGACGTTACTCACTAAACATCAAGCTCCACTCTGTCTCTTTTTTTATATAAATATAAATAAACCAAAAAACAATATAATTATAACATAATATGATTAAATTATAGTATTATAATAAAATAAGATCATTGAATTTATACAAATTATATATACGATCGAACCTCGGATTGCGAGTTACACGGTTTGCGAGCATTACGCAAGATGAACAAAGATTTTTAATACATTTTGACTTGGAAAACGAACAAGTTTTGGTTTACGAGTACCAAGTATCATGTATCACGCATGCGCTTCTTGTTTTGACACCGAGCATCACATGATCACAACTGAGCTAATGTTTTTTCTCTCTTTCTCTCTCTTGCGCTGCTGAATTGTGGGTAATCATCTCCGCTGCTGGGTCTTAGTGCGCATCTCTCACTGGTGCACGCGTGTACTGTTTACTATAACACTGTGACCACGTGTGTGCATGTAAAACATATTTTATTTTGTGTTTGTAGGCGTGTGTACAGGCTCATTAGAGAGGTTAAAAATCCATTTTATTTCTCTCCCTCAGCGTGTGCGCACGTAACTTGACACCATGGGTGAAACTCAAATAAGAGAGGAGGAAGTGTAAGACAAGAAGAGGGGAGGGGCTGATATTCCTCTCCACTGTCTCAGGATTGTACCCATACTCCCAAGTTTCGTTACACGTAATGATCCCCGACATGAAAGACGGGAGTTCTTGGCAGACTTTGACGCAATATTCCTTCTGTTCGTGGGTCAGCAGCCTGGGGAAGAACAACATGGCGCATGTTCAACTCACACGTGAGGATTGACCGAACTGTTCCGTACGATACATAAACAATGGCAGCAATGTTGTGGATTGTTCTCCAACGATTATCATGCACAAGTCGAATAGTTTTGACATTTTTGGGGGTTCAGCTCGTTGAAGATATTCCTGATCTCTTGCCGACTTCCAGTGTTGTTCTTCCACTTTTGAACTGAACAACTCATTGCAGAATTGCCGAAACCTTGCCGAATCATGTCAAACGTCTCTGTGGCATATTTACTCAGTTTCATGCAACAATTCATGTTTGCTCCTTGTTCTAACTTGCTGTCCATGATGAAATAGCAGACGTGGTAGCACACATCAGAATAGCACCAGTTGCACACCGCTCCCAATATATACAGAACAATGTCTTTCGGCACACTGTGACTGTGCATGCAGTTGCACTTATGTACTGTATATATGAAGCCATTATCATTCTACTTCTGTAATGAAAAAATTAAAAAATTTAAATAATAAATAAAACATTTGAAGAAAACAGATGAAGAGGAGATGGAGGACAGGGAGTATAGCATGACTAAGGACAAAAATACATAAGCCTATAATTTACAGTGGCTTGCAAAAGTATTCGGCCCCCTTGAACTTTTCCACATTTTGTCACATTAAAGCCACAAACATGAATCAATTTTATTGGAATTCCACGTGAAAGACCAATACAAAGTGGTGTGCACATGAGAAGTGGAATGAAAATCATACATGATTCCAAACATTTTTTACAAATAAATAACTGCAAAGTGGAGTGTGTGTAATTATTCAGCCCTCTTTGGTCTGAGTGCAGTCAGTTGCCCATAGACATTGCCTGATGAGTGCTAATGACTAAATAGAGTGCACCTGTGTGTAATCTAATGTCAGTACAAATACAGCTGCTCTGTGACAGCCTCAGAGGTTGTCTAAGAGAATATTGGGAGCAACAACACCATGAAGTCCAAAGAACACACCAGACAGGTCAGGGATAAAGTTATTGAGAAATTTAAAGCAGGCTTAGGCTACAAAAAGATTTCCAAAGCATTGAACATCCCACAGAGCCACTGTTCAAGCGATCATTCAGAAATGGAAGGAGTATAGCACAACTGTAAACCTACCAAGACAAGGCCGTCCACCTAAACTCACAGGCCAAACAAGGAGAGCGCTGATCAGAAATGCAGCCAAAAGGCCCATGGTGACTCTGGACGAGCTGCAGAGATCTACAGCTCAAGTGTGGGAATCTGTCCATAGGACAACTATTGTCGTGCACTGCACAAAGTTGGCCTTTATGGAAGAGTGGCAAGAAGAAAGCCATTGTTAACAGAAAACCATAAGAAGTCCCATTTGCACAGCAAACATGTGGAAGAAGGTGCTCTGGTCAGATGAGACCAAAATGGAACTTTTTGGCCACAATGCAAACGCTATGTGTGGCGGAAAACTACCAATGCACATCACTCTGAGCACACCATCCCCACTGTCAAATATGGTGGTGGCAGCATCATGCTCTGGGGGTGCTTCTCTTCAGCAGGGACAGGGAAGCTGGTCAGAGTTGATGGGAAGATGGATGGAGCCAAATACAGGGCAATCTTGGAAGAAAACCTCTTGGAGTCTACAAAAGACTTGAGACTGGGGCGGAGGTTCACCTTCCAGCAGGACAACGACCCTAAACATAAAGCCAGGGCAACAATGGAATGGTTTAAAACAAAACATATCCATGTGTTAGAATGGCCCAGTCAAAGTCCAGATCTAAATCCAATCGAGAATCTGTGGCAAGATCTGAAAACTGCTGTTCACAAACGCTGTCCATCTAATCTGACTGACCTGGAGCTGTTTTGCAAAGAAGAATGGGCAAGGATTTCAGTCTCTATGTGCAAAGCTGGTAGAGACATAACCTAAAATACTGGCAGCTGTAATTGCAGCAAAAGGTGGTTCTACAAAGTATTGACTCAGGGGGCTGAATAATTACACACACCCCACTTTTCAGTTATTTATTTGTAAAAAATGTTTGGAATCATGTATGATTTTCGTTCCACTTCTCACGTGTACACCACTTTGTATTGGTCTTTCATGTGAAATTCCAATATAATTGATTCATGTTTGTGGCTGTAATGTGACAAAATGTGGAAAAGTTCAAGGGGGCCGAATACTTTTGCAAGCAAAGAAAACCTGAATGAAAATAAAGGCGGAATATAAAGGCTTGTACTGTATATGCATTTTGTATATTCAGGTCATGCTTTGGTTAATTTATGATAAATCCAAACTTTGTGTTGGGTTTTGGGATATCTTGTTTTAAGATGTCCTCTATTCGGTCTAGTTCTCCAAAAACTAATTGGAGATAGGTCTCGTCCTATTAAAAACAAACTGTAAAAATTTTTTTACTAATCCAGGGTGCTGACAAAGTCTTAAGAGACACATCTGTTTATTGGAACCATGTGCCATTCAAACTGTTTTCAGTATAGAGACTAAATTAGACTGTAGGCATCTTTTCTAATTTATGATATAATTGTATGTTTGTTTGTTGAGTTTGGGCAAAGGCCTGGTCTCCCTAGTGTATGCCATATTGCCCAATATTGGTAATGCTCCTGTTCTCCAAAATATAATATTATGGGTGAATTGATATAAGATACTGTACCTCAGCTGTGGTAAAAGTATATAACATTCTTAATTCTATTTATTGGTTTAACCTAAATAATAACAATTTTTACCATTATTTTTTCCAGCATTCTTAGAATTTCTTAGAATTTAGAGTGGAAATTCTTGCAAGAAAGTTATTTTATTTTTTTTTAATTATACGCATATAGCCTTCAAACACAACAAAATAAAAAACACATTGCATGATGTAACATAGTGGTTACTATTGTAGCTGTACACTTTCAGCATCGAGGGTTCGATTCCCACCTCGGGTTTATGTGCGTGGAGTTTGCACATTCCCCCTGTGCTTGAAGGGTTTCCTCCAGGTCCAAAGACATGCAGGTTAGACTTTTGGAGTTCCAAAATTGCCTATAGTGTGTGTTCGTGTGTGTGTGCCCTGAAATGGATTGGCACCCTGTCCAGGTTGTACTCCGCATACTTATATCTTTGGCATTTACTTTGTGTAGATTGGAATTTTTAGGATTATGTTTTCCATTGATGCTATTTTTTATGCATCAGTATACACATACAGAATACTGAAAAGATAACATATGAACAATGAGGTACAAGACTTATACAGTATACATACTGTACAGTATGTCTAGACTTATATATGGTGGACAGTAGACGTTAATCTTGAAGGGGTTTTCTTCTCTGTTTAGACTCTGTTCAGTCAAGTAAAAGGTTTTAAATGATTTATAAGAAGAAAAAGAAGTCTGTCTGTAAACGATGATCTTTTGTTCATGGTCATATTTGAGTTTTCTTCTGCAAAGTGGACAGTCCGACAGTTGGAGTAGAAATTCCAGGTTTTAAGTATGAGTTTAATTATTATTCATAATTCAAGTTATTTTAATGTTCTCTTTGTTTGCTGCAGGCCAATAATTTGACCTTTCTGAAATATAAAGGATCATAATCAATTAACTTTTTATTTACATAGGGAAAACACATTGAATTCAGAGCTGATTTACATTAGGTATATGCTTTTTCTTTTTTTCTGAGCGGCCCTATCATATTATTAAAATCAGTTCCAGAGCAGTCGAGTGAAAATTTCATACGCTGATACAGTCTTCTGTGAAGAATTGAAATGGCAAAGCTAATTATTTTTTGCTTCTTTTTGCTATACATCAAAGCCTGATCAAAAGATGAATATAAGACAAAAGAAATGATAATTCCAGCTAGAATTTCATGATATTTACTTGTGTGCTTGTGACAGAGCAATGCAATTTCCATTGCATATGAGCTGTTGCAAATAAGTTGCAAATATGTGAACATATTTTTATTTGAGATTTAGCCTACCATGCAAACCAGTGCTGCTCGGTTTATCCTGAAGTCAATCCTGTTGTTCTGTCTCCTGCATACTGTTACCCTTTACGTATATTTAATTTGTTGTACTGCACATGCACATTACGTATTCTTTTATCTAGTTGTTTGCACAATATGCGCTTTATTGTCTCATGTGTCGCAGTATTCCTTGGGGCTCCCTTTTTCATCTTGTATATTGTATATGGAAGGAAAGACAATAAAAATTTAACTTCAAAAGTGAGATAGGACACAGTTCAAGCACCCAGTTGAGGAACTGGGGTTTTGCTAAAAGACCCAACAGTAAGTCTTTGGCAATCCTGAGATTTCAATCTGTCAATCTTCTAGTCCGAGATACAAGACTTAAAATGCAGAGCTACCGATGCCATGATTTTAACAGAATGTTTTTTGGTATTCCAGCACTTGTGAATTATAAAAAGCAATATACAGACTTCTGGTAAATGCAGCAGCCTTCATTTATGAAGAAATAAAGATGTGGTGCCAATACTGAACAACCTGCCTGTGTTTATATCCATGTGGTTACATCATCCTGACCTAAAACACTGGTTAGGATATGAGCCTAGTGAGATATTTTTCTCTTGGTAGATTCTTAATTGAACCCAAAGGAAATTTCCAAAATGACTGCTAACATATATACACTAAACAAAAGTATGTGGACACTTGATCATCATCACTCATAAGAGCTTGTTCAACATCCCATTTTAAAACACTGTCCCCTTTGTACAACTAACAGCACTCACTCATCTGGGAAGGTTTCCTACAAGACTTTGGAGCATGAATTGCCTATTTTTGTTCATTTAGCCACAAAACCCCTAGTGAAATCTGGTGGGAAAGGTCTTGAACACAATCATCATTTCAATTAATCCCAATGGTGTTCAATAAGGTTGAGGTCAGGTCAGTTTCACCAAAGTGATTTCCAACCGTGTCTTCATGGATCTTGCTTTGTGCACAGGGTCATTGTCATGCTGGAACAGGAAATTACAAGGCATACAATTATCTACAATGTGATTGTGTTTTACAACTTTAACATTACCATTCCAGAGGACAAACTCTGGAAAAACCGCCCCAAACCATTGTCCTTCCTCCACCTAACTTTAATGTTGGCACCATGTATTCTGGTAGTTAACATGAATCAGGCATCTGTCAAACCCAGATTTTTAGTTGGGCATGAATCGCCACTTCAGAGAGCACTTCAGTGTCCAGTGGCAGTGTGCTTTAACCACTCCAACTGATGCTCGCCAATTGCACATAGTCATTGTAGGCTTGTGTGCAGCTGCTCAGCCAGGGAAAGCCCTGCTCAGTGAGTTTGCATTGCCTACTGATTTGTAACCGAGCTACTGTTGCCCTAGATGCATCCAATTCACAATAATAGCACTAACAGTTGACGTGGGAAGATGTAGAAGAACTGACCTAAGTGGGCTCTTAAGACACTGCTACAGTTAAAGTCACAATGCTCTTGATTACCCATTCTATACCATTGTTTGTCTGTGGTGATTGCACGGCTATGTATTGATTGTATGCTGAACTAACAATTGAACTTCATAATTACAGTAGGGGTGTGTTTACATACTACAGTATTGACCATATAGTGTATAAAGGGATATGGTAAATTAAATAGGAGTAGGTCACAGTAAGAGTAAAGAGTGCTGTTCTCAATCTTATGAATAGTTTTTTCAATTGGTGAACGCTTGTTCAAGTGCCATTCTAATTTGCATTGCCGAGAGATTTAATGCATGGTATAGAATACATATACTGTATATTACAAATATATTCATTCATTCATCTTCTATACCGCTTAATCCTGTGTTCAGGGTCGCGGGGGACCTGGAGCCTATGCCAGGAGACTTCGGGCACTAGGCGGGGTACACCCTGGACAGGGTGCCAATCCATCGCAGGGCACACACACTCACACTCACACACCCAATCACACACTACGGGAAATTTAGGAACGCAAATTAGCCTAACTTGCATATCTTTGGACTGTGGGATGAAACCGGAGTACCCTGAGGAAACCCACCTAGCACGGGGAGAACATGCAAACTCCATGCACACAGAGACGGGAATCGAGCCTGGCCGGGGAATCGAACCCTGGACCCTGGAGGTGCAAGGCGACAGTGCTAACCACTACACCACCGCGCCGCCATTATTACAAATATATACTGTATATATTTTTTATGCATTATGATTAATCATATACATAAAAATAAGGATACGTAAATTTTAAGAACTTTTTTATAATTTTCCCAATGAGCTATTACTTTTATTTCAATTGGGTAACAAATTAAATATTGATCAAATGTCTTAACCCTTAAAACTCAAGCTGCACAGATCCGTAATGACAACATAGCATAGGTCAATGACTATTAAAAATAATGTGTGCTTATATGGAAGCCTCGCCGGTGTGTTAACGGGGAAGCTTTAGAATTCAGGATTTCAGAAAAGTCATGATTAATTTTATAATGTGTATAATTTTTACCAGTAGTGGTATATGAGTATGAATATAGAACAAAATACAGTGGAACCTCGGATTATGAGCATAATTCGTTCTGGAAGCAACTCGTATTCCAAAACACTCGTAAACCAAATTTAATTTTCCCATAAGAAAGAATGGAAACTCAAATTATTCGTTCTACGAGTGTGTGTGTGTGTGTGTGTGTGTGTGTGTGTGTGTGTGTGTGTGTGTGCGTGAGAAATTACGCACGCACACACACACACACTCTCTCTCTCACCTTTACAATTCAATTCAATTTGATTTATATAGCGCTTTTAACAATTGACATTGTCTCAAAACAGCTTTACACAATCAAAAGAATAATTTAAGTTTGTATGGAATGTGAATGTGTATGAATCAAAATGGTCAGATAGTCCCTGGTGAGCAAGCCGCATGCAAGGAAAAACTCCCTGAGATGGTAATAGCCACACTGAGCACTGGGGCCCCACAAGGCTGTGTGCTCAGTCCCCTGCTGTTCACACTGCTGACTCACGACTGTGTAGCAACACACAGTTCGAATCACATCATTAAGTTCGCTGATGACTCGACCGTGGTGGGTCTCATTAGCAAGAACAACGAGTCAGCATACAAAGAGGAAGTGCAGAGGCTAACAGACTGGTCTGACAACAACCTGTCTCTGAATGTTGACAAGACAAAGGAGATGGTTGTTGACTTTAGGAGGACACGAGGCGACCATTCTCCGCTGAGCATCAACGGCTCCTCTGTGGAGATCGTCGAAAGCACCAAATTCCTGGGCGTCCACCTGGAAAAGGACCTCAGCTGGTCCCTCAACACCAGCTCCCTACACAAGAAAGCCCAACAACGTCTCTTCTTTCTGAGAAGACTGAGGAAAGCCCAGCTTCCACCACCGATCCTTACCACCTTCTATAGAGGAACTATCGAGAGCATCCTGAGTGGCTGCATCACTGTCTAGTTTGGGATTTGTGCCATATCAGACCGCAAGACCCTACAGCGGATAGTGAGAACAGCAGAGAAGATCATCGGGGTCTCTATCCCCTCTATTGAAGACATTTACACCACACGCTGCATCCGTAAAGCCACAAGCATTGTGGCTGATCGGACACACCCCTCTCACACACTCTTCAATTCAGTTCAATTCAATTCAGTTTTATTTGTATAGCGCTTTTAACAATTGACATTGTCTCAAAACAGCTTTACACAATCAAAAGAATTATTTAAGTTTGTATGGAATGTGAATGTGTATGAATCAAAATGTTCAGATAGTCCCTGGTGAGCAAGCCCGAGGGCGACAGTGGCAAGGAAAAACTCCCTGAGATGGTAATAGGAAGAAACCTTGAGAGGAACCAGACTCGACAGGGAACCCATCCTCATCTGGGTGAAACAGATAGCAGGAAATGATCTGCATTTATACTGTGTTAAGTGTTAGGTTCAGCTATAATAGTTGATGTTAATTGATGTTATAATAGTTGATGTAAAATGGAGTCCAGTAATTATTCGAGACTCAGATAGACTTGTAGAAAGTTCCAGTCCTGAACTATCGAATTGTCAAGTCCTCAGAGAAACAGCTGACAACACCAGTCGAGGCCAGAACCATCTTCTAAGTAGATAGAATCATCCCCAGACACCAGGCACATCCTAAAGAGACACACGGGGCATCCATGCGATGAGACCTCCAACCAGAAACCGGGCACCAGGATGGACCAGACAGGTCCGGAGGGCAGAGGGAGTCTGGATCACTGGCAGCTCAGGAACCACATGTGTACATGTAGCTCGACAGAGAGAGAGAGAGAGAGAAAGAGTGAAAGGGGGAGACAGGGGGAGAGAGGAAAGAGAAAGAGGGGGAGGAAGAGAAGAGGAGGAGAGATTGCAATTAGGTATGGTCACAGTCACAATGTCTAATGTGAATGTATATTTACTGTAGAGTGCAAGCAGGGACTCCGGCAGGACTAACTATGACAGCATAACTAAAGGGAGAGCCAGAAGGAAACACAAACATGAGGGCTCCCTGAGATGTAAAGCAAACAATCACCTCACCGTCAACAAACCTGAGTGATCAAATGAGACTGAGGAAGACAGCATCTAAAACATACCAGTTCACCATAATACTCTACGTCCATGAGTCCCCCAGATCTGCTCCTTTACCTTATGGCAAATCTATTTATAAAAATGCTTGACTAAATAAATAGGTTTTTAGCCTAGACTTAAACACTGAGACTGTGTCTGAGTCCCGAACACTATTTGGAAGACTATTCCATAATTTTGGGGCTTTGTAATAAAAAGCTCTGCCCCCAGCTGTAGTTTTCATAATACGCGGTACTGATAAGCAGCCTGCATCCTTTGACCGAAGTAGGCGTGGCGGATCGTAAGACACTAGCAGTTCGCTCAGATACTGCGGGGCGAGACCATTTAATGCTTTATATGTCAAGAGTAGTATTTTAAAATCAATGCGAAATTTCACAGGGAGCCAATGCAGTGAAGATAGGATAGGGGTGATGTGCTCATATCTTCTGGTTCTAGTGAGGACTCTCGCTGCTGCATTCTGGACTAGCTGAAGCTTGTTTATGCACCTAACTGAACAACCAGACAGTAAGGCATTACAATAGTCCAACCTAGAAGTGATAAAAGCATGAACTAGTTTTTCTGCATCGTTTAGCGACAATATATTTCTTATTTTGGCGATATTTCTGAGGTGAAAGAATGCTATCCTGGTGATATTATCTACATGAGCTTCAAATGAAAGGCTGGAATCTATAATCACGCCGAGGTCTTTTACTGTTGCACTTGACGGAACAGAAAGGCCATCTAAAGTTACGGTGTGATCTAAGATTTTACTTCTAGCTGTATGCGGTCCTACAGTATGACTAGAACTTCTGTCTTATCCGGATTAAGCAGAAGGAAGTTAATTAGCATCCAATTTCTTATGTCCTGCACACATTGCTCAACTTTAGTAAGATGGTTTTTCTCATCAGGTTTTGTTGAGACGTATAGCTGTGTGTCGTCAGCATAACAATGAAAACTAATACCATGCTTACGGATTATGTTGCCCAGAGGAAGCATGTAAAGGGAAAAAAGCAGTGGGCCTAAAACTGAACCCTGCGGAACGCCAAACTCCACTAGAGAACATGCAGAATAATCACCATTTAAGTCTACATACTGATAACGATCGGTCAAATAGGATCTGAGCCAGGAGAGGGCTGTACCCTTAATTCCTACTACATTTTCTAATCTGTGAAGAAGAATAGCATGATCAATAGTGTCAAAAGCTGCACTGAGGTCGAGTAATACAAGCATAGTTACACAACCCTGATCAGAGGCCAATAGGAGGTCATTTACTACTTTAACGAGTGCTGTTTCTGTGCTGTGATGAGGCCTAAATCCTGACTGATACAGTTCATGTATGCCATTTCTATGTAGATATGAGCATAGCTGCTCCGCTACTATCTTTTCCAGAATCTTAGAGATAAAGGGGAGGTTTGATATTGGCCTGTAATTGGACAGCTGACAGGGTCGAGGTCAGGTTTCTTAATTATTGGTTTAATAACTGCTACTTTAAAAGATTTTGGAACATAACCAATGCTGAGTGAGGAATTAATTATTCTCAACAGCGGTTCTGTTATTACTGGTACTATCTGTTTAAGAAAATGTGTCGGTATAGGATCTAACATACAGGTTGATGAATTTGCAGAAGAGATGAGTGAAATTAGTTCATTCTCTTCAAGAGGAGTAAAGTCTTCTAGGTTTGAATCTGACATGGCTAGGTTAACATCTGTATCAATTACATTGTTTGGTTTCAAAGTCTCAATTTTATGCCTGATATTTACAATTTTATTATTAAAAAAGTTCATGAAGTCCTCACTATTGCATGATGTTGTTGTGGAGATTTCTGTAGTGGTCTTATTTCTGGTTAATTTGGCTACGGTATTAAATAAAAATCTAGGATTATTTTTATTTTCTTCTATAAGAGTGGAGAGATACGTTGATCTAGCTACACTAAGAGCTTTCCTATAGTTCAGGATGCTCTCTTTCCATGCTATTTGAAATACCAATAATTTAGTTTGACGCCATTTACGCTCTAATTTCCGAGCAGTCTGTTTTAAAGTGCGCGTGTGATCGTTATACCAGGGAGCGAGTTTCTTATCTCTAATAATTTTTAGACATTCTTCCTCCGTCATTAGTGATAATTTTATTTGTGATAGGTGTGTGTTAGTGAGCACTCTGACGGAGAAGATATCAGCGTTAGAGGAGCGCATCCAGACTTTAGAGAGTGTTAGACAGTGTGAGAGCAGCGTTATTCCTGTAGCGGACAGTCTGGGTGCCACAGGCAGAGATAATCAGCCCCCGACTCCGGCATTAGAGCCCTCACAGCGGGGCGAGTGGGTGACGACTTGGCGGCATACTCGTTCAGCCAAAGCTAACGCTAAGGCTAACCCACCGGAGCACACCTCCTCTGCGCGTCACTGTCCAACAGGTTTGCTCTCCTCAGTGATGCACCCTCTGAGAAACCTGAAAGAGCTCTGGTTATAGGAGACTCTATACTGAGACACGTGACATTAGCTAGACCTTTAGGGGCGCCAGCGGCAGTGGTTAGGTGTATCCCGGGAGCCAGAGCACCGGACATAGCAGGTAATCTTAGGGCTCTAGGACAGCATAGGTTCTCTAAGATAGTGGTACATGCTGGAGCTAACGATATACGCCTTCGTCAGTCAGAGGTTAGTAAGAGTAACTTTACAGAGGTGTTTAAATTAGCGAAGGCGATGTCTGATGAAGTAGTATGCTCTGGTCCCATCCCAATGAGACGTGGTGACATAGCTTACAGCAGGTTATGGTCGCTGAACCGCTGGATGTCCAGGTGGTGCTCCGAAAATAATGTGGGCTACATAGATAATTGGAAGACCTTTGAGGGCAACGCTGGCCTGTTAGGGCGGGACGGTGTCCATCCCACTCGGGAAGGTGCTGCTCTCATTTCCTGTAGTATAGCTCATAGTCTCAGTAGAGGTCTAGTTAATCGGTGACAATCCAGAGCCCAGGCCAGGGAGCAGACAGACAGGCTAAACCAACCGTCTGCTAGCTGCATAGAGTCGTCACTCAGGGTTCACCATATTGAGACTGTGTCTGTTCCCCGATCTAAGCAAAAATGTAGAAAGACCCAGAAAGTCTGTTTCAATAATCTAATTAACATAAAGTCCACAAACTCCGATCATACTGAATGCGCAGCCGGCACCTCTGATCTGAAGCTAGGATTGTTAAATATTAGATCTCTCACATCAAAAGCAGTTATTGTTAATGAAATTATCACAGATCAGGCGTTTGATATACTCTGTTTAACTGAAACATGGGTTAAACAGGACGAGTATGTTGCTCTAAATGAAGCTAGTCCTCCTGGATACAGCTACATACACCAGCCTCGGTTAACTGGTAGAGGAGGAGGCGTCGCAGTTATTCATAATGATAATCTGTCTATCGTACAAAAACACCGACACAAATTTAACTCATTTGAACTCTATAGTAACATAAGTGTATTTAAGTATATTAAATCAGCTCAGTCGATTCCACTAATTATAATTTACAGACCTCCAGGGCCGTATTCTGAATTTCTTAGTGAATTTGCAGATTTCATCTCAGACCTGGTCATTTCTGTAGACAAAGTGTTAATTGCTGGAGATTTTAACATTCATTTTGAGAATCCAGAAGACCCTCTGAGAACAGCATTTATATCCATACTGGACTCCGTAGGTGTAAATCAGTGTGTAGTAGGACCCACTCACAAAGCAGGTCACACTTTAGATTTAGTAATATTCTTCGGATTAATTATAAGAAATGTATTCACAATTCCACTGTCTGAAATTATCTCAGATCACTATCTTGTCTCCATTCAAGTGTCTCACAGTGATAATGTACGCACAGTACCGCGCTACCGTATTAAACGTACATTCACATCAACTACCACACAGAGTTTTATCAGTAATCTCCCAGAGTTACCAACTTCGATTAGGCCACCGTCTGACCCCACAGAACTTGATCAGGCGACTGAATATTTAGAGTCGACACTTCGTTGTACCTTAGATAATGTAGCTCCAGCTAAAAGAAAAATTATTAGAGATAAGAAACTCGCTCCCTGGTATAACGATCACACGCGCACTTTAAAACAGACTGCTCGGAAATTAGAGCGTAAATGGCGTCAAACTAAATTGTTGGTATTTCAAATAGCATGGAAAGAGAGCATCCTGAACTATAAGAAAGCTCTTAGTGTAGCTAGATCAACGTATCTCTCCACTCTTATAGAAGAAAATAAAAATAATCCTAGATTTTTATTTAATACCGTAGCCAAATTAACCAGAAATAAGACCACTACAGAAATCTCCACAACAACATCATGCAATAGTGAGGACTTCATGAACTTTTTTAATAATAAAATTGTAAATATCAGGCATAAAATTGAGGCTTTGAAACCAAACAATGTAATTGATACTGATGTTAACCTAGCCATGTCAGATTCATACCTAGAATACTTTACTCCTCTTGAAGAGAATGAACTAATTTCACTCATCTCTTCTGCAAATTCATCAACCTGTATATTAGATCCTATACCGACACATTTTCTTAAACAGATAGCACCAGTAAGAACAGAACCGATGTTGAGAATAATTAATTCCTCACTCAGCATTGGTTATGTTCCAAAATCTTTTAAAGTAGCAGTTATTAAACCAATAATTAAGAAACCTGACCTCAACCCCTGTCAGCTGTCCAATTACAGGCCAATATCAAACCTCCCCTTTATCTCTAAGATTCTGGAAAAGATAGTAGCGGAGCAGCTATGCTCATATCTACGTAGAAATGGCATACATGAACTGTATCAGTCAGGATTTAGGCCTCATCACAGCACAGAAACAGCACTCGTTAAAGTAGTAAATGACCTCCTATTGGCCTCTGATCAGGGTTGTGTAACTATGCTTGTATTACTCGACCTCAGTGCAGCTTTTGACACTATTGATCATGCTATTCTTCTTCACAGATTAGAAAATTTAGTAGGAATTAAGGGTACAACCCTCTCCTGGCTCAGATCCTATTTGACCGATCGTTATCAGTATGTAGACTTAAATGGTGATTATTCTGCATGTTCTCTAGTGGAGTTTGGCGTTCCGCAGGGTTCAGTTTTAGGCCCACTGCTTTTTTCCCTTTACATGCTTCCTCTGGGCAACATAATCCGTAAGCATGGTATTAGTTTTCATTGTTATGCTGACGACACACAGCTATACGTCTCAACAAAACCTGATGAGAAAAACCATCTTACTAAAGTTGAGCAATGTGTTCAGGACATAAGAAATTGGATGCTAATTAACTTCCTTCTGCTTAATCCGGATAAGACAGAAGTTCTAGTCATAGGACCGCATACAGCTAGAAGTAAAATCTTAGATCACACCGTAACTTTAGATGGCCTTTCTGTTCCGTCAAGTGCAACAGTAAAAGACCTCGGCGTGATTATAGATTCCAGCCTTTCATTTGAAGCTCATGTAGATAATATCACCAGGATAGCATTATCTTACCTTAGAAATATCGTCAAAATAAGAAATATATTGTCGCTAAATGATGCAGAAAAACTAGTTCATGCTTTTATCACTTCTAGGTTGGACTATTGTAATGCCTTACTGTCTGGTTGTTCAGTTAGGTGCATAAACAAGCTTCAGCTAGTCCAAAATGCAGCAGCGAGAGTCCTCACTAGAACCAGAAGATATGAGCACATCACCCCTATCCTATCTTCACTGCATTGGCTCCCTGTGAAATTTCGCATTGATTTTAAAATACTACTCTTGACATATAAGGCATTAAATGGTCTCGCGCCGCAGTATCTGAGCGAACTGCTAGTGTCTTACGATCCGCCACGCCTACTTCGGTCAAAGGATGCAGGCTGCTTATCAGTACCGCGTATTATGAAAACTACAGCTGGGGGCAGAGCTTTTTCTTACAAAGCCCCAAAATTATGGAATAGTCTTCCAAATAGTGTTCGGGACTCAGACACAGTCTCAGTGTTTAAGTCTAGGCTAAAAACCTATTTATTTAACCAAGCATTTTATAAATAGATTTGCCATAAGGTAAAGGAGCAGATCTGGGGGACTCATGGACGTAGAGTATTATGGTGAACTGGTATGTTTAGATGCTGTCTTCCTCACTCTCATTTGATCACTCAGGTTTGTTGACGTTGAGGTGATTGTTTGCTTTACATCTCAGGGAGCCCTCATGTTTGTGTTTCCTTCTGGCTCTCCCTTTTAGTTATGCTGTCATAGTTAGTCCTGCTGGAGTCCCTGCTTGCACTCTACAGTAAATATACATTCACATTAGACATTGTGACTGTGACCATACCTAATTGCAATCTCTCCTCCTCTTCTCTTCCTCCCCCTCTTTCTCTTTCCTCTCTCCCCCTGTCTCCCCCTTTCACTCTTTCTCTCTCTCTCTCTCTGTCGAGCTACACATGTGGTTCCTGAGCTGCCAGTGATCCAGACTCCATCTGCCCTCCGGACCTGTCTGATCCATCCTGGTGCCCGGTTTCTGGTTGGAGGTCTCATCGCATGGATGCCCCGTGTGTCTCTTTAGGATGCGTCTGGTGTCTGGGGATGATTCTCTATACTTAGAAGATGGTTCTGGCCTCGACTGGTGTGGTCAGCTGTTTCTCTGAGGACTTGACAATTCGATAGTTCAGGACTGGAACTTTCTACAAGTCTATCTGAGTCTCGAATAACTACTGGACTCCATTTTACATCAAGTATTATAACATCAATTAACATCAACTATTATAACTGAACCTAACACTTAACACTGTATAAATGCAGATCATTTCCTGCTATCTGTTTCACCCAGATGAGGATGGGTTCCCTGTCGAGTCTGGTTCCTCTCAAGGTTTCTTCCTATTACCATCTCAGGGAGTTTTTCCTTGCCACTGTCGCCCTCGGGCTTGCTTGCCAGGGAATATCTGAACATTTTGATTCATACACATTCACATTCCATACAAACTTAAATAATTCTTTTGATTGTGTAAAGCTGTTTTGAGACAATGTCAATTGTTAAAAGCGCTATACAAATAAAACTGAATTGAATTGAATTGAATAAAAGGAGACAAGATGGCATTTCACCTCACTCAGTCATTGAGTTTCGCTCATGTCGGATCAGCTCGTATCGCTTCCAATTCGTGAGTACTCCCTATCTTGGGTTATCTTTCTGTCTATAGTGTGTGTTTATAGGACGCTGGTTAAATTTGTGTTTTTCCCTTGCTCCGTTGTTTCGAGAGTCCTTAGATTAAATCGCGTGGTAATCCTGCCTTTTCGCTTGCTTCCGCATTTGGGTTTACCATCCACGTTACAAAGGGCTAACCGCTAAAGCTAAGTCTTCTGGTCAACTCAGGGTTAGTTCGCTGACAGAATGACTGAGTCCCGCGCGGTGAACCCAGCGGATCATGCACGCCTTTGCGACGTGGTGGACCAGCATGCTGTGCTAATCGATAAGCTAAGCGCGGAGATCGCTACTCTACGCCAAAGCGCCCAAGACGTTGCGGCCTTGCGCTGCGAGGAGAACGCGGAGCTCCGCATGGCTGTTGATGGCGTGGCTAGCCGGGCCCCCGTCGTCATGGCTGCGGCACCGCACCAACCCTCCCCACCCTCCTTCTGAAGTATTCATTTCATTACCAGAGAAGTGGAATGGCACGGATGGAAAGTGTGATGTGTTTTTTAACAGCGTTTGATTTGGTGTTTGAGTTTAATTCCACCAGGTACTCCACCGATCGGCTACGCAATGCACTTCTCGTTTTGTTGCTAACCGGGCAGGCAGCTGAGTGGGCCAAGGCGGTTCTCAAATCAGATTAAGATACCGCTCACTCCTACAATGAGTTCACCTGCCAGCTAAGACTCACCTTCGAGCACCCCGCCGGTGAGGTGGAGACCGACACGAGACTTTATCATCTATGGCAGGGAGGTTTGTCCGTGAGCCGTTACACCGTGGAGTTTCACACACTAGCCGTCCAGACCACCTAGGGAGACTCCGCCCTCCGGACAACCTATTACGAAGGGCTGGCTTCCCGCATAAAAGACGGGCTCGCGGGGCGAGAGCTACCTGCTATGCTGGAGGGCCTCATCCAGCTGGCCCTTTGGATCGACCAACGTCTGCTGTCTCGTCCCAAGCCAGCCCCTCGCACCCTGCCGCCTGCCACACCCGTCCTCTCCTATGTCCCGCCACATTCTTCAGCCCCTTTTCCTCACATTCCTGTACCTGAAGCTCGACCCGCCGTCACTGGTTCTGTCAGATCTCCACCGCCTGCCGTGGGTGACACGGGAGCCGGGGAACCCATGCAAGTAGGGCGCGCCTCCTTGTCCGTTGCAGAACGGGCACGAAGATTTCGGGAGGGACTCTGTGCTTACTGTGGGTCAGATGCACACCACCGAGCCATCTGCCCCCTCCGTCCGGGAAACGCCCAGGCCCGGTGAGGCACGAGGGAAGCTCGCCGGGCCATCATCAGATCTCTCCCATTACCACCACCATCTCCCATCTCGCGGTACAAGTACACCTCCAGTTTGGCCACAGACGAGTCGGAAGTACTGCGTTCATCTATTCCGGTGCCGCAGGAAATTTCTTTGACTCCAATTATGCCAAGCGACTGGGGATGAAACTTGAGGCATTATCCCAGCCAGTTCGGATCACCTCAGTCAACGGTCGCCCCCTATCATCCAGTCCCATCACTACACAAACCCAACCTGTCACCCTGATCATAAATGAACACCAAGAGCAGATCAAGTTCCACCTCACCACCATCTCGTCACCACCCATCATCCTTGGACACCCCTGGTTACTTCAACATGACCCACTCATATCCTGGACCCAAAATCGTACCCTCCAGTGGGAGCCGACCTGTTCCGAACTTTGCTTCCAAGCACCGGCTGGGACGTGTTCTAGGGAGTCCGAGGCCCCCAATGTCGACACCAACGCCATTCCCACCATCTATCTGGACCTGGCTGAAGTCTTCTGTAAGAGACGCGCCACCCACCTTCCACCTCATCGCCCTTACCCCCCCGCGGCCATCTCTACTCCCTCTCTGCCACCGAGACACAGGCTATGGAGGAATATGTGACCAACGCTCTTCGCCAGGGTACCATCAGGCCATTAAAGAGACTGCACGCCCACCAACTGTACTGTAAGTTGGAAAAGTGCGCTTTTCACGAGCGCTCTACCACGTTCCAGGGTTTTGTCATCTCGTCCCAGGGTGTGGCCATGGACCCGCAGAAGCTGGAAGTTGTGCGTCATTGGCCCCTACCCAATTCAACGGTTTCTCGGGTTTGCGAATTTTTATCGTCGCTTTATCCGGGACTACAGTACGGTTGCAGCACCCTTAACCGCTCTGACCCGCCCATCATCTCGTCCATTCAGCCTCAACCCAGCAGCCGTCCCAGTCATCCATAAACTGTCACCGCTTCACCACCGCCCCCATTCTTCTCCATCCAGACGCAAGTAAACCATTCGTTGTGGAGGTGGACGCCTCAGATGTGGGCGCTGGGGCTGTTCTTTCCCAACAAGGTCCAGATCTGAAACTACACCCCTGTAGTTTCTTCTCCAAAAAATTTGACATCACTCAGCAGCGATACGGGGTAGGGGACCGCGAGCTGCTGGCCATAAAGTGGGCTTTGGAGGAATGGCGTCACTGGCTCCAGGGCACCAGAGAGCCATTCATCATCTGGACTGACCATCAAAATCTCATTACCATCCGCAATATCAAACAGCTCAACCCGAGACAGGCACGGTGGGCGTTGTTCTTCGAGCACTATAATTTCCACCTGTCCTGCCGTCCGGGGCCCAAAAATACCAAGGCAGACGCTCTCTCCCGACAGCATGAGAAAGACGTCCCCCAGACGGAACCCGCGCCTGTTCTCCCACCATCCAAGATCATCGCACCTCTCCGTTGGGATCTGGAGACAAGGGTCCGCCAGGCACAGGCGGCGGAAAACGAACCGACAGGTGGCGCGCCTGGACGTCTCTATGTGCCCCCCACTATGAGAAGTGAGGTTATGCAGTGGGGCCACACTTCGCCTATTGCCGGACACCCAGGCAGTCAACGCTCTATCCGGTTCATCCAACGTGCCTTCTGGTGGCTATCCATGGCCTGTGACATCAATGAGTTCGTTCAGGCGTGCCCAGTGTGCGCCAGGGCTAAAACTACCAACCAACCACCTTCGGGGGAACTCCATCCTCTCCTCTGGACTCGGCGACCTACCTCCGCCATTGTGAGGCCATGGTTGATGACATGGTCTATACCATGGTATGATAGTTTGGTACACTACCAAACTATCATACACACCAATCTGTAAATGCTTCACTGTTTATCTCTTTTGCACAATAATCATTACTGGACTACTTTTTGCACTAATTCCTCAATTCTTGCTGCTATGTTAAGGAATGTTTACAGTTTTTCACTACCTCAACACCATAGTATTCTGTTATGTTATGTCGTGTTCGTTGCACTGTCACTTTGTTGTTGCTCTTGTTTGCACATGTCTTACTTAGCTAGTTGGTTTTTTGTAAATTTATGTTGTAATTTATGTTAGGTCTATCTGTCTTGTCTCTGCTAACCAGCTAATTAGGCCTCTTTAGTTAACTAGTTTAGTGTTTCTGTTAATTTATGTTGCATGTAGCACCTTGGTCCTGGAGAGACGTTGTTTCGTTTCACTGTGTACTAACTGTATATGCTTGAAATGACAGTAAAAGCCTTTGAACTTGAACTTGAACTAATAGCAAGAAACCTTGAGGGGAACCAGACTCAACAGGGAACCCATCCTCATCTGGGTGAAACAGATAGCAGGAAATGATCTGCATTTATACAGTGTCTTAGGCGGCAGGCAGTTCAGCTATAATAGTTGATGTTAATTGATGTTAATATGGAGTCCAGGTAGTTACTGGAGACTCCGGTAGACTTGTAGAAAGTTCCAGTCCTGAACTATTGAATTGTCAATGTCATGCACACGCAATCTGCGCCCGGCACTAGGACCCGGAAGTAAGACGGGCGCAAAACCAGGAAGTATAAAAGAGGTAAACAAACGATGGCTTACCGCTCAGTCATTGAGTTCGGCCCATGTCAGCTCCAGTTGTCGTTTCAGCAAACCGTGAGTACTCACATGTTGGTTCCGTTTGTCTTTTGCTATTGTGTGTGTATTTCTAGGACGCGGGTTAGATTTGTGTTTTTCCCTTGCTCCATTTTTGTGAGAGTCCTTAAACTAAATCGCGTGGTTATCCTGCCTGCTCGCTTCTTTCCGCGTTTGGGTTTATCCTCCACGCTACATTGGGCTAACCGCTAAAGCTACGTCTTCTGGTCCCCTCAGGTTAGTCCATCTTGACAGAATGACTGAGCCCTCCGCGGTAAACCCAGCGGATTATGCGAGTCTCTGCGACGTTGTAGATCGGCATGCGGCGTTAATCGATCGGCTAACCGGGGATCTCGCGTCCCTCCGCCGCGAGGTCGCTGAGCTCCGGCGGGAGAATGCGAATCTCCGCACAGCTGTTGATGACGTCACTGCTCGATCGCACGCCGCGGGGGCCGCGGCGCCGCATCCCCCCCCCCCCCTCCTTCTGATGTTTTTCTCTCTCTACCAGAGAAGTGGAACGGCACGGACGGGAAGTGCAGCGTTTTTCTGATAGCTCTCGATCTGGTGTTTGAGTTTAATGCCACCAAGTACTCCACCGATCGCCTTCGCATTGCTCTTCTCGTCTCGTTGCTAAAAGGGCAGGCAGCAGAGTGGGCCACGGCAGTTCTACAGTCAGATACAGACACCGCCCACTCATACAATGAGTTCACCCACCAACTCAAACTCACCTTTGAACATCCAGCGGGCGAGGTGGAGACCGACACCAGACTTTACCACCTGAGGCAGGGAGGACTGCCCGTGAGCCGCTATACGGCCGAGTTTCGCACCCTCGCCGTTCAAACAACGTGGGGCGATGCAGCGCTCCGGACATCCTACTACGAGGGACTGGCTTCTCGAATCAAGGACGAACTAGCCGGGCGAGAGCTTCCTGCGACCCTGGAGGGCCTGATCCAGCTCGCTCACCGGATCGACCAGCGCCTCCTCTCTCGCCCGAGGCCAGCCCCTCGCACCCTGCCACCTGCACCCAACTTCGCCATCACCACTTCACGACCCGCACCCGCCTTCACCGTCACCACTCCACGTCCTGCAGAGTCCGCCACCTACGCCACCCCAGGACATGTCGGTTCTCCACCTCCTGCCGTGGTTGACACCGGAGCCGGGGAACCCATGCAACTAGGACGCGCCTCCTTGACCGCTGCAGAACGGGAGAGACGTTTCCGTGAAGGGCTCTGCGCCTATTGCGGGTCAGCCACACATCACAGGGCAACCTGTCCTTTCAGACCGGGAAACGCCCAGGCCCGGTGAGAGGAGAGAGATACTCACCGGGTCACCTTCATCTCTCCGCCATCACCACCAACTCCTCCCGTCTCACGGTTCAGGTACACCTCCGAGTTGGCCACAAACGAGTCCGAAGTGCTGCATTCATCGACTCCGGGGCAGCAGGTAACTTCATTGACTCCACATATGCCAAAACCCTGGGGGTAAAATTCGAGGCGTTATCCCAGCCCGTTCACATCACCTCTGTCGATGGTCGCCCCCTCTCCACCAGCCCAATAAACACCCGAACCGAACCCATCACCGTCTCCATCAACCAACACCATGAACAGCTACAATTTTTCGTCACCTCCATCTCATCACCTCCCATCATCCTTGGACATCCCTGGCTGCTCCAGCATGATCCTCTCATCTCCTGGACCCAGAACCGGATCCTCCAATGGGGCGCGACCTGCACCGAACTGTGCCTACGGGCAACGGCTGGGACGTGCTCTAGGGAGTCCGAGGCCCCCGACGTCGACACCAACGCCATCCCAGAGCCATATCGGGACCTAGCGGAGGTCTTCTGCAAGCGACGAGCGACCCATCTTCCTCCACATCGCCCCTACGACCTCGCTATTGACCTCCAACCCGGTACAGTTCCACCCCGCGGCCACCTCTACTCCCTTACACCTACAGAGACGAAGGTTATGGAGGAGTATGTGACTAACGCCCTTCGCCAAGGTACCATCAGGCCCTCCTCCTCACCTGCCGCCGCGGGGTTCTTCTTCGTGAAGAAGCGGGGCGGTGAACTTCGTCCATGTGTCGACTATCGGGGGCTAAACAATATAACTATCAAAAACCGACACCCATTGCCTCTTACCAACTCAGCCCTGGACGCCCTCTCTGGCGCCACCATCTTTACTAAGTTGGACCTCCGGAGCGCCTACAACTTGGTGCGCATCAGAGAGGGCGATGAGTGGAAGACGGCCTTCATCACCCCTACTGGGCACTATGAGAACCTCGTCATCCCCTTTGGACTGTGCAACGCCCCCGCCGCCTTCCAACACCTCATTAATGACATCCTTCGCGACATGCTCGGTCGGTGGGCGTTTGCTTACCTGGACGATATCCTCATCTACTCACGCACCATGGAAGAACATACCCAGCACGTCAGGGCGGTTCTAAAGAGATTACTCGCCCATCAACTGTACTGTAAGTTGGAAAAGTGCGCTTTTCACGAGCGCTCCACCACGTTCCTGGGTTTTGTCATCTCGCCCCAGGGTGTGGCCATGGACCCGCAGAAGCTAGAAGTTGTGCGTCATTGGCCCCTACCCAAGACCCTCAAGCAACTTCAACGGTTTCTCGGGTTTGCGAATTTCTATCGTCGCTTTATCCGGGACTACAGTACAGTTGCCGCCCCCCTAACCGCTCTGACCCGTCCCTCACCTCTCCCTTTTCATCTCAACTCTGCAGCTGTCTCCGCTTTTAAGTCACTTTGTCACCGCTTCACCACGGCACCGATTCTCCTCCACCCAGATGTCAGAAAATCATTCGTTGTGGAGGTGGATGCTTCAGATGTGGGCGCTGGAGCTATCCTCTCACAACGAGGTCCAGATCAGAAACTACACCCATGTAGTTTCTTCTCCAGAAAATTTGACTCCACTCAGCAGCGATACGGGGTAGGGGACCGCGAGCTGCTGGCCATAAAGTGGGCTCTGGAGGAGTGGCGTCACTGGCTCCAGGGCGCCAGTGAGCCATTCATAGTCTGGACGGACCACCAAAACCTCATAACCATCAAGAATCTGAAACAGTTAAACCCACGACAGGCGCGGTGGGCCTTATTTTTCGAAAATTACGATTTCCACCTCTCGTACCGCCCGGGCTCCAAGAACACAAAAGCGGACGCTCTCTCCCGACAGCTGGAAGTGGACATTCCCCGGGCGGACCCCGCGCCTGTCCTTCCATCGTCCAGGATCATCGCCCCACTCCAACTAGACCTAGAAACGAGAGTTCGCCAGGCGCAGGCTACAGAGACCGAACCGGCAGGTGTGCCACCTGGACGACTCTTTGTGCCCGAGAGGATGCGATCAGAAGTCCTCCAGTGGGGTCATTCCTCTCCCATCTCAGGACACCCGGGCACTCGACGGACGCTCCAATTCCTCCAACGAGACTTCTGGTGGCCATCCCTCACGAAAGACGTCCAAGAGTTCGTCCAGGCATGCCCAGTGTGCGCCAGGGCCAAAACCACTAATCAACCAACCCCCGGTGAGCTGCAGCCACTCCCAGTTCCTCGACGACCCTGGACGCACATTGCCGTCGACTTCATCACGGGCCTGCCGGCCTCCGAAGGAAAGGACACCATTCTCACCATCGTCGACCGGTTCTCTAAAGCCGTGCACCTGGTGGCTCTCGCCGGACTCCCGTCAGCCAAAGGAACAGCAGAGCTGATTTTAGAGCACGTAGTCCGTCTGCATGGGTTCCCCAAGGACATCGTCTCGGACAGAGGGCCCCAGTTCACAGCCCGGTTCTGGAAGGCCTTCTGCCGTCTGATCGACTCCACCTGCAGTCTCTCATCCGGATATCACCCACAGACTAACGGTCAGACGGAGCGGACCAACCAACAGCTGGAGCGCTATCTGAGATGTTTCGTAGCTGATCGACAGCGCTCCTGGGCGCACTATCTCATCTGGGCTGAACTGTCACACAACCTCCACACCTCCTCAGCCACCAACCTAAGCCCATTTGAGGTATGTTACGGTTTCCAACCTTCGATGTTCAACCACCCAGAACCGGAGGTTGATGTACCGTCCGCCCAACAGTTGGTCCGCAGATGTCGGCGGCTATGGATTACAACCAACCGGGCCATCCAACGCGCCAACGCTCGCTACACCCACCAACACCGCCGTCGACATCCTCCGGGACGATTGTACCATGTAGGTGACAAGGTATGGCTTTCTACAAAGAACCTCCACCTTCACACCGAATCAAAAAAACTCTCGCCCAGATTTATCGGACCATACCGCATCACCCACAGGATTAACCCTGTCACCTACCGGCTCCAGCTGCCTGCGGCGCTCCGGATCCATCCAGTCTTCCACCTGTCCCAGTTCAAGCCCTTCATCACCTCACCAATGATTCCACCCACCCCCCCAGCTCCTCCTCCCCGGATCATCGACGGCGGTCCCGCCTACACCGTGCGCCGAATCCTCGACTCGCGCCCTCGGGGCAAAGGTACGCAATACCTGGTGGACTGGGAGGGCTATGGCCCCGAGGAGCGATCTTGGATCCCGGCCCGGTTCATTCTCGACCCGGAGCTAATTCAGGACTACCGTCACAGGGTATCCTCCGCCCCAGGACCGTCAGGAGCCAGTCCTGGACAGGGGGGTACTGTCATGCACACGCAATCTGCGCCCGGCACTAGGACCCGGAAGTAAGACGGGCGCAAAACCAGGAAGTATAAAAGAGGTAAACAAACGATGGCTTACCGCTCAGTCATTGAGTTCGGCCCATGTCAGCTCCAGTTGTCGTTTCAGCAAACCGTGAGTACTCACATGTTGGTTCCGTTTGTCTTTTGCTATTGTGTGTGTATTTCTAGGACGCGGGTTAGATTTGTGTTTTTCCCTTGCTCCATTTTTGTGAGAGTCCTTAAACTAAATCGCGTGGTTATCCTGCCTGCTCGCTTCTTTCCGCGTTTGGGTTTATCCTCCACGCTACATTGGGCTAACCGCTAAAGCTACGTCTTCTGGTCCCCTCAGGTTAGTCCATCTTGACAGTCAAGGCCTCAGAGAAACAGCTGCTAACACCAGTCGAGGCCAGAACCGTCTTCTAAGTAGAGAGAATCATCCCCAGACACCAGACGCATCCCAAAGAGACACACGGGGCATCCATGCGACGAGACCTCCAACCAGAAGCGGGGCACCAGGATGGGTCAGACAGGTCCGGAGGGCAGAGGGAGTCTGGATCACTGGCAGCTCAGGGATGACATGTGTAGCTCGACCAAGAGAGAGAGAGAAAGAATGAAAGGGGGGAGACAGGGGGAGAGAGGAAAGAGAAAGAGGGGGAGAAAGAGAAGAGGAGGAGAGATGGCAGTTAGGGATGGTCACAGTCACATAATGTATAATGTGAATGTATATTTACTGTAGAGTGCAAGCAGGGACTCCACTATGGCTATAGTGGCTATATATGGCTCCACTAACTATGACAGCACAACTGGAAGAACCAGAAGGAAACACAAACATGAGGGCTCCCTGGGTACGTCGCTTGAAACATCCGGGATGAATTGACACAGCTAAGATGAGATCATCATGCTAATTACACTCTGGCTAAATCGGTTCTTCGAGCACACCTGTTGTTGATGATTAGTATGGCCGGATTGAGTTGTCTAGGATTATTGCGCGTTCGTGCGTTGGTTTAAAAGGCGATATGCATCGACAGTAGAAACACTGATCACAAGCCCTTTGATTGGTTGACGAAATGACAAAAGAACAAGCTCAATTGTTTTGTAACACCTGTTATGTGCTGAAATGCCCCCCCCCCCACGTGTTATGCGCTGAAATGCTTCCCTGCCATGGATCCCCCCACCACCACACACACACATAATCGCTATCAAATATTATATTAGAACATAATATGCACATATGTCTTACAAATTACATGAGACAATAAAATAAAATAAGAAATGTGAAAATAAATATGTTGTATATGGAAAAATAGAAATATTAATAGTTTTTTCAAAAACATGTATACTTTTATATGTATACTTTATAATAAAATTAGTTTTGTCCAATTTTTCATTAGAATTTTTTTTTATTTTTTATATATATATATATATATATATATATATATATATATATATATATATATATATATATATATATATATATATATATATTTGCATATTCATAACAAACCACTGAAATAAATGTGTTACAAAATAAACAATGGTCTTGAGGCTGTATCGTGCCTAGAATTTATTATAATAATAAAAAACCTATGAATTTATGTTCTAATATAATATTTGATATCAATATATATATATATATATATATATATATATATATATATATATATATATATGGCAAGCCGTACCTATATATATATATATATATATATATATATATATATATATATATATATATATATATATATATATATATATATATATATATATATATATATGTATGGCAAGCCGTACCTGTGTGTATATATATATATATATATATATATATATATATATATGTATATGTATGTATATATATATATATATATATATAATTGCTATCAAATTAATGCTATTAAATGAATTAAATTAATTAAATGAATTTATGAATTAAATTAATTAAATGAATTTATGTTCTAATATAATATTTCATATCAATTATTTATATATATATATATGGCAAGCCGTACATAATTACTATCAAATATTATATTAGAACATAAATTCATAGGTTTTTTATTATTATAATAAACTCTAGGCACGAGACAGCCCTCAAGACCATATATATATATATATATATATATATATATATATATATATATATATATATGCAAGATACTTTTCTTTCCCCACGTGAGTCAGTCCACGTCAGCGCTCTTTAACCAATCAGATGTGACCTCACCATTT
Organism: Channallabes apus; assembly: GCA_030522415.1. NCBI lineage: Eukaryota > Metazoa > Chordata > Actinopteri > Siluriformes > Clariidae > Channallabes > Channallabes apus. The sequence goes on from CM060106.1 coordinate 20,855,648, forward strand.
CAACCAATCATAACCCGGCAGGAGCGCGGCCTAAATCCTGTTTACATGAAATAAACCTGCTACCGAGCAGGTTCAAGCTTACGGACATGTTGCTATGACAGCAAATGCGAGATGAGCATCGAAGAACGAAACAATCCAAGATCAGGATAAATCCACAACAATCAAATCCAGCTAACTGAGTTAGCGACGTACGAAGAACACCCCCCTGAGATGTAAAGCAAACAATCACCTCACCGTCAACAAACCTGAGTGATCAAATGAGAGTGAGGAAGACAGCATCTAAACCTACCAGTTCACCATAATACTCTACGTCCATGAGTCCCCCAGATCTGCTCCTTTACCTAAGGCAAATCTATTTATAAAAATGCTTGGCTAAATAAATAGGTTTTTAGCCTAGACTTAAACACTGAGACTGTGTCTGAGTCCCGAACACTATTTGGAAGACTATTCCATAATTTTGGGGCTTTGTAAGAAAAAGCTCTGCCCCCAGCTGTAGTTTTCATAATACGCGGTACTGACAAGCAGCCTGCATCCTTTGATCGGAGTAGGCGTGGCAGATCGTAAGACACTAGCAGTTCGCTCAGATACTGCGGCGCGAGACCATTTAATGCTTTATATGTCAAGAGTAGTATTTTAAAATCAATGCGAAATTTCACAGGGAGCCAATGCAGTGAAGATAAGATAGGGGTGATGTGCTCATATCTTCTGGTTCTAGTGAGGACTCTCGCTGCTGCATTCTGGACTAGCTGAAGCTTGTTTATGCACCTAGCTGAACAACCAGACAGTAAGGCATTACAATAGTCCAACCTAGAGGTGATAAAAGCATGAACTAGTTTTTCTGCATCGTTTAGAGACAATATATTTCTTATCTTGGCAATATTTCTGAAGTGAAAGAATGCTATCCTGGTGATATTATCTACATGAGCTTCAAATGAAAGGCTGGAATCTATAATCACGCCGAGGTCTTTTACTGTTGCACTTGATGGAACAGAAAGGCCATCTAAAGTTACAGTGTGAGCTAAGATTTTACGGCTAGCTGTCTTATCCAGATTAAGCAGAAGGAAGTTAATTAGCATCCAATTTCTTATGTCCTGCACACATTGCTCAACTTTAGTTAGCTGGTTTTTCTCATCAGGTTTTGCTGAGACATATAACTGTGTGTCCTTAGCATAACAATGAAAACTAATACCATGCTTACGGATTATGTTGCCCAGAGGAGGCATGTAAAGGGAAAAAAGCAGTGGGCCTACAACTGAACCCTGCGGAATGCCAAACTCCACTAGAGAACATGTAGAATAATCATCATTTAAGTCTACATACTGATAACGATCGGTCAAATAGGATCTGAGCCAGGAGAGTGCTGTACCCTTAATTCCTACTACATTTTCTACTACATCTGTGAAGAAGACCCCTTTACAGACCCCTCCCACCCCCTCCTCCTCCCGGCTTCACACACACATACACACACACACACACACACACACTCTCTGCCTTACACAGAAACTCTGCTCTTTCGCAATTCTTTTCAAAGGTAAAGTGCTGGTTTATTTTTTAATTTTTTTGTTGCTTTACAGCAGTGATTCCGTTAGTAAGCACACACATGCGCTGTACAAACACGCTTACAAACAAAAAATAAAATATGTTTCACACACATGGTCACAGTGTTATAGTAAACAGTACATGCGTGCACGGATGATTATACAAGTAAGAGACAAGCACGAAGACCCAGCAGGGACCTGAGCCCTTTATATATTTCTTTACAGCAAAACAAAAATTGGCCAAAATGCTCTGGGTTTTAAGAGCTTCTATGGACTTGGGCAACTATAAAGCACCAGAACAGCTTTAGTGTGATTTGGCACTGATTTTATAAGACTCTTAAACTATATTGACGTGAAAGAGTTTCCTTCAGTCGTTATTTTTCATTGGTTTTAAAGACTGGAGTTGAGATCGGGTGACTATGAAGACCACAGGATATTATTTACATCATTTTCATACCCATCAGGCCATTCAGTGAGTCCTTGTGCCATTTGAATGGGAGTGGAGAACACGCAGCACTTGAAGGCACCATTATATCATAATAAATTCTTCAAGCATGACCCTTATTATCTTAACGACATGAAGATCTTGGTCACTTTTGTATTTCTTGTCTAGATAATATGACCAACCATTCGAAATAAAACACCAAATTCAGCATAAAATAAAAATGAACATATTTATTATCATTAAAACTAATGAGTACTGTACAGCGGTTATTGCACTCTGTTTGTGTCACTGCTTTTGGACGAGTCTATAACTCTGCTGCATTTCCTCGAGCCATGCTGTTCCATGCATCTGCCCATGTTCTGGCTCCTGAAACATGAAGGCTTGCAGCGGTGTGGAGTTGTCCCAATGCCCAGTCTTGACGCTCTGATACCTCCAACTCTTGGAAATCCATTTTCTTTGACTGCTGCAAACATCAGCATATAATCCTCTAAAAACTGTTCAACCTGGGTGAAAACTGAATGAATACATTTCACTCATGGCCATAAAAAATTTAACTTGTGTCTCAGGAGCTTTATATGCCGAGCACACATGGATAATATCTGCAGAAATCGGGGAGACAGACACCTGGCATCAGACCAGAGTCTCTCCAGCCAGACTCGAGCACTGCGAAGTCTGGATCAGATATAGTATATACTTTTGATCTGTTTCATACGAGCATTTTTGATTGATTAGTGTATAGACATGTAATGCTGCTTGGCTGGGGTTTCTAAACACTATGGCATTCCTTCATAGGCAGACGGTAAGGAGGAGAATTCTATAAACCAGGACACCTAGCCCAGTTATTATCAAATCAATAACAAAAGACAGGGAGAGTTCAAGCTGAACAGCAACTATAGAAGAAAAATGAAACAGTTGCAGGATCTGGTAAGCTGGTCACATTCTTCATAATGTGGCAACAGATTAATTAAACAGCCCCAATAGTGGGAATAGTCATTTTCGCACACCAGCACAGCAGTAAGATACCGAATTTACACATCCAGCTCACTGCAAGAAAATTACACAAATGTGCACCAGTGAAAATAATAATAATAATCACCCACACTCACAGCTACAACCTGCTTAGGGCTAAAGCTACAAATATTAATTGGAATTTGGCTTCTCACTTTTTTAATTAGAAAATTAAATAATAAATGTCATTTAAAAAACATAAATAGGAGGAGCAAGGAAAACCAAATACGGTTTAAAAACAAAGTGGATAACATTGCTCTTTACTATTCAGGAGGAGGAAAAAAAGTTAAGCTGTTCTGGTTTTAATACTGTAAATGCACACATACAGTACAGTACAACTGAGAACATGCTGAAAATCCGGGATATTATTTCCACTTATTATTAGAAATAAACAGACATTTTTAGAATTAAAAAAAAAAATAATAATAATAATAATAATAATAATGTAATATTAAATATTCAACACTCACTCATCGTCTATACCGCTTTATCCTGTATTCAGGGTCGCAGGGGGACTGGAGCCTATCCCAGGAGACTTAGATTAACCATCAATTAACCTTACCTACATGTCTTTTGAATGTGAGAGGAAACTGAGTACCCGGAGGAAACCAACCAAGCACGGGGAGAACATGCAAACTCCATGCACACAGAGACGGAAATCGAACCCAGACCCTGGAGTTGCAAGGCGATAGTGTCAACCAATACATGCCTAATATTCAACAATATGTACTATTTCTACTTCCCCATTCAACCATAACTCTCCTTGTTGAGTCAAACCCAATAATTATGTATTTAAGTGCACATCACAGCACCAAGTACTTAAGACTAAATTTGGATTAATTAACAGAATTTGTAGGCATCGCAGTGGCTTAATGGTTAGCACTGTTGACCAGGGTCTGAGTTCGATGTGTGCATGGAGTTTGCATGTTCTCCCCATGCTTGGTTGGTTTCCTCCGGGGACTCAGATTCTCTCCCACAGTCCAAAACATGCAGGTTAGGCTAACTGGCATTCCCAAATTGCCCGTAGTGTGTGAATGAGCATGTGGGTAAGTCTCCTGGGATATGCCTAAGGACCCCCCGTGACCCTGTATACAGGATAAAGCAGTAGTAATGAGCAATGAGAAAGTGAGTAACAGAATTTGTACTGTATGTAAAGTGTGCAGAGCTTAGTAGTGGTGTCCTAACGGATCCTATCATGCTTCATGCACATTGAAAGCTGCTACCTAGAGTAAAGTATATGATATGCAATTAAAGATGGCACTTCTAGCAATATTTACAAGTTCTCCATTATGAATTACTATGACATGCAATATACAAACATATATGTCATATAATTTGCACAAGTCTATTGATTTTACCATATTAACCCATGAGCTTTAACACTGGCTATCACATCTATCATGCTGAGTAATGTACGTACAAACTGTAAATACTGTATATTTTCGTACACCACAGCCAGCATTTATACAGTCTGTTGAAATATACCGAAGCTCTGTGCATTTGCTGTAGTGAATGGACAAAGAAGAAGAAATGTTGCACAATAAAACAAATTATAGAAAAATATGTACTGTTAGGAAAACCTGAAGTATAATTCAGATTTTATATGCCTTGTTACATTAAGAACGTATGTATGTAAGATGAAATCACCATAATGCTCAGTGGAGCATTACTCAGTAGCATACTGTACACTGCTCATCACCCTACTGTAGGTGCAGAAGGCCAAGAGTGACAATGCAAAGACTAATTTGATGGCGTCATTTGAGAAATCGTACGGATAATGACGCCACTGCTTCTGCTGGTATCCCAGGGTTACACTCAATAAGTCATCAGACTGTTTAATTACAGTATGTTTAGTTGCAGCTTGACTTGCTGGTCATGCATTGTTGGTGTGTCTACATCAGTCAATAACATCTGAATATTTTTATTTCTGGTGCTGATGGAAGCAGATTTTTGTATAAAATCAAATTTATTTGCCAGAAATACACTTTTTATATGTGTAACATTTCTTTTGTCAATGACTTACTGACTTAAATGATGTACATGGGAATGGTTATTGTTAAGTATTGTACTGGGACCGGTCACAAAATATTTTTGATTCCCTATTTCACCCCTCTTATTACGTCCATCCACATACCTACTGTATATACAACCCTTGGTCCAACCAGAATAGCATCTGTCTGAGATGAGAATCACCACCGATCACCTGATAAGATATTATTCCAATACCTAGAGGCATATAGATGCCGATTCAATCTATATAGCAAGTAACATTATGCAGATTCAATATATATATATATATATATATATATATATATATATATATATATATATATATATATATATATATATATATATATATATATATATATTGTTACAATTTTTAACAAACTTAGGATGCTGTGCTGTACAGTGGGGGAAATAAGTATTTGATCCCCTACAGATTTTCTAAGTTTGCCCATTTACAAAGAAATGAAGGGTCTATAGATTTTATCATAGGTTTATGGTAAAGGATTAAGACAGAATATCAACCAAAAAAGCACATGATACAAATGTTATGAATTAAGTTGCATTTCAATGAGAGAAAAAAGTATTTGATCCCCTACCAACCAACAATTATTCTGCTTCTCACAGACTGGTTATGTGCTCTAGTGGTACACATATTAATTTAAGAAGGTGCTCCTAACAACAATGTGGCATGTGTATAAAATACCCCCCCCCCCCAAGTGTTATTGGGTTTTTAAAGACAACAATGACCATCTTTGTTTGTGGCATCTCCGTCTTCTAACCATAAAAAATATTTATTTTAAATCTAGATGTACCTGCGACTTTGTTCACATGAAAGGTAATTGTGCACTTATAATAGTTTTTTTTTTTTTATTACAAATGTTAAAAAACCTATTGAGTTTTGGAACAAACTAAAATTTGTATGTGTTGCTGTTTAGTGCGCAGAATGAGGTGTAAAATTGTAGATTTATACATAAGGGCGCACTTACTGTAGAAGCGTAAAACAATGACGTGTTCTATTACTCATCTTACATCCGCCAAAATTATTTTTGCGCAAACATCTTACGTAAATGTACAGACGTGCCAACTTTGCAATTTTATTAAATGTATAGATTATATCTTTCCCTAGTTAATGCTGCAATTTTCATATTTTTATGTACCAAGGAACCTAAATGTATCTTATGTTTAAAGCCATCTGCTGCCAGCAAATCTAATTACATTTCTAAGCTCAATGCCAGTGTAACCAATCAGATTGCAGTTTCTGTATGAAATACCTTAAATACAAATTGAACTCTTGTGTTCCCTTCATTATGAAGGGTTATGGTCCCCTTTTTAGAATAGTTTGATATTACACTTGAATTATGACATAAAGTAGATGACACATTTCATGAATTAAATACAAATGTATTAAATTTCTAATTAAATGCATGCATACTTATAATATCAGATTTTAAAAATGTTACAATACAGGTTTTGGTATAACAGTGTTTTACACCCCTCACACAAACTCTTCACCAAGGAATCAAAGTGTTCAGTCCCTCAGACTGACAGCGCCACATTTTTCCCCCAAGCCATCAAACCCCTTGATACTGTATGTAGAGACTAGACTGACATCATGCACACATGGACACTTATACCCAGCTGAACATTATTCCTTGCCCTTTGCATTTTTGCACTTTTTTATATAGAATTACTCCTAAACACTACAAAAATCAGTACTTGCTACCAATTAGTATGTTATGCTTGCTGCATTTATTATATTTTTTGCCACTTTATTCACACTAGAGCTGTGTACTGATCAGCACTGTCCTTAGCTGTGCCTAATGTAATATAAAGTATGCGGGAGTTTAAGTCAACTTGGGACTTGTGATGAAATTCCTTGGGAATGAAGGCATAAATTGACAGAAACCTTCAAGCCCAGTCCGGTGATGAGACTCTTAGCCGCCGAAAAATATTTGAATGGTGCAAACATTTTAAAGAAGCCTGTATGTCTGTGAACGACGATCTCGGCCAAGGTGGCTCGGAGCCCACCGATGTAGTTCCCATGAACGTTCAGCAAGTTGAATGCCTGGTTCTTAAATCGATTGTATAAAACGACTGATACAAACGGATACAGTAACTTGTCGCCAACTTACAGAAGAGACACATCTGTCTGTGGGAACTGTACACTCAATAATTGACCAACATTATTTACACATTACAGGAACTCAGCAGCGAGTTATTGCCACATCCCCCGTACAGTCCTGACCTCGCTCCAAGCCATTTCCACATGTTTGTGTTTGGCAAATGTGAGGCCATCTGTCTGACAGCTAAGGCTTGGTCAAAATCGGGTCATGCAACAGGACAATGATCCGAAGCACACCAGTTAATCTACAACAGAATAGCTGAAAAATACCAGACCTCACCCCAATAGAAATGCTGTGGTGGGACCTCAAGAGAGCTGTGCATAAGCGAATACACAAAACCTCCATAAAGATGTAGGAGACTGATGAAGTCAGACATAATGATTACTTCAAGTTATTGCTGCTAAAGATGTATCTACAAGCAACTGAATCATTGGGTGTACTTAGTATTGTCCGCATGTTTGTTTGTTGTTGTTTTTTTTGATAGATTAATAATGGCACGATGTAAATAAAGTATACATGAGGTTGTATTTGCCTAATACCTAAACGATGAGCTGATTTTTATTACACAAAGTACTAACATTTACACATTAGAACGTTAGAATGTTAGAACATTCAGATTTCAATTCGTTTGGCTTCAACGTTCCACACGTGTCCTTATAGCATAGTTTAATTGAAAAGGTTGGCTTTCCTGTCATCCCAAAGTGCTGGGGACAAGACAGTGCATGACAGTGTTTTCACTCGCTTCTTGTTTGAACATCCTGTTGGAGCTTTCAAAAGTGGGTCATCAACCTTTGTCAAAACCCCAGTTTCCACAAACAGATGGCAAGAGGAGTTCTCAAGCTTTTTTTTTTTCAGTTCAATGCTTTTCTCAGAAAATTGGCTCACCTTGGAGTGGTGCCACATCTGAGAGAGATAATCATCATGGGCACCTGCTTCACAAGCTGAGGAACCACTACGGTGCCTCAAAAGCACAGAACACATGTGAAGCCCTAAAGTGAGAGAAGAACACATCAACCTGCAGAAACAGAGGGCAGTCAAATGCTAACAAATTGTTCTCAGTTGTGCTGATTCTTTCCTGCAATAGGTAATGAAGCACCCAGCTTCCTGCCAGTGAACGAATCCGGTGCAAGAAGCATTGAAGAGGATTATGGGAAAAGAAAGTTCTCTTCTTTGTTTCATCAGATCAAGTATAAACAGCTGAGTGGCTATAAGAGTTATGTTATATATAACTTCCATCCATCAATCTAAAAACGTTATTCCCAATTTATGGCCGTGGAAGGACCTCAGGTCAACATTCACACATTATGGGCAATTTTGGGAGCCCAATTAACCTAATCTGCATGGCTTTGGACCATGGTAGGAAACCGTTTTACCTAAAAGAAACCCACCAAGCAAAGTCCACACAGACAGACCCGAGACAGGAATCCAATCCCGGATCCTGAAGGTCCAAGGCAACAGTGCTAATCAATAATCAATCCACCACTGTGTCACACACACAAGCACACACACATATACATATATATATATATATATATATATATATATATATATATATATATATATATATACAGTGGTGTGAAAAGCTATTTGCCCCCTTCCTGATTTCTTATTCTTTTGCATGTTTGTTAAATGTTTCTGTTCATCAAAAACCGTTAACTATTAGTCAAAGATAACATAATTGAACACAAAATGCAGTTTTTAAATGAAGGTTTACGTTATTAGGGGAGAAAAAAAACTCCAAATCTACATGGCCCTGTGTGAAAAAGTGATTGCCCCCCTTGTTAAAAAATAACTTAACTGTGGTTTATCACACCTGAGTTCAATTTCTGTAGTCACCCCCAGGCCTGATTACTGCCACACCTGTTTCAATCAAGAAATCACTTAAATAGGAGCTACCTGACACAGAGAAGTAGACCAAAAGCACCTCAAAAGCTAGACATCATGCCAAGATCCAAAGAAATTCAGGAACAAATGAGAACAAAAGTAATTGAGATCTATCAGTGTGGTAAAGGTTATAAAGCCATTTCTAAAGCTTTGGGACTCCAGCGAACCACAGTGAGAGCCATTATCCACAAATGGCAAAAACATGGAACAGTGGTGAACCTTCCCAGGAGTGGCCGGTCGACCAAAATTACCCCAAGAGCGCAGAGACGACTCATCCGAGAGGCCACAAAAGACCCCAGGACAACATCTAAAGAACTGCAGGCCTCACTTGCCTCAATTAAGGTCAGTGTTCACGACTCCACCATAAGAAAGAGACTGGGCAAAAACGGCCTGCATGGCAGATTTCCAAGGCGCAAACCACTTTTAAGCAAAAAGAACATTAAGGCTCGTCTCAATTTTGCTAAAAAACATCTCAATGATTGCCAAGATTTTTGGGAAAATACCTTGTGGACCGACGAGACAAAAGTTGAACTTTTTGGAAGGTGCGTGTCCCATTACATCTGGCGTAAAAGTAACACAGCATTTCAGAAAAAGAACATCATACCAACAGTAAAATATGGTGGTGGTAGTGTGATGGTCTGGGGTTGTTTTGCTGCTTCAGGACCTGGAAGGCTTGCTGTGATAGATGGAACCATGAATTCTACTGTCTACCAAAAAATCCTGAAGGAGAATGTCCGGCCATCTGTTCGTCAACTCAAGCTGAAGCGATCTTGGGTGCTGCAGCAGGACAATGACCCAAAACACACCAGCAAATCCACCTCTGAATGGCTGAACAAAAACAAAATGAAGACTTTGGAGTGGCCTAGTCAAAGTCCTGACCTGAATCCTATTGAGATGTTGTGGCATGACCTTAAAAAGGCGGTTCATGCTAGAAAACCCTCAATTAAAGCTGATTTACAACAATTCTGTAAATATGAGTGGGCCAAAATTCCTCCAGAGCGCTGTAAAAGACTCGTTGCAAGTTATCGCAAACGCTTGATTGCAGTTATTGCTGCTAAGGGTGGCCCAACCAGTTATTAGGTTCAGGGGGCAATTACTTTTTCACACAGGGCCATGTAGGTTTGGATTTTTTTCTCCCTAAATAATAAAACCCCTCATTTAAAAACTGCATTTTGTGTTTACTTGTGTTATCTTTGACTAATAGTTAAATGTGTTTGATGATCAGAAACATTTTGTGTGACAAACATGCAAAAGAATAAGAAATCAGGAGGGGGGCAAATAGTTTTTCACACCACTGTATATATATATATATATATTGTTTGAGTATAAACAAACTGGATATAAATATATAATATATAAATAAAATAAATACATATATAAAAGTTAGTGAGACTAATCAGAAGAAAAAGCATTTTACTTTGAACTAATGGAAAATTATTATATATTTATATCCAGTTTGTTTAACCACATTGTGCTCTTTCAAAAAAATGCTGATAACTAGTTTTCAGTATCATTGTAATACTGAGAGATTGAGTTCACATGAACTTGGCACTATGATGCTTTTCCATTTAGGTGTATTGTTTGTATTCTTAAAAGAGCAATACAGTATACAGAACAGTTATAAGGGAGTTATCAATAGAAATCTTTTTGACATATTTGACTATACAGTATATGCTGTATATTCTCCTGGAAATTACAGGTTTGATTTGAAATATGTTGATTTATTTTATTTATTTTTTTTATATTTCTCAAGCAAAAGTAAGCAAGTAAAGTATTTTCATGTCAGATTACATCTTTAAAAAAGCAGAAAACGGCATCTAAAGATTCCATTCAGACAGCGGTGCAGGACTGTCCCAGACATTCTGACAGTCAGTATTTGATTACAACCTGAAAAGATTAGGCTTAAGCTTCTCTATGCCACATAGCTTTCCCACAGCCTGGTATCACACAGATAGCGATGGATGGATGGATGGATGGATGGATAGATAGTTGAATATGTAAAAATGAATCCAGAATTCAGCCACAATCATGGACATTTTATGACTAATGTAATGTTATACAGTATGTGGCGTGTTCAAGTCAAACCGGGATTTGTGATTTCTGGTGAATGAAGGCTGCAGTCAATCTCATGAACATTCAGTCTGATCCTTGAAAAGATAACTTCTATTCCTATGGACTCATCTGTCCATAGGAACTGTACACACAATCATTCACCAACACCACTTGTACATTATAGGAACTCGAGTGTGAGTTATTGCCACATCCCTGATTTGACTTGAATGGCTGTTGTATAATATAATATAATGTAATGTAAGAAAGATTTGTTGTATGTTTTTCAGACTGATGTAAATTAAAATGTACAGTGTTTTCTTGGTAATCATCTTCATGCAATAACTTGCTTTATATACACTTTAATCTAAGCGCATAGCTGGTACACTTTCATCCAACTAAATGGTAGGTAGTACAAGAGCCAGAATTTGTATGGAAGCAGAGAGCCAGATAAGAAGTTGAAAACAAGCGCTAGTGTTTAGGGATTGTCTACATTTATTTAATAAAAGAGCTCATGGCCCTCAGGCCCTCAATAGAATCCATTTGTATAGGTATTGTACACTGGGTTTTGTTTGGAGCCAGTAACCCAGGTACGTAGTACAGTCTCTGGTTACTTGAACCACTTCAATAATTAATGCTGTCTGAATTCAAACTCCAACCCCCTTCAAACTGACGTGCACTAATCAGATCCTAACGAGTCGAATCCCATGGACATAGCCGGAATATGTTTGCATCTCTGGTAATGTAGATAGGATGTGTGGATTTCTGTAACCTATGCCAATTGTCTACAGGAATATGATGCCTAGAACATATGAGTGACTTTCATTCAAGACAAAGTGATGAGATCATCTCTGCACAATACAGGTACATAATCTGTTTGTTATGTTGCTTGTTTGTTTTTAATACAGTTTCTATGAACATGTAAGCATTCCCTAAGCATTTTTAGGAATTTGTGCATTTTGTGCAGATATGCATTTTTATTTAAAAACCATGCATATCTCCAAAAATGCACAAATTCATAAAATGCTTAGGCAATGCTTACATGTTCATACGAACCCTTATGAACCCTTAGGTTGCACACATTTATTCCTATCTAAGGACATTGTAAGGGCATTACACTAATGAGTAGTGAAACTCGAAAATGCTCGTCATTTGATTACCAAGGATTTAATCATGGTATTACTATGGTGTTGTATTGGGTATTATTATAATACATTAATATTAAACATGGTTACAATCATCGCTGAATATGTGCATAATATAATGTAAAAAGGTCAAGATAGGTAAAGTTAAGCAAGTAAGTCAAGCATAATATATTGTATATGATAATGTCTATAGTTAAAAACACAATATAAATGAATAAAATATATGCTTTAATGAATCATTTAATGATATAATTTTTTTAATACTTTAAGCATTCACGCATACTGTACATAGAAACGCTTTGCATGAGTCCAGTATAATTTCCCTCTACACTGAATTGCTTAGAGATTGAATAGATCACTGCGCATGGTTCATGCCATATACTCAGCTTGCTGTTTACAACAAGAGAAAGTGTTTCCTTATTTTCCACTGACCTAATTCACAACTGTCACTCTACACCCAAGGGTTAAATCAGTAGAATATTTGTTCACAGGAGAAGTGTGACTTCATTTCTTATTCACACACATTCTAGTTTAGGTTACTCCAGCGATGGTTGGATTTGACTCCAAAAGTTCCACAGATAGATGAACAATCTTGAAACCTATTTACAGTATCATTATAATTTTAAGGTTCTGAGCCACACAGAGACACTGCATCTTTCCCTAACATTCTGCATGATATGGTTTGAGGACTGTTTCAAGATAGGCATGATTAAAAAAAAATCTGATTTGAAGAAACACGATTGGACAAGGCTGATAATGTAGTCTCACCACAGGACATATCAGGGCAGAAAATTGAAATTGACATTCACAAGGACAGGCCAGAACAGGAGTAAGCCATTTTTAATACTGTATACTATATATATAGTATAATGAACAGATTTCTTTTTCCTGGGGGGAAAAAAATCACACTAAAAGCCTCTGTATATAGAGGCAACTGTTTTAGCGAATGTTTTTTATTCCTTTTTCAGTTGTCATTGGTTTATTCAGAGCTAAATTCCCCAGCAGGAGGTCTTGTTCTTGTTCTCATGTCAACACCAATCTGGGAGAGCTAAGGCTATAAGTGCCTGCTCCAATAAACATGAAACCTTCCACTATATGTCAGTCAGTTGCTCCCATCCATATGCATGTACTGTTCCCTCCACAATGCATGCATTGGAACAGTAAGGGCAATTCTTTAGTTTTTGATATACACTGAAGACAACTGGGTTTTGGCATCAAAACAATGAATTAGATGATAGATTTAAATTGAGGCTTTCACTTTCTAATATGTATATTAAGATCTAAGTGTTAATGTAGAACATGACACGTTTTGTTTCGAGCCCACCAATTTTTACATGATCAAAAATATTGGAACACAAGGTCTGAAAGGTGTGTCCTTTTAGAGCGTTTAAACAGTTAATCATGAGGCTGTCAATTTTTGGTTTGAACCAAAAAAATTTAAAATAACATCTAGACTAGAGAACTGACTATGCAAGTAACGCAAGATATTTTCAAGCTGAGGAAGGAGTGAAAGTCAATCAGAAACATTGCACAAGTAGTGGATAGAGGGAGGGAAGGAAGGAAGGAAGGAAGGAAAAGCATCCACTGGTGTATCAAGATTCACGATTCAAGAATTTTATTTGTCACATACACAGTTGTACAAGTACAACAGTAGTGAAATGCAATGCAACAAACTCCAGACAGTGCAAATTAACTATTTAAAAAAAAGCAAGAAAGAGTATGTATGTACAAAATAAAAATACACTAAGGAGAAAAATTAAAAAATTATATACAATATGGTATAAATATAAAATTACTTTTAATAAGAATTTTGTTGTTCAAAAAGTGAAACCAGTGCTATGATATTAGATAAAGATAAAGTGACAAGTAAGTAAGATAAAGTGACAAAGTGTAAAAGTAGGAATATTACAGTACCATGGAACCTTATGCTACTAAATAGGGCAATGGTGGCTCAAAAGGTTATGGCTGTGGGTTACTGATCGAAAGGTTGGGGGTTCAAGCCCCAGCTCCGCCAAGTTGCCTCTCTTGAGCAAGGCCCTTAAGCTTATCTTCTCCAGAGGTGAACTAGGAAATGTGGGAAAATCATTTGCTGTTTGAAATCTTTGGTGTCAAATACCTCCAAAACCACAACCTTCATGTAAGAGTTAGGTATTTTGAATATTCCATTTGAAGAAGACTTCAAGAGCATTACCTAAGCCACCATACCATAAGATGAAAACCACTCATCAGCAGTAAGAACCAGAAAGCAAGATTGGACTTTGCACAGAACTACAATGTTTAACCACAAAAGCTCTGAAACATAGATGAACCTCCACCAAAGTCATGAAAATGCCAAAGCTGAGGATAAAATGAATCTGTTCGTGATGCAAAACATACAAGCTTCAAGCGTCAAGGCTTGAGCTTGCATGGCCACTTCTGGAACAAGATCACTAACTTTAATCAATGATATAACTCATGATGATGTAATAAAAAAATCTATTTACTGCCAAGTTACATAGAAATGCATCCAATCTAATTGGGAGGAATATTTTATCATGGATGAAGACACACTTTCAATACAACAATGAAGGACTTCATTATGGGGAACAGTGGAAAAGTTTTAAACTTGCCAAGTCAATCGGCAAGAACAAGCCTGGAAAAGCAACGGAAAAGAAGGCGGCAACAGTTGGGTGATGTCTGCGGGGTACCAGCTTGATTTGGTTATTGTAATTATAAACGTTTATGTATAATTTCAACACTTCAGTACTTTCGCACAGCTAAAATTGTGTGGTTTGCTGCAAAAAAGATGCAGTGTTAAACTGAAAGTTAACTCATTCAGATGTAATTATCAGGGAATAAAAGCTGAAATTCTGAAATTTTGACTCTTATTCATCTTTGATCTTAAAACCCCATTTGCATATCAGAAACAAAAAAAATGGTTTGATAGTCCAATACATTTGGAGGGCTTTCTATATACAGTATATACAGTACAGTACTGTATGAGTGGTATCCAACTAAAATTTGTGTAGGTCTAGCTAAACAAACAGCATGCTTATTTATTACTCTATAAATAATATACTCATGCCACAGACTTTGAAAAGGCACGATGTCTGTTTTAAATCACAAACTGAGGATAAATGCGTTTACAGTACATTGACCCTAATCTTCAATTAAAAAAGGGAGGAATAGCCCAATCAGAATAAAAATACTTAATGTACAGTACACACCTCAACTGAAACAGCCTGACCTGATCCGAATGAATTCGGTAATGTAGGTAATCCATAATATACATGATCAATAAATAATCAATTCCATAGGTAATATCAGCCATGTAACACTTGATCTAATTGTTTCTATCTTGTTTTTTGCATGTCTGACCCATGTGGAGGTGACATTAGCTGATGTGATGAGTTTTTGAGAGGGACATTTTGCTTCCTTTCCTAATCGCTAAGCTCTGTGAGAACAAATAACTGTCCACCTGTGTTTACTTCAGATATCCAACAACTGGGTCTCTGGCTGAGAATGAGGCACTGATTGGCTCATCATTTTTTATGGTGTAAAGCATCTAAACAAACGTATAAGGGTGAGTCAAAATTTACCCGCACTCTGTTTATATTAAACCTTCTGTTGGCCCACGTCTTATCAACGCTTATCATTCAGGGCGCTTACCATTATGTCTCCCCAGTCACTGCTGTGCAGGTGTTTACATGTTACATCTGTTAATTTCTGACTGCTGTGCGAGAAAATAATGGATGCCCCAGTTGTAATTTGCACAAAAGAAAATCTGTGATTCTGGGTTTTTTTGTTTGTTTTTGTGGTCTGAGGGTGTACTTGGTGCTGAAACAACCTACGGAAGAGCATAAACGGAAACATTTTGATATCTGGACCATTTTGGACCAATACTCTAAGGAAGGTTAGAGTTTCTCAAAGAGAATTATTATTGGTGACGACACATGGATTCGTCACTAGCAGCCTGAGAGTTAATCTGCGGAGTATGGAACGGAAACTCAATGTGTGCTCAATCACCGACCAAGAAATGTTCAAAAGTCAACCATCAGCTGAAAAATTTATCAATTCTTATAGTTTTCTGGGATTCTCAAGGACCAGTATTGGAACATTATCAGGAAAAATGTTCAACAATCAACAGTGCTCATAACATTGAGATGTTTACTGAAGAGCTCAAACTTTGGATTAAATGTAGAGGACAATGCCCACCCACACACTTCTGCCCACACTGTCGACAATCTGCAAAAACTTTGTTTTGAGATGTTAAAGCATCCTCCCTATAGTCCTGATCTCACTCTATCAGACTTTCACCTGTTTGGTCCCCTGGAAACACGAGGACGAAGATTCACGGCTAAGGTTGAAGCTTAGCTTATTCACATTTTTTAATGAGTGAATATGGAAGCTTGTTCTCAGATGGACAAAGTGTATTGAAAAGCAAGGAGATTCGAAGCGTTTTTTTTTTAAGTTAATTAAAATAAATTCTACAGCCAGAGTGTGGATCATTTGTGACGCACCCTCAAATGTAAAAAGTTACACACTAACATAAAAATTTTATCAATGCTGGCAAATTCGTTCATTTCAAATTCAACTCAAATAATGTACCATGGTCTGAAGAAAATGTAGCATAACTACAAAATATTTATTTCCCTCACATATTTTTGGAGTACAGTGGCTGTACAACACTTTTAACATGAGGCCCTGCAAGGACGAAGATTCACTTCTGATGAAGAAGTGAAGACAGCGGTGCATTTGTGGTTTTCAGCTCCGCATAAAACATTTTTAAAAATGAGGGAATAAAAAAGCTTGTTGACAGAGGGGCAAATTGTACTGAAAAGCGAGGAGATTATATTGAAAAATTATGTATTTGTCTTTTGTAAACGTTAATTAAAATAAATTCTGCATAAAAATTTACCTACAGTATTAGAATTTTTTTATGTTTTCTATTTGAGAGACTTGCATAGTTAAATGATAATAGCAGCTTTTCTTTCTTATATTCACTGTAAGAAACGTATAATAAATAATAAACATATTCATAGTCATGTAAATGCTTTTAAACATGTATCAATCATCTTGTAAGAGAAGGTGCTATTGATAGGCTTTGGTACTGTTGAATTTCTAGAAGCACAAGACTGCTATCTAACCAAAATTAACCTACAGTCATTCACAGATGAAAGTACCTCTCTCAGAACATTATGACTTGATGATTTTTTTTGTTGTTGAAACAATAAAACATGAGAAATGAAACAGAAATGAAGCATGTCTCATTTTATTGTTTTAATAAAAATAATAATAATTTTTCAGCCTCTGGATTTATTCATACTTCTTGGTTTTGTGCAGCATCACTTTTTCCTGGGCTGGAAAGACTTGTGCTGTGATTTATTTTGCAGGAGAACTGCAGAGCAACAGCATGAAGGCAATTTGTAAAGTCAGAGCTCATCAATCTACAGGCCTTGAGAAGACCATCACTGTGTTCAGGGGCGACGCCAGCCTGGGTATGTTTGAACTGGTCATCGTGTGGGGTGAACTACAGTATACTGTATAAAAGATCTGCTCACAAATACTGTAAATACTGAAATGCATTCTTATGAGGCTTTTAAATAAACATTGTTTGCTGCATAATGGAAGAATTATCTAGATTATTCTATTTAAAGGAAATCTACATCGATCAGCCGTAACATTAAAAACATTGTAACCATTTAGGTTTCGGGTTCCTCTTCACCGAGGAGGTGCTGGCCCCTTAGAGCATACTGTAGCACCACAGGGCCTTTAGAGGAGTCCTGTGGTGTCTTGCACCATGATCTTAGGAGAGATACTTTGGGTGCTGTGGGTTGCGGGATGGGGACTTGGACTTGTTTGTGCTGTGCTTCCCATTGGTGCTCGATGAGGTTGATCTGGGGAGCTTAGATGCTCTTTTGTACAATGACCCATGTGCACTGGGTATGCTGGTGCTTTTTGATCAAAGAATGCTTTTTTCGTTTATTTAAGCAACTTGTGCTGCATTGGCTTTTTTGTCAGATCGGACTAGATGGTCTGGCCTTTGGTATCCGCAGGCATGTCACCACTTTACTAACATATAATCAATAATCAATGCTAATACCCTAATGTCATGTGGCGTTAATGTTATGGCTTTTCAGTGTAACCAATTTCACAATCTTTAAGAATGTGTTTACTAAAACAAGCGCTTATTCATTAAGGTTACAGGGTTAAGCCACTTCATTTTTAAAAAATAATTCACTGCACTGCCTAAAGGCCTTTTGGAAATTACATATAATACCAAACAGCTTAATGCTATCTACAAATCAGTTTCTAATTATAAATTTGTCTTCATGTTCTTTTATACCCAAGTGCTTGGAGAGAAATATTTCAAAAATTATGAAGAATCATAATTTCAAGTAATTTCTCAGACTGAATTCTAAGACTTTTCTCTCATCAAGGTTTAAGTATTATTTCACAATAATTAAGACAATAGATGTTGCATAATAACCTTTAAAAATTAGAAAGAATCAAACCAGACTTTCCAAATGTTAGAGTACTGTAAAGAGATTTTTGTTTGTTTATTTTTGCTTAGTTTTTTTTCTGTATTCCATTAAATGACTTTTATGCAAGTGAATATTAATGGGGATTGAAATTAAAGGAGACAGCTAAGAATTGTTCAATTCAGAAATCTTGGCACACATTATTTTGATTTACAGTATCATCACAAAAATCTATAGACTTTTCTTATTCTTAAATTAGATTATTTTTTAAATTATTCTTTTTTTTATTATTATTATATTATACTGGAGCAAAAATTATTATTCCTTATATATGCTTTTTTCATCTTGTTTCTAGATTTTTTTAAAAATCAGTCGGTCTTCTTTTCTTTATGTTTCCAACTGTGATGTGATAATGTAATTTAATTATTGTTTTACTTTACTGTATGTATGAAAATTATCCGATTATATATTTTTTTTGCAATAACTAAAATACTTATTATTAAAGTTTTCTTTTATTAAATTATTACAAAATTTTATACATTTACAACACCTCAGTTGTAAATGTATAAAAAAAAATATTTAAAAATTAAGTAAAATACTAGTTTAAAAAAAGTGTATGTATTAAACAAACAGAAAGACATTTTATGAGGATGACATGAAATCAGTAGTGACTTTTCAGCTAATAAAGTGAATTTCTTCTGGTATTTTGGTGAGAAATGCACGTAGCTAAAAGTCCATAACAGCTTTGCCTGCTGGCTGACATCCCGCTGTCAAGTGGCCTAAAAGTATGACAAATAATTTTTCGTGTGAAGTTTTATACACTTAAAACACTTATTAATCATCTTATACAATAAACAGAATGAACTTTGGTGCTGTAGAAGTTCTAGACATGGAACAGCTCTGGTGTGAGCCTAGTAACCCCCCCCCCCCCCCCCCACCCCCCCAAATAAAAAAAAACATGAACTATAATAAGATTCAATATAATAAGATTCAACTAGCAACTATAATCCTATTTTATATCATAAAATGGGTTGGAGTATTCTAAGAAAGTGCATGTGAGGTAAAGACATGTAACAGGAATCAGTACATAGCATTTCATTTGATTTAAGCCAAAAAGCACAAAAAAATGCATGCAAAACTATAAGGAGCATTGATAGTAATGAGAGTCAAAATTCTTTATTAAAATGTTTGCACACAACTAAGAATCTCATCACCGTACTGTGCTTGAAGTTTTCTGTAAATGTGCTATCGGTTTTACACCTTAATTCACCAGAATGGTCATCACAAGTCCCGGTTTGACTTGAACACCCCTCACAGAATTAATTTTGTCTTGTACAACTTAATAGAATTTAGAGAATAATTGCAGCTATGTATTATTAGTTCTTGTGGTATATATTATATTTTTGAACATAAATTTTCTTTGAATGGATATGTTGTAATGTTGATGTAAATGTCCTTCTCTGCACGTATATATATATATATATATATATATATATATATATATATATATATATATATATATATATATATATATATAAGTGCTACAATATATAAACACGTGCAGAGAAGGACATTTACATCAACATTACAACATATCCATTCAAAGAAAATTGTGCCATAATATTTGAAAATCTTTAATTAATGGTCTCAAGTATGATAATTACTTATATATCATACTTCTTTATATAAGGTTTTTTGTGTGTGTTTGTGTGTGTAGGTATGACAGTGAGTGCTCTAAAAGATGGGTCAGGAATATCCATCCGTTCTGTACTTAGCGGAGGCGCTATAAGTAAAGATGGCAAACTGAAAGTGGGAGACGTAATCCTAGCCCTCAATGGAGAAGCTACCATTAACCTCACCAATGCACAGGCTCGAGCAATGCTACGCAGACATTCGCTTATCGGCCCCGAGCTCAGGTATGCACACATGCACACGGACCACGATCTAAGAAAAAGTCCTTGTAGCAATTACTTCAGATTTGTAGAACACCTGGTTGAAAGAAAGATTAATATTTTGAGTTCATACTCAATTTCATTTCTGTGAATAAACCTACAATTTGTGGAATAAAACATAAAACAAGCCGGTGTTCCCTTTTGCATTATGATTTTTAGTTTTGCAAGCACTGTTATGCTTTCCTTGATAAATTCCAGAGAATGTTTAAATACTCTTAGTAATCACAAAATTACTGACATTTTAAACAGTGGTACATTTCTGTTTTGAGGGGTTTGTATTCATTCATCTAAAAACTTTCTTGACTGGGATCACATTAGACAAACAAAAGAGAACGAAGTCCAAACAAACATGATCTACAATTTGGATTAAATTGGCTATTACAGCTTAATGACAACAATTCGCACCCCAGAAATGTGCTCATACTGCCATGTGTGAAAACTGCTGGCAATTCATGCATGCTGTGTTTATTCATAGTCATTACAGAGGTAATGATAAACAAATAAATAGCCAAAAAGACAGAGAAATATGTCTTTAGCTCTTACTGTACATCTACAATGGCTGAAACAATCTTTGTGTTGCCTGGTAGGAACATTTGTTAAAAACATTTAGAACAACACTAACACCACTGCGGGTAACCACTGTCGCCTCGCACCTCCAGGGTCCGGGTTCGATTCCCGGCCAGGCTCGAATACCGTCTCTGTGTGCATTGAGTTTGCATGTTCGTCCAGTGCTTGGTGGGTTTCCTCCGGGTATTCCGGTTTCCTCCCACAGCCCAAAGACCCGCAGATTAGGTTGATTGACGTTCTCAAATTGTCTGTAGTGTGTGAGTGTGTATGTGTGTGTGCCGTGCGATGAATTGGCACCCTGTCCAGGATGTACCCTGCCTTGTGCCCTAAGGGATAGGCTCTAGGCCCCTCACAACCCTGAATACAGGATAAAGCGGTATAGACAATGAGTGAGTAACACCACTGCCAGGTGAATTGAATGACATTGATTATCAATTATATACCAGTATTTCAGGCACAGGGCCATGGTCACTCAAGGTTCATTTATGCATGAGGGGAGCAAAGGCTAGCCCATCTGGTCTGATCCCACAGAAATGCCAGTGCAGCACAAAACAGTCAGTTCTGGCTATGATGGAAATGTATCACAACCCCCACCGCATCACAGCCTGCTTTACATGGGGCATAGCAGGAGAAGAGTTCAAGGTTGTTGACCTGGACTTCAAATTCCTCAGATCCTGAAACTGACAGCCCCAAAGGATCCCAGCGTTCTTGTAGAGCCATAACCCGAGGAGTGAAATCTGCCCAGGTGGCACAAGGAGAACCTAAACATTATGCCCAGTATAATGTGGTTTCCCTTGTGGTAGAACCCACATTATATTCTACTTCACCTTCATCTGCTGCCTTTCCACAAAACACTATATAATTTATGTCACTGCATTTTATTTGGTGGCAGTTCAGTGTCAAAGTTTGTCATTAAATATGGCCAAGTGTAAACCCCTAGCTGAACTCCCACTTATGCTCTAGCGCCGGGGTACTCAATAGGGGGACTCCAGTCCGCATCCGGACCCAAATACGGTTAAATCTAGACAGACGGCAAAACAAACATGCTAATTTAATCATAATCCAAATGAGTTCTCAATGAAGTGTGCAACTGTGATTCGATATATCTTTGAGGCTTCTACTCGGTTTGGCTGCTTCATCTATGTTCAATCACAGCATCGTTATAGCAATGATCCCACTACTCACCCGCTCCCTCCCTCCCTCCCTCCCTCCCTCACCACTACTCGCTCGCTCACTCACGGCAGTCAGATTTATGTACCGGTCACGTGCTCTGGGTCAGGCCGGTGAACAGGCAGTCTCATCACTCGATAAGTGACGTTTTTTGCTGACTGAAAGTGAAGATAGCGTGCTCAAAGCTGGCCATTGATAAGAAAAGAAAAGTTGATTTTGAAAACCAAAAATTTAAGAGTGAGTGGACAGAAAAATATGCATTCGTGCTCCCCGTGGGAAGCAGAAGACCAATGTGTTTAATCTGCAACGAGATGGTAGCAATCATCAGAAGTGGTTACCTTGTCACCTTCTGGTTACTGCAGTATGTCCATTCATGTTCCTCTCCTGCAGAAGACGGCCCTTCAAATTCTCACAATGTTTCCCTCAACTTACTGCTGTGAATCTGCCTTTTCAACTATGAGCATGGTGAAAAACACATACCGCAGCACCCTCACCAATGAACATTTACATCATTGCCTCCGCCTGGCGCTCATACCTTTTATGGCCAAGTTCAAACAACTAGTGGCACAAAGAAGGTGTCCCCTTTCACACTAAAAGGCCTATCATGTCATTTTTTGTGGATAGTTCAAAAGTTTTGGGATTGCCTTTCTTGTAGTTCTCTATTTGGAATTGGACTGTCACTTTACCGGACCTCAGACTCAAATGGAAATTTGGTCAGTGGGCCTTTATATTTGAGTACGCCTGCTCCAGTGCATCTCATCTAATGGACAGGTTCCCAATCCTGATTATGATCTTTTGCTCTCAGTTTTCATTGCTCTAACACACACATTTCATAAATTTGGATCAGGTGTTGGAAAACACAAAAATGTGTGAAACACAGCTTCTGAGTGGTGCAAAAGAAAAGTGTTCACCCTGTTGTCTGGAGGTTGTGAGGTTCCAATAATGCCACAGCCATCTTCAGCCAGGGGTCCAAACGAGCAAAATTAGGTCTGATTATTTGTAAGCTCAGGGCGGCGTAATGGTTAGCACTATGGCCTCCACCTCCAAGGTCAAGGGTTTGATTCCCACCTCAGGTCTGTGGTGTGGAGTTTGCATGTTCTCCCCTGTGTTCGATGGGTTTCCTCTGTGTATTTTGAGTTTTTTTTTTTTACAGTGCAAAGACATTCAGATTATTCTAATTGGCATTCCCAAATTGCCTGTAGTGTGCCTGTGTACCCTCCTTGTGCCCGGAATAGGACCCAATACAGGATAAGCAGTACAGAATATGAATGAAGGTATGAATGAATCAAGCTCACAGGCTTGTATAAGCAGAAGAGTAAGCAGCCTGTGCTTTTCTGTGAGTATTTTATACAGCATGGAAAGCAGCTGAAAAAGATAAGATTGGTAGCTGGCAGCAGCCACGTCTGTCATATCTTACATTTTACAGCCAGTTTCCTTGCTTTTATGCTTACATTAATTATTTTATCTTCTTTTACTGGCAGTGTGACATATGTACCTGCTGCATGCTTTGACATGCACCATGCCGTCCAATCCGAACAAGATGTCAAAGCAAGCCCAGTGAATGTCCTCCAATCAGAACACGAGCCAAAACCAGACCAAACCACCATCGTTCAGTCAAAACAGGAATTAAAAATGGGCCGAGCCACCACTGCTCAATTCTTTTGGGGACATAAACCTCTTGACACAAAGTGGTAAGCTTCTACAATGGAACTTGTTTTTACAACAAGCTGAATATTTTCGGCTAATATTTTACATACGTCTTAATTTAAATTTAAATATCTATGATAACTGTATTTATAGGGGATGTATTCCTGAACAAACTAAAATAGAAGGAGAAAGAGTTACTGAAAAATCATATAAAGATGGAGAGAAGGAACAAGCAGAAAATACAGTATGGCCTATATGTGGACATGATGCAGGGAGGAAAGGCGAACAAGAAGGAGAAGCAAGAGTATCTTCACTGCAAGCAAAAGGATGGAGAAAAGAAGAGACAGAGGACAAGAGGCAAAGAAGTGATCAGGGCTCATGGAGTCGTCCCAGGAGGTACTGTACAATAAGTACACCTTACTCATTATACACTGACTGGCCAAGTAAGAACTTGGAATCAAATAAGTGGATGATCAATGCAGTGAGTAATACTGTATCTTTAAGCTTGCAACAAATCTTTTAACTCTAGTGAGTAGCTTCTCATTTCTTAAACAATCATGTCTTCTGTGGTCATGGGAAATATTTGGGTTCAGAAGGGTCAGATTGGATCAAGCAAAGAAAACAACTAATGAGATGAAATTACTGAAAATGGGATAAGAACTGTCCAACACATTAAAACCTGGAAGGACAGGTCAGAAACAAATTATGACTAAGTGTAATCAGAGATCACTTAAACGCTTGGTAAAGTTGCACCATAAAAAATGGCCAGTTGAAACGTTTAATAGTGAAAGTAAGAGCATCTCCATGATAAGAACTGGGACTAAACAGTTGTGTGTCCATAATAAAAACCACTTGTTAGTCTGAGACAAGTTTTAGTTTGCTAGAGAATATAAAGGTTAATCTTGGGAAAAGGTCATGTGGTCTAATGAATCCAGACTGACCCTGGGACAGAAGTGACGCACATGAAGCAAGGCCCGGTGGTCACAGGACAACATCTGGAGGCAGGGTTATAATCTGGAAATGTGGAGAATGACCAGATGATTGCATCTATGTAGTTTTTCTTCCCTGATGGCACAGGCATATTGCAGGACACAAATTGTAAAAGAGTGGCTCTGGGAGCATGAGGAATCATCTTCACACACATTGAAACCACATTTTAACCATACGGAAAGTCTGTGACACAAAGGGATGTAAGCAATTCAACGTTCTCAATTCAAGGTCTTGGAGGAAAATTAATGCAACTTTGGATGGAAATAAACATTTTCTTGTCAAAACCAGAAAAGCTGCAGAAAAATGAAAAATGCAGAATTTATGAAATATCAGAAAATTATGACTTTTTCTTTGGCTAGGCAGTGTGTTTCTTGTCATTCCAGAAACGTTATAATAGATGTTTGGTGTGTTCTCAGGGTGACACTAATCAGAAACAATGGGGAAAGTTTTGGCATCAGTGTGATTGGGGGACGGGGCATGGGCCATCGAATCAGCAATGGAGAAATGAGGCGGGGCATCTTTATAAAACACATCTCCGAGCACAGTCCAGCAGCCAGAGACAACACACTGACACCCGGAGATCGAATATTACAGGTGTGTACAGAAGTGTATCAGGTACTGTCCACTGGCACCCTCTGATGGTCTTATGAAACACTCAGGAAATATTCAGGTACTTATTGCACATCTCTGGTCCTACTGTATGATCATCAGTTCTCGTTACTGATGCAGAGTAAATAATTTGAACAAGTGGATTGATCTAGACCATCTGGACTAGAGGTATCAGTTAGTCAGTAATAAGTGTGAGGTTTGATACTTGTGCGTTAGGTTGGAGGCGTGGATGTAAGTGATTTCACTCATGAAGAAGCAGTGGAGGCAATTCGTCAGGCAGGGGACAAAGTGGAACTGCTAGTGCAGAGCCCACAGGTAACACACACACATATTGTTATAATGTTATAAAGTTTATTACAGTACGATCATTTCTCTCTTACACCTCAACCTCATTTGCTTCTAATTTAAATGCAAAGTGCATTTTATAAAAATGAGCATTTTATGAACACACAGACAGAGTACATTTTCTTTAAAAAAAAAAAGGTTTCAGACTTTGTGCAGAACAATCATCCTAATGAAATCACTTGGTATGTGTTTGTTTTTGTGAGTAGTACATTAACAATGTGTATTTTTTCTTAGGATGCCAATAATCAACTCCTCTCCCCATCCAGCCCTTTCAGCTCCATTCCATATAAGGTTCATCCACCCATCAATGTACAGTATTTATCACTGAAGAAAAAAAGTTTGCATCATTTGTGCATTTATTTTTATATGTAGAGAGAGATCCTGCAATTAAAAAAATAATAATAATAAAACCAAGTGTGTCTGCTGTGTCTACGGTAGCTTATAGGAAACAGTTTGTCGAAAAATTCGACACCACACCCAGCTCCACCTCTCTCGAGGCTCCCCTCAGGACCTGTCAGCTTGTTAACAGACAGAGTCACATCCAAAAAGGATTTAGAAAGACTGAGTGGGACATCAGAGAGTACACAGCATTGCCAACAGGGACAAATGTCATACTGGGGTATGTGTGTGTGTGTGTGTGCACGTGTGTGTGTGTGTGCTTTAAAGTGCTTTATTTCTGTGAATTACAATAGTCACATATTGACATTTATATACCGATGCGTTAATGTGAAAAATATGTATAGTCCATGAAATGTTTAGATAATTTGATTCTATAATGGACGTTCACGTCAAACCGGGACTTTTGATTATGTAGAATAAAAGAAAACTCCCTGTATGCCTTTATTTGATCCCCTGCTACACTAATCCACTTATCCCAGTGTTTCACTAGTGCTTGAATACCATCAAGCTAGAAGGATTGACTACTTCATGTCTAAAACTCTGGTCTCCCATGAACTCCTTTAATGATCCAAACATGTGGAAATGTCTTGTAGTGAGGTCAGGGGATGTGGCGATAGCTCCCAGCCGAGTTCCTATAACGTGCAAGTGGTGCCATATGAGGTCATGCATTGTCCTGCAAAAACAGGATGCCTTCATTGATCAAATCAGGCTGTTCTTTCCTGAGAGAGTTCCACTCGCTGAATGTTCAAGTGAGCGACTGCAGTCGGCTCCTAGACACCTCAGCCAGGATCGTCATTCACAGACGTACGGCCTTCTTTTAAATGTTTACCCAGTTCATATGTTTTATTGCAGCTAAGAGCCTCATCACAGTGCTGTGCTTGAAGTGTTCTAAAAATCATAAGTTCATTAACCAGAGATTTCATCACTAGTCCCGGATTGACTTGAACACCCCTAATATTTACATTTAGGCATTTGGCAGACGCTCTTATCCAGAGCGACTTACATTTTTATCTCATTACACATCTGAGCAGTTGAGGGTTAAGGGCCTTGCTCAAGGGCCCAACAGTGGCAACTTGGTGGTTGTGAGGTTTGAACCTGGGATCTTCCGAACCGTAGTCCAATGCCTTAACCACTGAGCTACCCCTGGCAGATACCTTCATTTAAACAATATTGATTGGTAAAGAAGATACTTAACAAGAGACATTTAAACTTAATATTTTTGTGATCCTTTAGAAGTTAAAAAAAAATCTATTAAAAAATCTTAGGAGAAAATCACAGCCCTACATACTGTATACTGTTTCACTACTTTGAGAATACCTTGCTTTAATTGAACCTTAGATATCTGGGCCCATATTCACAAAGCTTCTTAGCATTCTCTCAGAGAGCCTAAAAAGTCCTAGCTGAGAGTCCTAGACTAAAAGTGATCTGGTAAAATTCTCGGAGCAATTCTGAGGAAGGAAAGTACAAAACCCTTGATCTTAGCGAGGAGGTGTGGTCGACCACTTTGTTAGGGATGATGCAGCAATTCAAGGACTGTGATTGGTTGTTAAAAAAAAATCTGTAGTAAAAAAAGCCCATTTTAAGACCTTTACAGTTTTTTTAATCAACCAATCACAGTCCTTGAATTGCTGCGTCATCCATAGCAATGGGGTCAATCACACGTTCTAAGACTGCTCTTCAGAGGTTGGTGTGAGAACTTTCCTAGTCTACGACTTCCAGCTAGGGCTTTCAAGCTAAGATACTGTAGGAGTTCTTTGAGAGAATTGTGTGAAGCTTTGTGAATACGGGCCCAGATTAAAGGGAGCAAAAAATGGCTCATCTTTTACTAATTTGATTGCAGGACAGTCTGTTTAAGTTGCACTTTTGGGTGGTATGTAGCCAACAATCCAAGAGAGATGGAAGGAAGTAAAAGAACAAGAAAACCAAATTGGCCTGAAGAGCAGTGTTTACTTTTAGCTTTACATTCAGTGTTTGGAGAATATTTCTTCTTTTCGCCATCTTGTCCTCTTAAGCCAAACTCTTAAGCCTCTTAAAAGTCCTCCTCTCTACAATTTTTACCTTAGGGGCTGTTTTTAGGGCTAAGATGTTTTGTGAATAATTTTTATCTTTACTAAGATTTAGTCCTAAATTTAAGGGGAACTTCAAAGAAACTCATAATTCTAAGAATGTTCTTAGAATTCCGTCACTAGGAGCAACTTTTATGCTTAAGAAGCTTTGTGAATACGGGCCCTGGTACAGTTTGTGCTTTTAGTTATTGGAGTATGTGGTATCATCATGCTTACTTCTCTATGAGTCTGAGAAGGTGTTTAAGAAGATTTCCAAAATATTAGAAATAATTAATTCCAATGTCTACTTCCCCACTATCCACTAAGTAGAGAAGATTTAAAATCTTGTCCAGGTCAGGCTGTCATAGCAAATTTAACCTGATGGCATCTCATAAGATGCTAAACCTAGACTACAAGAACCCTCTTATTTTATTAGAGTATCACTAGGTAGCTTTTGCATCCTGGTGATGTTCATGCCTCTCCCATTAGAAAGACACTGCAGAAACTTGCCAACATGGGAGCTGTAGCAGGTGGAAGCATTTGCTGTGTACAAAGAAAATCAGGGCAAGACTAAACTTTGCTAAAGTGCATCTAGGCAAGGACCGGATCTTCTTGAACAAAGTGCTTTGGATAGACAAGTCAAGACAGTTGTTTGGTTGAGGTACCAAAAACATGGAATAAGAAGAGCCTCATAGTAACTTTAAAGTATGGCAAAGAAAATGTTATGACTTGGGGCTGCTTTGCTACATTGTGAGGATATCTATCAAAAACTTTAGAGACGAAGAACTGGAGCTTGCAGCGAGATAATGATCCCAAACTTACAAGTAAATCCACCAAGGAACGGCTTGAATCCCATTAAAATGCCGCGGGGGGATTGAAACAGGCTGTACGTGCACGAACACCCCCAACCATTACACAGTTGAAAGAATTCTGCACGGAGGAGTGGGCAAAAAAATTCTCCCAGTAGAAAGGACAGAAATGAATCGCCCACATGAAGTTGTTTCTGCCAAAGGGGTCAATAGTGGTTAGTGGTGCCAGGGGGGTACTTACTTTCTTAACAGAGGGGAAAAAAAAAACTTAAGGAAAATGTTTTTTTTTTTATTTAATAACATTTTTATATAAATTGAAATGACTGCAAATTCAGTGTTCTGCAATACAATGTTTATCTATACATATTTCACATACAGTATATCAAAATAAAGTTTTATACATTGCGATGCGTCCACACAGGTCAGGTGCTGCAGAAATACAGTAGTTTGCCCGGTGAGCTGAAACTGGTAGAGCTGGACTGCAGCACAAACACATCTGGTCTGGGAGTGTGTGTTTTAAGAAGCAGAGATGAAAGAATATACGTCTCAGAAATACAAGCTGATGGAGCTGCCGCTGCTGACGGCCGAATCAGGGTGGGAGATGAGCTGCTGGAAGTGAGTGCACAAAGTTTAACCTGTAGACCTGCAGCTTTTACACTGTTAGTTATGCAGGATTCATGCTCACCCTAGCTCTGTGTGTGTGTGTGTGTGTGTGTGTGTTACAGATAAATGAGCACGTTTTCTATGGTCAGAGTGAGCAGAATGCAGCTGCAGTTATCAACAGTGTTTCATCTAAAGTTAAGATTGTACTGATCAGGTGGAACACAACATTCTCACACACACACATACACACACACTGTACATACACAATGTGTAAATCATTATGTCTCCTTCCTCTGTATAATGCAGTATACAGTACACAAAAACAATTGATTTTGAATCTTAGATAACTTAGTAGTCGGTCCAAATGTCAAGAGTCAACTCTATAAGTATTGGCACCCCTTAAGGAAACAGAGCTACTAATAACAAAACTACTGCCTTTAATATTGTTAGCACCCTGCAGTTTGTTTGTTTTTTTTATAACAGTAAATCTCAACATGTTTTATTCTTCTTTTTACCACCGTGACCATATACAACATTTCTGGTCACACTTTTTAAGCATTTAATGCTTATCTTGGATCCTCTCACTCACTCATCGTCTCACTCACTCAACAACCCCCCCCCCTCCCCCTCGTCGCATGATCAGAAAGCGAGACTTTAATGCTTTTGTCGCCCCTCACGGTACTTTTACACTTTAAGTAGTTTTGAAACCAGTACGGCGGCGCGGTGGTGTAGTGGTTAGCACTGTCGCCTTGCACCTCCAGGGTCTGGGTTCGATTCCCCGGCCAGGCTCGATTCCCGTCTCTGTGTACATGGAGTTTGCATGTTCTCCCCGTGCTTGG
This sequence comes from Channallabes apus, assembly GCA_030522415.1. NCBI lineage: Eukaryota > Metazoa > Chordata > Actinopteri > Siluriformes > Clariidae > Channallabes > Channallabes apus. The sequence continues at coordinate 20,886,283 of CM060106.1, forward strand.
TGGGTTTCCTCCGGGTACTCCGGTTTCCTCCCACAGTCCCAAAGATATGCAGGTTAGGCTAATTGGCGTTCCTAAATTGCCCGTAGCGTGTGATTGGGTGTGTGAGTGTGTGTATGTGTGTGTGCCCTGCGATGGATTGGCACCCTGTCCAGGGTGTACCCCGCCTAGTGCCCGAAGTCTCCTGGGATAGGCTCCAGGTCCCCCGCGACCCTGAACACAGGATTAAGCGGTATAGAAGATGAATGAATGAAACCAGTACTTTTAAACTTTTACTTAAGTACAAAGCTTGGGTTCAACTTCTAAAGAAGTATTTTTGAACCCTAGTATCTATACTTCTACTCAAGTAATGAATGTGAATACTTTTGACACCACTGGCTTTATACAGTATTCAAGGTCAAGGGGGGCCTGGATCCTATCCCAGGAGACTTAGGGCATAAAGAATGGTACACCTACCCTGGACTGGGTGCCAATCCATCACAGGGCACACACACATTCACATGCTATGGACAAAAACCTGAGGTGGAAATTGAACCAACTTTGGAGGTGTAAGGCGACAGTGCTAACCACTTAGCCACCGTGCTGCTTGAATAAACACTAATAAGATAAAAATGACTCTTAATCCCACTGATCTATGTTACCCAGAAAGGTTCAGGGTCACTTATTAAGTATTTAAAGCTAAACTGATATCTGGATTCTGTACAGATGCTTTTTGACATCGTATATTGCTGTTGTATTATATAAATACATTTTTATTTAATTGGGGGGGAAAAAGCTCCGTGCTGGGATAGAGACTGGGGTAGCTCAGCTAAGGCAGTGAACTATGGTTCTGAAGGTTCCCTGGTTCAAATCCCACGACTGTTGGGCCCTCAACCCTCAGATGTATAATGAAATACAAATGTAAGTTGCTCTGTATAAGGGTGTCTGTTAAATGTAAATGTTTGATATTGCTAAACAAAATGACACCGAGCATGGATAAGCTTAGTTTCAGTGGTTTAATTTGTATATTTTTCTAATGTACGTAATCTCTTCAGCCAAAACAAGTCCTTAAAATTCATGTAATCATTTACAGCACTGTGCTATAGTATTGAGCCATCCCTCATTTCTTTATATTAAACTAAATTTAATAAAGAAAATTTAATTAAAGAAATGAAAATAAATGTTTTACTGTGACAGGCTGCAAAGTGCCTAAAGATACAAATAAAAAATTGGTTGTTTACAGCCGATCTAAAAAGTCTACACACCCCTGATAAAATGCAAAGTTTTTCAGAGCAAGATAAATCATTTCAGATTTTTTTTTTTTGTATTTAATGTGGGAGTAAACATAAAAATCTGGAATAATGTGGTTGCATAAATATGCACACCCCTCAACTAATACTTTATTGAAGCACCTTCTGATTTTATTACAGCACTCAGTCTTTTTGGGTGGGAGTCTATCAGCATCGTGAGTTGGCAATACTCTTCTTCTCAAAATCTGTCAGACACAGGGCATCTCCTGTGCACAGCACTCTTCAGATTACCCCACAGATTTTCAATCAGATTCAGGTCTGGGCTCTGGCAGGGCCATACCAAAACTTTAATCTTCTGCTGTTGACGCCATTCTTTTGTTGATTTGGATGTATGCTTTGGGTCGTTGTCATGCTGAAAGATGAAGTTCCTCTTCCAGAAGCCTGGAGGTTTTGTGCCAACATTGACTAAGCACCCAGTAGGATGCAACTAAGAAAATGTCTACCAGAAAAGCCTACCAGAACTTTACTAGGAGTTAAGCAGAGGAATTTTAAATAAAGTGTGACGCGAACACCTATTTAACAGCAACCACGTTATTCCCACGTTTTTTTACCCCACCAAAAAAAAAAAAAGAATTTTATTGAATTATTCAAGTTATAGGTCATATTAAAGCTGTCTTTAAAGTCCTGAACTAATTTATCTTGGTCTATGTTTTTACATCACAAAAACTTGGCTTTTTTTAATATGCACTGTATGTACAGTAACAACCTCAGCAGCAACCTCATTTCCCCTCTCATTAGTTCCAACCACTCGGTATTCAGGATCAGCTGTACACTAATCACCAGCCTGATCATCTGTCATTACCTGCACTTGTTTCTCACTGGTTCATGGCTTAGATTTTTTTTTTTTTATGCATGAATGATTCTTTGCGGTTAAACAAACAAAAAGCATTCCCTCGAAACTGCTCAGGTACTAGGGCTGAACTGAAATGTCCTTCAGGGAAGCCTGGAGAACTATTCCCCAAGACTACATTAAAAATACAAGAAAATCTGGCTCTTTGGAAGCTAAATATGAAGATGAGGGTGGATCAAGACCTGAAAATATACCAGATTTAATTTGTTAATGAACACAAAACGTGCAGATTTAAAGATTTTGCCATTTTTTAAATAAATGATTTAGGAGAAACTGGCATTATGGAAGTGATATTTTCATGTTGTGTATATGCCATGTCTGAATTAGCTCTCTACAAACTATATGAAGAACATGCTCAAATGCTGAATTTTAACATGAAACAAAACAAGAAGTTTTACATTTTAGTGTATCACTATGGTTTGGTAAGAACTCGGAATGGCTATTTTTTCCTCCCACTGTAAGACTGACCTTAGCATGGAATTGTCCTACTATAGAAATGCAAGAACGAGCGAGAACGAGCGAGAACGAGCTCATTAGCCAGAACTACTGTCAGTTGCTGTAATAGAAAAATAAATCAACTGCTGATTGTTTAATTTAATCAATACTTTGTGAACAATAAGAACTGAGAATTTGCATCAAGAAACATTAAAGTACAGCTTTAAATGCCACCTCCATAACAATGATTTATTATTTACAGTGCCATGGAAATGTATTTGCCCTATTCCTGTTTTTTTTTTTGTTTGTTTGTTTTTTTGCATATTTGTCAGACTTAAATAATTCAGATCATCAAACAAACTTTAAAATTGTACGAAGATACCCAGAGTAAATATAAAGTACAATTTTTAAATGATTTTATTTATTAAGGAAAAAAAGCTGTCCAAACACACCTAGCCCTATGTGAAAAAGTACAATATGCACCAAAATATACAGTACTGAAACTCGCGTATATGCATAAGCCAACTGATCTCCAGCCATACCTGTTCCCAGTAGTGAAAAGGAAGTTGCATTGTGCTGTTGTTGTTGGAAATGGGTCTCTCGATGGAGGAAAGCGTTTTCATTGTTGAGTTTTATTTCTGCTCATACCGAAGTGGTCGTGAATGGAAAGCGAGTCTGAAATGAAACATCATTTCTCATTTTATGAAACCGAGTCTAATAACGGTGGCAAAACAATTCCTTCCCATACCCGTCCCATTCCCTCGATCTTACGCCGACTGATGCCTACTTGTGGGGAATGTTAAAGAAAAGTGGTTCATCTGTGACGATCCGCCAGTAACTTCCTGCATTACATGAGCAAATCGTCTCCTTTTGCAGGGGTCTGCAGAAACCTTTGCTCCGGGAATCTGGGTTGAGAAATCCTCGTGAATGATACATGTACTGTACGAACACTGTCTACAGTGAGGTGGTGAAAACACTTACATTACGCATACTGTCATAAATCAACACACTAATAGTGAGTATGTTAGCTTCTTTCAGAAGAAATAAACTCAGGTAATATTGTACGTCTTTTCATTTCAGTACTGTATATTTGGCCGCAAACTGTAATTGCCACACCCACTTTTACTAAATCATGATGAACTGTGATTAACCACATTTTTTTTGGAAGGTAGAATTCAAATATCACTTGCCACACCAAAGCCTGATTACTGCCAGACCTGTTGAATCAAAAATCACCTTAAATAGATCCTGTCTGTCTAAGAAATAGGACAAAAAAAATAAAAAATTTGCACTGTAAACGGGTGCAATAAATCTGCTACTGATTTCTTGCAAGAAAACAAAATGGTTGAGGGAGGGAAAAAAGTCCAATGCATTTGACCATATAATCACTTTTGCCAACAGCTGTGAGTAATTCTTTAGTAGACTGTACAGCTTATATGTTTATGATGGACTCCTCAGGAATAAAGCTGCACTAAAACACACTGCAACAGGATCAATAATGGAGGTAACATTCCATTCACAAGCACAAAAAACCTCTCTCACTTTTGACCTTCACAGCAATCAAAATGTAATTGAGGAAGTGAACATTATTTCTTAGACACACACTGATTTAAGTGTCTCAGCATGTACGATTGATTGAGTTGTTATCTCTCGTGATTAGGCAGAAGACACCACCAACACATCACCCTTGGCTACGAATAAAGAGCACAAGCATGATGCAACGGTGATGCAGATAAATACTAACAAAACACTAGTTCACACACACAGAGATAAATTAAACATCGACAGCCAAACATGTATTCTTTCTTTCTAGGAAGAAAAGATGAGATTAGATAAACAGAAGCCTTGTCCTTATAAAGATCCTCCAGTCTCCATCACCGCCTCATCAAACCATAAGCCTCTACATAACCCTACTCTTTCCTTCTCTCACATCAATTCAACCAGTCATGTTCCACCTACATCTCACACCACAGCAACCAGTCATGCACACATCATTCACCATAAACAAGCCTACTACAGTTCCATGATCAATCCCTCTGCCTCTGGAGTACAGACACCTTCCTACTGTTCTGCATGCAGTGTGAGATCAGACCCTCTGACATGTCCCATCGTCCCCGGCTGCTTAAACATCATAGATATCTGTAAAGGACACGCCGGTCTGGGTCTTACCATCGTGGGTGGCTGCAACACATTACTGGTGAGAAATGTACAGGTGTCCTTTACAAATGACTGGTTTCATCCCAAAAAGAAGTTGAAGTTAATGCAGAAGTGGTTAATAATTAATACAAGCCTTTAAGAGTAGAAAGTTATCTCCTGCACTAGAGTAAAAGGGTATGAACATGGCTGATTCTTCTAAAGCATTTTAGGATGATCTATTACTGTACTTATATAATTTATTGGGTTTCTAAAACTTCTCTCTTGACCTCTATTCTGTTTGTCCTGACTCGTTGTCTATCCATCTTTCTCTCTCTCTCTCTCTCTTATAGGGAGTGATTCTGATTCATGAGGTGAATGAAGGAGGCGCTGCTCATAGAGATGGGAGATTAATGGCAGGAGATCACATCCTTGAGGTATTTATAATTCATCCCTGAATGATTATGGTGATTTCAAGACAGCAAGCATGCTGTTACATGCGTATTCACAACAACCAAGAAACAACTGACTTCTAAGCTGCCACTATATAAGGGGAAGTCGTAAATTCATCATTGTATGAAAAAACGGAAAATAATTACCCAAATTATGTCTCCGGGAAATGAGTATGTTCGTGAACATTTCTTCTGGTTTTGAAAATCCGCAGTATAGTTCCACACAATGTGGCTAGCAGGTCAACACCAGTATGGCGCACCCAACTGAAAAAAAATTTAAGTTCACTTTCTTGATGGCCAGACGCCAGATCATTCATCTCACAAAATGGTGAAACTAGAGGGGCAACTTGATGTGTGAAATTCTGCCTCATCCTCCTACTCCTTAAGTGACTTCTTCCTCTTCCATCACTTGAAGAAACAATTTGGGGTTCTCAAGAGCCAAAAAAAAACCCTAACGCTTACCTTAACCCTTCTTCAAAGCTTCTCCTTCCATTGTTTGGAGAACTGTGTCGCCTTAGGTGGAGGGTGGAGGATATGTAAAGGACTAATCTCACAACTAACATTCGTTTTTATTACAGAATTTTTCCTTAGCAATAATAATGTTATGATGGCAATGTAGCATCAAATGCATTGCTGTTATATAAAGCAATGACACCTTTTATAACCTACAAATTTACTAAATGTGTACTTGTAATTTCTTTAGGATTACACCTCCATGTTTAAAATCATTCTTCATAGTATCAGTCTAATAAATTGTTTATTGCGCTGTTCGCTTTTTACATGTATCGCTGATATTGACTTCTACCCTATTTAATCACTTATATGCAGGTGAACGGTATAGACCTGAGAATGGCCAGTCATGAGGAGGCTCTGAGTGTTCTGCGTTTGACTCCACAACATGTACGCCTCTGTGTGTACAGACACATAACCACACACACCTTTAACAACCAAGCTCACACTCATGAGGACATGTGGGAACTTTTCCCTGTGGATCTGCAGGTGCCACCAGGCCAGGAGCTGGGCCTGAGCATTGTGGGTAAAAGGTATTCACAACACATATTTATTAGATGGTTAGCAATATTGTTATGGCAATTACAGAAGTATAAAGATAATGATCCATACAATGAAGCTGTGGGAAAGACTAGTGGAAGCTAGGTTAAGGGCAGAGGTGAGAATTTGTGAGCAGCAATATGGTTTTATGCTTAGAAAGAGTACATCAGATGCAGTATTTGCTTTGAGGATGCTGGTGGAGAAGTACAGAGAAGGTAATAGAGTTGCATTGTGTCTTTGAAGATTTAGAGAAAGCGTACGACAGGGTGCCGAGAGAGGAGCTGTGGTGTTGTATGAGGAAGTCAGGAGACAGAAATAAGACAGGAGTCTCCATGGACTATGATGTTTGCAGATGACATTGTGCTTTGTAGCGAGAGCAGGGAACAGGTGGAGGAAAATTTGGAGAGGTGGAGGAACGCTCTGGAAAGCAGAGGAATGAAGGTTAGCCGCAACAAGACGGAATACATGTGTGTGAATGAGAGGAACCCAAGAGGAACGGTGAGGCTACAGGGAGCAGAGGTAAAGAAGGTGCAGGATTTTAAGTACTTGGGGGTCAACAGTCCAGAGCAACGGAGAGTGTGGAAAGGAGGTGAAGAGACGAGTACAGGCAGGTTGGAATGGGTGGAGAAAAGTGTCGGGCGTGTTGTGCGATGAAAGAGCATCAGCGAGAATGAAAGGAAAGGTGTACAGGACAGTGGTGAGACCAGCGATGCTCTACGGCTTAGAGACAGTGGCACTGAAGAAAAGACAGGAGGCAGAGTTGGAGGTAGCAGAGGTGAAGATGTTGAGGTTCTCTTTGGGAGTGACAAGGATGGATAGGATCAAGAATGAGTTCATTAGAGGGACAACCCATGTGAGATGTTTTGGAGATAAAGTCAGAGAGGCCAGATTGAGGTGGTTTGGACATGTTCAGAGGAGAGAGTGTGAATATATCGGTAGAAGGATGCTGAGGCTGGAACTGCCAGGCAGGAGGTCTAGAGGAAGACCAAAGAGGAGATTTTGTCGAAAGACAAAGAAAAAGATTAGCAATATTGTTGTGTCCTCAATAATGCACTTGTTAAATTCCAAGTTTACAATGTTACGGTTGCTTTGTCATTGAACACATACCTGTACCATGTTTTTTCCCCAAGAGGACTGCTCTCTCTTGGGGAAAAATGTGAATAACACATGATGGCAACCTAAACTGCATTCTAGTTCAGAACAAGGATGGAAAACTGACTTAATTCAGCCATGTGATTGTAGATTTGAGATGGTAGCTGCTGTGACAATGACCATTGTTAAAAGTGCTATACAAATAAAATTTAATTGAATTGAATTGATGGCTAAACTGGTTCCTTAAAGCCCTCCTGCCCCTCTATATTAAAATTACTGGTTCTCAGCCGGTCCTGGATGACCACCTGCCCTGCCTTAGTGTTTTCACAGCTCATACCGTATTTAAGCACTAAAATGTGCAGGGCAGGTGGTCCTCCAGAACCACAGATGAGAACCACAGTATTAGGTGTTATTCATGTAATGGAGCCATAAGACTGGTTCACATGAGTGAACATCGCATAGGTGTTCTCGACATGCATGCAGGCAGTCCTGTTGCCTCTGATTATGCACATTACGGTGCTCAGTAACAAAGCAGCCCACACAAATCACCTGTGTGAAGCTAGATTACTTGAGAATGCTGGCCATGCTGTTCACAAAATGATTTCCACCAGATTGCTATATCAGCTACTGCGGAGGAAGCTAGGATTATTAACCCACAGGTGCAAGCAGGCCCCTGTATAAGAGTAGAACGTGTCAAACAGCTGGAACTTGGGGTCACTCTATTCAGGTTTTGGCTCTGTGCCATGGCACTGTCACGTGCTGATCTTGTCGGACAATGCTGTGATGGTCATATATGTCACCAGGGAGGCATGATCAGCCACAATTAAGACTAGAGGCGTGTTTGGAGAACAGTGTCCATATGTGATGTCCCAGATTGGGAAAGGTTTGGCAGTGTACAGTTGGGTCTCTTTGAGACTTACATTTGTCAAGTGTAATTATCCCTGTTAATCCCTGTTAACTCAGTTAGTATACACTGAACAATGCCTGGCCTCATTGACTACAGTACCATTTTCTTCTTTACAGCACAAAATTGAGATATAGGGTGTACTTGTTCCCCAGAGTACCCTTTGTTGTTACTTCTGCTCTCACTACTGGACATGACCCCTTGGTATATTCTTCAGATTCTTCACCCCAATATTTTGTACCAAATGGATGATTGATTTGCGCCTTTGCTCACAAGTCTGGCCCCCTCAGACTGAAAAACAGGGTCTGTGAAACTCTTCCACAAATGGTGTGCACTAGCCTTCATACAGAGACATCAAGACAGGGGAAAGTCCCTGTCTAACCCAAACGATGTTTCGCCCAGTGTCACAGCACCATGGATGATAGTTTGCATTAGGCTCATAAACTTGTCACAGCCTTTCTGAAGCGTGCAAGATGCACTTGTCCACTATGGTAACCCAGAAGCCCAGTGTGAGATCTCATGCTTGTACTGCAATCCTGTAAAAACTCTGCCTCTCCCATGTGGTTGAAAATTTACCCATCATCTATACCGCTTTATCCTGTATACAGGGTTGCAGGAGGCTCTGGAACCTATCCCTGGAGACTTTGGGCATGAAGAGGGGTACACCCTGGATGAGGTGCCAATCCATTGCAGGGCACATAAATGTACACACACTCTCTCGCTCATTCACACACTACAGCCAATTTGGAATTGCCAGTTAGCCTAAGCTGCATGTCTTTGAAATGTGGGAAGAAACCAGAGTCCACAGAGGAAAACCACCAAGCTTGGGGAAAACATGCAAACTCCATGAACACAGACCCCGAGGCAGGAATCAGACCCTGGAAGTGCAAGGCAACACTGCTAACCATGTCACCGTGCCACCGCTTGTGGTTGATGGGGTTTTTAAACCTTTTCATGCACTTTGTTATTGATCTTGCAACTTTTAATGGACAGAACCTGCTAGGGAAAGAAACAAGACGAGCTTCGGTGTCTAAATATACACTAGCCCACTGGCCACCATCACTTACTTTAAAAGGAGCATCTCCTTGTCATGGGCATTACTTACAGGTCTACTGCCCCAGAAAGTCCCAGGTCGAATATCAGAAAGAAGGTTCCATAAAAAATGATAACACTGGCATTTACATCAAACACAATGTGATACTGGGTCACTTTGTGCCCTTTTCTTGAAGGTCTCACAATGCATGTGAACAAAAAATGTGTTTTTCACCATGCCTGGTATACATAGGTATATTTACAGTACATGTACTGTATAACCAGAGATTAGTAACATTACTTTAGCAAAGAGTAATAGCATAGAAGTAGTCATCTAATTTATAAATTAAGTCAAACATATTCTGTGATCATGTTTGTGGTTATGATACTCGTGTGTGGTGTGTGTTACAGGAACGACACAGGGATCTTTGTGTCTGAGATAAGGCAGGGAGGGGTGGCTGAGTCAGATGCCAGACTCTCACTTGGTGATCAGATTCTGTCAGTGAATGGAGAGGACATCAGAGCTGTGACTCAAGACTACGCCCGCACACTACTACAGGTGTTACTCTCACTGACTCACAATCATCTTCCTACACTACAACCAGCACACAAACAATTCATTTTCACTCCTTTTCATTTTATAAAGTTAATATTCCAAATGAACAGACTATACTGTTACTGTGCGTGTGTGTGTTTCAGAACTGCAGTGGATCAGTGTTGCTGGAGATCGCACGTTTTAGAGCTACTCCACATTATCCATACGAGTGCCAGGTAACTACTGGAATGTGATACTGTAACTTCATAATGGACATTAATAATAATAATAATATTTTACAATATGTGTCAGGTGTCTGGTTTAAACCCTGTAGTTAATGTCTTTTTTTTCCAGAAAGGGTATATAGTGAGAGAAAATGGGTATTGTTTCGGTTATGTAATATACACGATATCGCCAAAAGTATGTGGACACCTGACTCTCTTGGCTGTACTTTATGTGGAGCCATAATAGAAGCACAAAGTTCGCTACAAAAAATGTTAGCAAGTGAAAATATCTTGAATATAGCTAAATTTATCCACACTTTCTTAAAATAAAATTAAAAAAATACAAGATTATTGGGTTTATCTTATCATATCTAATGAAATGTCAAATTATTTTGCTAGTTCTAGGAATTAATTTCTTGAAAGTAACTAAATTCTCTGCTAATAAAACAAGACATTTTTGCTTAAAATTTTAGTAAAATTTGACAAAAAATAAGCTTAATAATTATATATTTGGTTTGTTGTAAAACATGTCAAGAAATTATACTAACATAACATAGTTTGAGCTAGATTTGAGAATATTTCACTTGCTAAGATCTTTTATCCTTCTTTTTTCATGATTTATAATATAAATTGTACTTTCACTCTACTCAGAAGCACAGCAAAAATCTATACTTTTACATAACTACATTTCTGCATGGTGTTGCATTACCTAACGAGAGTGATGTGTAGTATTTGAAGGGGGAATTTCTCCCAGACAGTGACAAAAACTGCATATTCAGAAGTTCAGAAGCAGTGAGCTAATACAGCCTTATATTTTGATACTTAAGTAAATTTTAAGGCGAGTGCTTCTATTCTTTTACTCAGTTACACAAGTAAATGTAGGCCTTGTACTTTTACTTAAGAGATTTTTACCTAAAGAAATCGCTACTTTTACTCAAGTACAGTATGTGTGTTCTTTGCACACCTCTGCTCTGGTTGTGAATTGAAAAATTCTAAGGGATGGAAAATGGGATACAGTTTTGATCACTCTGATGCAATAGGAAATACTTTCTTCTTCTTTGTCTTTCGGCTGTTCCCTTTCAGGGGTCGCCACAGCGAATCATCTGCCTCCATCTAACCCTATCCTCTGCATCCTCTTCTCTCACACCAACTAACTTCATGTCCTCTCTCACTGCATCCATAAATTTTACCCACAATCTCATACCCAAAGTGCATTAAACTATACCATTTCATCAGATTTGGTTTTGTTGCTTTCACGCCAGACGAACCGTACCAAAGTAGAGCGGATAAAGCGGTCCGAGACCACCCCTTCAGGCAGGTCTCGGATCGATTGATTTGGTGCGCACCAAAGTACCGAGATTGCATTCACATCAACGCAAACGAACCGAACCAAGGGACCAAACACGTTTGGTGCGCACCAAATGCTGTAGGTGTGAAAGCACCCTAATAAACCTGTTTGACACAGAGTTTCACTTGCATGGTCATATTTATTACCTAAAGTAATTAAATATTAAACACTTCACACAAACCTTTAAACTAGAAATGTATTCCTTGTGTCAACTGTAAATATATATGATCGATTATCAGCTTTTCAAGGGGACTTACAGTAAATTAGCAGGAAGAGCTTGAAACTGTGCTCATATGGATTTGTGTGGATTTTACACTTTGGTTTGACCCTGTAAGGAAAGACAAACTTCTCTTACTCAAACAGCAGGGAAAAGCTATAGGTGCACGACATATAGGCATTTATAGAATGGGTCTGAATACCCAGAGTGAGAAGATGCTTATGATATGAGAAAGAGCATTCGATTGTAAACAGTGGCTGAGGGAAAGTCCAGCACTGAGCTTTTCGTCAGAGATCTGGTCTGTTGGCTGTGTATTTGCCAAATATAGATATTAAAACAAACAGTGGGACTGATTTAAAAACTGTCCTTTTCAGAACAGAGCAGTTGGGAGAGCAGCAGGAAAGCCTGATTTTTTTTCCCAAAATAAGGCTAAGCATATTAAAATTTATCATCCGTTGTTTATTTAGTGCATCATAACAGCTTGAAAGCCAGAAGGTTATTACTTGGAGTATGAATTAATGAAATGGTCGGAGTCAGATATTTAAATCTTTCTTTGGGTACTTAAATTCACTTTATATTGTAGCATTACAGTTTGACTTAGGTTAGTGGGATAGCAATCCTGGTATAGTATGCATGCATTTTATTAAACTTAAAATAGTCATTTTAAGTGCAAGTCTTGAACCAACCCTAATTTTTTTTTTCATATTTTACTTTCAAAAAGCCAGACCTTTGTATATTATTTTAATATAGTCTTGAGGAAAAGTTATCCAGGGTTCCTGAAGAACTTTATTGCTTCTCATTTTCAGTCCAGTACCTGACTAGTTTTGTTTGTTATGCCACACAGTGACCTATGAATCATTCAAGCATAAAAACATCTAACTCAAGGCATGAACCAGTGAGAAACAGGTAGAGATGATTACTACTGCTGATGCTGAGTGATTGGAACAAACAAGAGGGGAAATGAGGTCGCTGCTGAGGTTATCTTTAGGTACTTTGCAGCCTGTTGCAGTAAAAAAAAAAAAAAACATTTCCTTAATTTAATATACATCAGTTAATTGAACTTAAAATAAATTCTGTATATTGAAAGAACTGAATCTTATCAGTAACTGGAGAGAATATTGACACAACAATGACCTTAAACATGAATCCGGAATAACTCGAGAACTTGCACAGCCAAGCCAGTCTCCTGACCTGAACCTCATTGAAAATTTATGCAGGATTTTAAAATTGCGAGTGCACCATTGGAACCCTCACAGCCTTGGGGAATTAAAGGATGATTTGCTAAAAGGAATTGGGCAATTTGAATCACAGTCTTGCAAAAAGCGAAGTACTTTTTACTCTAGACATATTGAAGCTGTATTTGCCAAAAATGGCTTTGCAACAAAGTACAAATTTGAATTTGTGGTGTTTAAATATGAACACAAAAGCATTCATATGTATAAAATACAAAATGAAAAGAAGAATAAAATATTTACAGTATGCAAGTACAAAATGTACAAATTTGAAGTAGACATACATATACACTGGAAATACATTAAATATTTCCCCTCAACGTGTAATTTAATAATTTGTTTTTTTTTTATCACTGTAACAATACTAAACCTGGGATATGATTTTTCATTTGTTTACATTCAAAATCAATTCAATAATCGATTACATTAAAAATGTTGGAAGTTTTTCAGTTTTACCTCCAGAATCCCCACCGTTCTTCCAGCAGTAATTTTACCTCCTCACTTCTCTTTCTCAGAATAATCTTCCAGGTTGGTGATGTAAATGCTTCAGTTATCTCCTGCTTCTTGTTAATGTAAGTGTATCTCACACATTACTGTCCACACAATCAATGTGACTGATTAGTCAATAATTATCACCGATATTCACAGCTTTGGAAGAGAATGTAAAAGTAATGTGAAGCCTATGTCTGGCAGGTCTTGGTGAAGGATGAGCAGACCTTCAGGAGAAACACATTCAGGAGCACTGGAGAATCTGAGACGCACCAGTGGTGACATTATCCATATGGTCTCACACACACTTTGTATAATCGCGTTGACAAATACAGTATTGTTTACTATACTGTAGTCCTAAAAATATGGATTTTAAATCTTGATAGAATGCACTTTTAGCTGTGAAGTGAACAAGAAGCATATAGGTGGATTTCTGGTGGACATTTGGATTTTAAAAGCGTTTTTTATTGAAGTATATATTTTGTGTTCTTTTACTTAAAAACCTTAAAACACAGGAAACACCAGAGGGCACAGACTTTACATTCACCATCCCTGTAACTAAACTCAATTTCCTGAGTTTAACCGTAGGTACTAAATAATTCACAGTGGTTACTAAATAAAACGCTTTTAATATGAATAACTGAAGCAAACTCAAGCATCCTGGGACCCAACTCTGACTTCTATACTTCATAATCAAGAAGAGAAATCTATATTATATCCCCTTGAGACCCGAATACACTCATATGAGGAGCTGACATTTTCTTCCAGCTTCCTTGTCTATAAATATTCCTACTTAAAGACATTGATTAAATCTACTGTATAGCTATACAGCAGTATAGTCCAGGTCTCAGGAGGATATCACAGCATTCATGCAATGTGTAATTGAACTATTCTAGATTTTCTAGTCATTAAGTTTTAATCTTTTTTTTCACGTGTATATACAGCACAAGTCCAGAGTTTTTAATTGGTGACTGGAAATGATAAATCCTCATAGAGCAGCTGTAACAATCAGACATTGCAGACTCGCGTTGCTCAGTGGGAGAAGACAACAAATGCAGATGATTAAGTTTAGTACTCTGAAATGATTAAACTCTTAAATCTGTCATTAAATTCTACATCTTTGCTTCACTTCAACTAAAGCGGAAACGAATGTGAAGTCATTCACCAACAAACACACCTACAGAAGCAAATCAAGATTGTTTTTTTTATTTAATTTTATTTAAAGCACCTCATGGACACCTCATGAAGATTTAATTACTGGAACATTATTCTTGCTCTTAGGAAATAAGGATTGAAATGCATTTATTTTTATAAATACGTTTTATATTTCACTCAAATCTACAAACTCTGAAGCATTTGTGATTACAGCATCGGATTTTAATTCTTAAAATCGAGAGATGTTACTTGTATGTTCCCTCTCACATTATGAACAGCTTAAGTACACTGCAGTAAAGTATGATACACTCATATGGTTTTGACTCTTCTACGTACTCAATATTTCAGTTATCCCAATAAATAAAATTAATTGACCGATATGTACATGTATTTATTTATTAATACACATACACTATTCATTTATCGCTCACTCACAAATACCATGCGATCACAGCATTCGCGCAACTTGCTCAAGAACCCACAGGATCTTTAAATCTCAGATCTTCGAACCCTAAATACTGATGTACCACCACACAACCACTTTATCTGATACACTGTTTACCTACGGTCATATCATTGTCAATTACTTCCTGTATTTCAAGTACAATGTCACAAGCTCATCAGGGCTCATTGACTCAAACGGGTTTGCATTTTCATTCATTTATTAATAATATGTAATAATTAACAACTGGAAAAAACAAGATTTTCTAAACATGCTCCTATTTCGAAAACGAGCCATATGTGAATTAAGAGTGTACAAAAATGCTATTTTAGGTTTACTTTGCTCTCCTGAATGAAATAGCAATTTAATGCAAAAATCTATCTACGTTATTTAGCTTCAGTTATATGAATTGCCTCTGACTCCGACTCAGCGGAGCACAAGGTAACATGGTGGTTAAGGTGCAGGAGGTCCCAGGTCCTAGACCTGATGCTGCGAGCTGGCACTGTTGAGCCCTTGAGCAAGGTCCTTTGACCTAAAAAAATATGCAGGAATATTAACTTAACATGGACAAACATGAAACAATTATTTCCTTTTTTGATGTGCATGTTTAATGAGGTAAATACAAACAGCTCTGAAAGTAGTTTCGGTTACACATAGTACCTCCTTAAACAAGGACCTGTATAGTAGGTTAATAGGTTCGACAACTACTGATTAAAACATTGTTGATGTGGATGGTGTGTGCGCCACTTATTTGGCACGTTTTAGAAAGACTCTCCAGTGTCGGTACTCCTGTGGCCATTGAATCTCTGCCACTGGTGTTGGTTACAAGGAAATTAGTGATGGCAACAGGCTTTACTACAAAAGTATTTATTTATTTATTTATTAAGGCATTAATACAAAAGAAATTAAACTAAATGCTTTTAAATTTAACTTTTAAAAAACCAAAGCGTTACCAATCAACTTCCATGTTGACAACTTGATCCCTCATAGAAGATGAACATCATCAGACATGACACCCCATGAGAATGATGATGGAGGGAAATCACTTAAACATTTGGTGAAGTTGCATGGGAAAAAAAGATTCAACAGTTGTTATGGATATAAAATGCGATAGAAATTCTCAGGACTGGGACTAAACAGCTGTGTGACCATGAGAAAACCACTTGTTCGTGAGGCTAATCAGACTTTAAAAAAAAAAATAAAGACTTCAGGGGGTCAGATTGATCATATTCCAGAGAGCTGGGTTGCATCAAGGTAAGAAAGGCAGTACATAAAGCGATGCACTCATCATGCATAGGGGGCCAATCATCTGGAGGCAGTGTTATGATCTGAGGTCGCTTGAGTTGGTCAGGTCTAGACTAAGTAATGTTATGTGGCAATAAAATTAAGTCAGCTGATGAACTGAATGACCTACATTAGTTATGAAATCTTACATGTTGCAGCTTCTTTTCTTTGGACAAACAGTGTACATACCTACAAACTGATCACGGTATATGCACGATGAGGTTTAGCCGATTAAATGGCCACGACTGTAGCTGGAAACTATCTTGTATATGCAAAATTTCCAAAGAGAAAAGGTTAAAATAGAGAATCCGGTAAATCACTAATGACACCAACTCACTATAACATCACTCACGCTTTAATTCATTTTTTTTGTGTTATTTTTTTTTTTTATATACAGTCTATACTACAAGACCAGAACACTGCACTGTCAGTTTGTAAGAAATATCTCTGTAGGAAAAGCGAAAGCAGAAACAAGGTTTTTCCACACAAATTTTCAAATTAACCAAATATCAAATTATATACTGCACGCATATATATATATAGATCATGGTTCAAACACATTCGAGTGTACATCTTCATCTTAGGAAGCTTCGAGAGCAGGATGTGATTCGTGCATAGTGCTTATGTAACCTAATAAGAGCTGCGAGTTGAACAGTAAGGAAGAGGAAAGTGTAATGAGAGTAAAGGTTATAATGAGAGATGTTTGATGTCACAGATGGTTTTTAAGTACTTTTCGTATGTAAATGAGTGCCGTGTGTGTGTGTGTGTTCCCTGTTGTTATTGCTCGTTTTTATCCAGTTGAGTGCAAGACGACGGTGTGGCCTCCCAGTCGTTTTTAATTGCTGGAAAGGCCCCCTCGTTCCACCCGTCATTCAGTGTTAAAACTGACCTTTAGATAGCCCTAAGAAG
This sequence comes from Channallabes apus, assembly GCA_030522415.1. Taxonomy (NCBI): domain Eukaryota; kingdom Metazoa; phylum Chordata; class Actinopteri; order Siluriformes; family Clariidae; genus Channallabes; species Channallabes apus. Next base: position 20,903,352 of record CM060106.1, read on the forward strand.
CTCTGATGTTTGCCACCTGCCATCAGCGTTCCCTTCAGAAAGTAGGAATGAGCACTTTACATGATTCTGTACTGTAATGTCTCTCTCCCAGTTCACTTCTTGCCTTTTCCTTTGCCTTTGCCCTTTCCAGAACTGCCGGCTTTCTCCTGCTTCACCTCTTTAGTAGGCTTTGCCTTCTTTTGCTATAGGAACAGGAAAGAAAGAAAGACATTAACAGACAGAACACAAACACTATGATACAGACTATTTGCTGATCAGCCATAACATTATGACCACTTACCTAATATTAAGTAGATATCCACTTCAGCAAACAAAAATCCAAAGCTTCTAATGCACTTTGTTTTTTTTATTTATTATTTAGAAAATCTGTTTATAGTCACTACATGTTGTAAACAAGTTAGTCCCTTTGATTACTTATAACAACTATAATCAGTCATCTAATCACCACCCTCTCTCTTTTCCTGTCATGAACATAAAGACACAGATCCTTAAAACAAGTCAATTAGATTTTCCACTTAAAATGACCTCACATAACCCCTACCCCCCCCCCCCATACAGTGGTGTGAAAAACTATTTGCCCCCCTCCTGATTTCTTATTCTTTTGCATGTTTGTCACACAAAATGTTTCTGATCATCACACACATTTAACTATTAGTCAAAGACAACAAAAGTAAACACAAAATGCAGTTTTTCAATGAGGGGTTTTATTATTTAGGGAGAAAAAAAATCCAAACCTACAAACTGATCACGGTATATGCACGATGGCCCTGTGTGAAAAAGTAATTGCCCCCTGAACCTAGCAATAACTGCAATCAAGCGTTTGCGATAACTTGCAACGAGTCTTTTACAGCACTCTGGAGGAATTTTGGCCCACTCATCTTTGCAGAATTGTTGTAATTCAGCTTTATTTGAGGGTTTTCTAGCATGAACCGCCTTTTTAAGGTCATGCCACAACATCTCAATAGGATTCAGGTCAGGACTTTGACTAGGCCACTCCAAAGTCTTCATTTTGTTTTTCTTCAGCCATTCAGAGGTGGATTTGCTGGTGTGTTTTGGGTCATTGTCCTGCTGCAGCACCCAAGATCGCTTCAGCTTGAGTTGACGAACAGATGGCCGGACATTCTCCTTCAGGATTTTTTGGTAGACAGTAGAATTCATGGTTCCATCCATCATAGCAAGCCTTCCAGGTCCGGAAGCAGCAAAACAACCCCAGACCATCACACTACCACCACCATATTTTACTGTTGGTATGATGTTCTTTTTCTGAAATGCTGTGTTACTTTTATGCCAGATGTAACGGGACACGCACCTTCCAAAAAGTTCAACTTTGGTCTCATCGGTCCACAAGGTATTTTCCCAAAAGTCTTGGCAATCATTGAGATGTTTTTTAGCAAAATTGAGACGAGCCTTAATGTTCTTTTTGCTTAAAAGTGGTTTGCGTCTTGGAAATCTGCCATGCAGGCCGTTTTTGCCCAGTCTCTTTCTTATGGTGGAGTCGTGAACACTGACCTTAATTGAGGCAAGTGAGGCCTGCAGTTCTTTAGATGTTGTCCTGGGGTCTTTTGTGGCCTCTCGGATGAGTCGTCTCTGCGCTCTTGGGGTAATTTTGGTCGGCCGGCCACTCCTGGGAAGGTTCACCACTGTTCCATGTTTTTGCCATTTGTGGATAATGGCTCTCACTGTGGTTCGCTGGAGTCCCAAAGCTTTAGAAATGGCTTTATAACCTTTACCAGACTGATAGATCTCAATTACTTTTGTTCTCATTTGTTCCTGAATTTCTTTGGATCTTGGCATGATGTCTAGCTTTTGAGGTGCTTTTGGTCTACTTCTCTGTGTCAGGTAGCTCCTATTTAAGTGATTTCTTGATTGAAACAGGTATGGCAGTAATCAGGCCTGGGGGTGACTACAGAAATTGAACTCAGGTGTGATAAACCAGTTAAGTTATTTTTTAACAAGGGGGGCAATCACTTTTTCACACAGGGCCATGTAGATTTGGAGGTTTTTTTCTCCCTTAATAACATAAACCTTCATTTAAAAACTGCATTTTGTGTTCAATTATGTTATCTTTGACTAATAGTTAACGGTTTTTGATGAGCAGAAACATTTAAGTGTGACAAACATGCAAAAGAATAAGAAATCAGGAAGGGGCAAATAGTTTTTCACACCACTGTATATAGTAATTCTGTATATGAGACCTTTAATATAATACATATTTTAAACTCTGTATATGCTCCATACAAATACCTGTGTAAGTTACCATAGAAATGCTAACATAAGAATGAGCACATAATTCAAGGGTTGTTCAAATCAAACCGGGACTTGACATTTCTTGTGTAAAATCAATTGACATTTACAGACGATTTCAAGGCTGTACATCTGAGAATGACTCAGAGCTCACTGCAGTCACTCCTGTAAAATTTCAGTGAGTGGAACACACGATCCCTGAAAAATAATCCGTCCCAAACTTGCAGAATAGATGCATCCGTCTGTGAAAACTGTACACAGTCACGAACAACACTTGCACATTACTGGACCTTGACTGGGAGTTACTGCCACATCCTCGTACAGTTTTGATCTCGTTCCAAGCAATTTCCACATGTTTCAGCCACTAAAGGAGTTCCTGGGAGGCCAGCACTTAAACATAAAGCAGGCAGACTGATTATGACTTTGGTGCACTGACAAAACGATCCCGGTTTGACTTGAACGCCTCTTGTATAAACCCGTGATTTTTTTCCAGCCTTGAAAAACTATTCAACACATTCAAGTTTAAAGGGAAAAAATGGTGTAAAAGTGACTAATGAACCCAACATTCACCTTGATCATGGCATCGGTATCAACAGTTTCCTTCTCCTCCTCCTCTTCCTGCCCCTGGAGGTCATTCTCAGGATCTAAAGACAGATCAACATCGACCGCTCCTCTGCGACCTTTCTTTACTGCCTGCAGCGAGTATGGCGTTAAGTGGGACTCCTTGTTATAAGCCCGTGTGAAAGCAGCTTTCACCTGCAGAGAAAAAAAAGCCAGTCAGTGCCTAAGCTTTAAACTTACACCAGCACTGAGAATTTTACAATCCTTGTAAAAATAATTTAATAAAAGAAATCTCCAAAAAAATAAAAACACCCTGAAAAGCATCATATGTTAACACATTATTTTTGCATTTAAAATATTTAAAGCTTTTTAAAGTGGTTATTGGACTTGTTAAAGATTGGTTTAAAACAAACAAGTTATGAAAAAAAAAAAGTTATAAAATATATAAAAGACATTTTGACAAGAAAACTGCATGTCAAAGTTAATGGCACCCGGGTATTTAATATATCCCATTTCCAACATAACTGACCAGAATACAGAACAAGCAGACTCAATCTCTCCACATTCTCACAGGTCGAGATCCTGACTTGTGACTTTGGATGCATATTTTAGGTTATTATCCTGCTCGACAACAAATTTTCATCTGCAATCTCATGGTATTTCATGACACGATGGATCGTCAGGTTCTCAGGGAAAAACCAACCTCACAATACCACTGGTTCAACTTTTTATGGTTCGACCATAACATGATTTCTGTAAAAAGTTAACAAACTCCAAGTGCACGAAGGTGGCATCTAATTTTAGATTCATTTTACTTGAGACCTGGTGACCCAAAATAAATCCTATAATCTGCCAATCTCCGTTTATGAATCTTCTGACCATCCTTCTCAGCCAGCGTAGGGGCAAAACACACTCTTCTGCCACTTGGCTATTTTTAACCACTGATTTATGAAGGTTAGCATATTTTTCATTTGTATTCTCTAATGTTCCTGAAGGAGTAAGGAAATTTGACCCTTTGTGTCACTTTGTATTTATAGCCCGGTGGTGAAGGACGTCATGGATGACTGCTTAAGAGCCAATATACAGTAAAGTTTGGACACATTTTCTAACTCTAGCCTTTCCTCATTTGTATTTCTTTCTACACTGTAAAACAATGGTAAAGGCATCCAAAATACACAATAATCTCCTCTGAACAGTTGATATTGAGATGTGTATCTGATACTTCTGCTCTGTAAATCCTTCATAACGGCTCTAATCTGAGGTGCTGAGGTGCTCTGCAGAAGAGGTCAGTTTTGGTCTTGATTTCCTGTCTTCATGAGAGACAGTTTCATCATGGTGCTTGAAGGGTTTTGCAAATGCACTTAACACAACCCTGTTCTTACAAGAACTGTTCCAGAAAGGCTGACCTTCATGACTTCATAACAACTAACTGTTGGTGCTACTTAATTGCCTAATGTGTTATTTTATAGTTTTGACAAAAAACATTGACTTTTTTTCCATCACCATTTTCCCATCTCCGCATAATTCCTGAACTGACGTCCATCTTATAAATTAAGGAAACAATACGAAATTTTTCTGCAGTACAGCAAAGTACCTTGGAGTCAAGCTTGGAGTACGGATCAGGTTGTCCACCCCACGTACTGATCTCCATGATGCTGTCGAAATCCTCTTTGACGATGTTGTAGTCGTCCATGAGCTTCACGCTCTGACCCACTCCCTCTGCACCACGACTCCGCAGCGGGTCCAGCAGGGCGGAGCGCATGTAGGGAAGGTAGTCGAGGTTCACTGCCTCCTTACTGCTCAGTGTCCTAGAGAGAGAGAGAGAGAGAGAGAGAGAGAGAGAGGGGATTATTGCTAGGCTTGCAGTGTTTGAGGACTCAGAGCTGAGATGATGAACATGTTCAGAACTGACTAGCCTTTTAAACAACTTATGTAAAAAGTTAATGTTTGTAAAGTTCATAGTGATCTGGATCTCGGTCTGGATTCTAAATGATTCTCGTCCATGTGCAAGTCCATCGAATAATGAGGAAAAATCTGTACACTCATTAGAAGAAGAAAAGACGACAAGTGTGCTTTCATAAGAACATGTTTAAGTACCAGGTGGTGTGTTGATTCCACTTGTACTACAACAATTTGTGTATCTGTTCATAGCAACTATTTACTAAAATAAAAACGGCAGCTTATGTTATGTTAAAAAGTAGCTGTAACGCAATAAACACCTCTGTGTCCTGAAGTTACAGCTTTCCCTCAAGACTGTTAAACCACTGGCTCTGTTGACTTCAATCACAATTTTTTATTTTTATTTGGCACATACACCATGTGCAAGTTGTTACTATAGAAACGATTTATATGCGCACAATGAACCCGTCAGACCTGTTTATTGAAAATCAATTCCATCTGACAATCAAACGCATTCAACATTCACTGGTATAGAGATCGGAGGGGAAAAAAATAAATTCGGTGATTATTCCACGTTTTTCATGTAACATGCAAGTCATGTAACGGTACAATCTGATGTTAAAAAAATATATATAATTATTATTTATTTATTTATTTATTTATGTTGGCATTTGAGGGGGTAAAATTTAGCCGCTCCTCTATTATCCAGCAGGTTCGCTTCTCTAAGCTATACACAGAGCACAGCAAAAAAATTGCTTAAAATTTGAACAAAATTAAACTGAATCGGGACACTTGTAAAAATCATGATACTTTTAAACAATAAAGAAAATAATCGAATTGGCACGTAGGTATTATATGCAGGTAATTGTGATAGAACACAACACTTTTTTAGTCTTATCCACTGTATGTTTGTTTGCCATAAGCCGTGTGTGTGTGTGTGTGTGTGTGTGTGTGTGTGTGTGTGTGTGTGTGTGTGTGTGTGTGTGTGTGTGCGCGCGCATTACTCACTTCAGACTCATATGTGAGGAAAGTTCCTGTACAATGCGACTGTGTTTTCCAGTGGATGAAAACTTCCCCAGCCAGCTGGGAAACGTAGGAAAGTGATTCATATAGCCACGCATTAATTCTCCAGGCAGCACACTGGCATAGATTGCCTAGATGGAGAAAAAAAAAAAAAAAAAAAAAAACAGTTCAAAGTACAATTATAAAATTAAAAAAGGGTTTAATTGTCTGACCTATAGAATGACAACCATTCAATGAGTTCAGCTTTTTTTATATATATATATATATATATATATATATAAATAAATGCTTGATTTTGCAAATTGTAGTTTGTAAATCAAATTTTTTTTTTAAATCATGTCCAGTCTTGGCCTACATGTTTTTTTTTGTTTGTTTGTTTTAAACGGATAGCTGGTCTGTAGGCTCATTAACTTCCTTTCGAGCTTCCTTGATCCTTTCGAGCTCCTGAGTTGATATTACCTAAGCTCACTAATAGCTCAATCTATCATGGCTGAATAACTGTGCGCATGATTAAACCGACTGTTATTGGAATAACCTGGGTGCCTGTTTACAACAGAATAAGGGTCCAGATTATTAGTTTTCCAATCAAATAATATACGTAAAATGTACAAAAGGGGTCAATTCAAAACCAGGACTGTTGATTGTGCAGAATAAACAAACACCAATGTGCTTATCCCAGTGTTTCACTAGGTAGAAAGTTCTCTCAGTACACCTTCATGTCTGAGACACTGGCCTCCCAGGAACTCTATTAACGACCCAAACGTGTGGAAATAAGTTGTATGGGGAATGCGGCAATAACTTCCAGCTGAGTTCCTGTAATGTGCGAGCGGTGTGTGTGAATGACTGTGTGTACAGTTCCCACAGACAGATGCGTCTCTTCCACAAGGCTCAGTCACTGAATGTTCACGGAAACGGCAGCAGTGGGCTCAGAGCCATCTCGACCAGGATCGTCAATCATAGAAATTCAGCCTTCTTTAAACCGTCTGCTCCATTCAAATGTTTCATGAGTCTCATCACTGTACTGTGCTTCTGTAAATGTCAATTAGTTTTACGCCTTCATTCACATCCCAAGTCCCGGTTTGACTTGAACAACCCTTGTTGTTCAAGTCAATGACTCATGGATTCATGATTTGTCCACCCCTGTTTATTCTTTATGACGTCTGCTCGTACCTACTATAAATTCCATATAAGGAAATGGCTAGACAGTGTATGCGTGTGTGTGCGTGTGTGTGGCTGTGTGTGTGGCTGTGTGTTACCTGCGTGGGTAACAGAGACCAGGTCTGGCGAGAGCGGATCTGTCTATCCACTAAATCTCCGTCACAGATGCTGTCTGCCGTTTTACTCAGCAGCACTAAATGATTCTTCAGGTCTCCCCTGACACACACGATCAGAACAGGACAAACAATGTTAAAGACCATTTCAAAAGGACACTTTAATACACTGTTATATATGTCCTTGTGTATGCGCGCATGTCTCGCCGTGCACGTCCTACCCTGCGGCGGCTGGCCGGACGTTTATATAGTTCTCTTGGACGAACAGCGGTGCCAGGGAGTAGTCATGGAAGAAAAGGTCTGACTTGTCAATCAGAGACATGTGGGCCGTCTCTTCACCTGAGACAAACACTTTCCTGCAGACGTCAAATGGTCCCTGGAAACAAACAAATAATACTTTTTTTAATATATTTTTTTTTGCTCTTAATCCAGCTACTATAATTCATATTATAATGCGAGTGTGTGAGGTCGTACTGTACCATTTTCATGTCTTTCCTGGCATTGTTAGCATCTGCTTTCGCCTGGTCGTAGGTCATGACCTTGTCCGTGGCTGACCACATACTCAAATTATGCAGCACCTGTGAACAAATGACGTAAGAAACAATAAGAAACATGGAAAACTACACAAAAATGACTAAACAAAGTTTTTTTTTCATGGAGGTTTTGACATTTTTTTCCCCCACATTATATTTGTCTCAGAAGTTTCTTTTTAACAGGGTTATTATTTGTACCAATAAAGATTTGCATCTGATTTCCTTCACGGCCCTGGATTTGGTTGACCTTGACGTGACTTAGCTTAAGGACCTTGTAGTATTTTCACCAAAGACAACGTGTATAACAGTGTAAAATCTACCAGTAGAAAACAAGTAGGTGGCCGGATCCTTCCTCCCCAGTCAAGTTCTTGTTATTAATTCGTTTCACTCAAATACCCTTAAAGTAAATGGAAAACAGGCTTTTGAAGGAAAAGAAAAAAATTGTTCAGACATTTCACCTTGCTGTGAACTTTGAATCAATTCCAAAATAAATCTAATTTATTACAGGTTACAGTAACAATCCATACAAACCCCACAAACATTCAACCTCTCGTCCTTGAGAACTCGCACTAAAAACAGAATTTCAGGAGGATAACCTAAAAACATAACGCCACCAAGTGGTAGAAACAGAGAAATGAACAGCAAGTAGAAAAACGGATGTTTTCCTTTTTTTTTTTCCCCCTCTTCATATTTTTTCATAGTCATATTTACTACGTCGTTCATACATAGATATAAAGATACCTACATAGGTATCTTTATATCAACTAAAATTTTATTCCATGTAACCGAGATCTCAGTTAACCCTTTCAGGCTCAAATTAAGTTCTGAAGATTTGAGATATTGGATTTGGATCCCATATTGTTTTTGTTGTTGTTCTGCCACTGAAAAGCACTTTGTTACATTGTTTAGGTAGTTGCAAATCTAGTTGCAAGTCTGCAACGCCTGCCTTGAGAGGGTTAAAGTCTAAACAGACACAGAGCTCTCTCTTTTTTTCATAATCATACATTATTTATTTATTCATTATGACGCACGTACAGGGCAGCTCACTGCATCCATGAGCATTTTTCCTTCTCTAAAACTTGACATTTCAAACCCAAGATGGCTTCGAAAAATAACACCAGGAGACCAAACAGAATCAGATCTAACACCATTTGACTGTTTTTCTTTGAGGTCATCTCAAGTCAGTAATCCATCAGAAGTGAAGCAGAAAAAATTCTGTACTAAAGAAGGAAATCATCTCTGCATGTATTCAGCATGTACACAAGCGCCATGAAGCCTATTTATACATTTAAACACACTTTACACCGATGGATCCAGACTTCTTTACATTATAGGGTGTAGAAATGTATATACATACATACACACACACACACACACACACACGCCAAAAATATTACATACATCACAGGCAGAAAAACACTGCTGCAATGATAATTTATATGCTATATTTCCTACAAGGTTTTATATTACTAAAAGCATTTAATAAACACTTAAACACGGTGTAACTTCATTGTTTAAATGTCATGTTTGTAGAAAGCCATAATCTTTTTACTATTCATTGCACTGAACCACTCAAACTCAGAAGAAGAAGAAAGAGGGAAAAAAATCTCACAAAATGAGATTATTTTGCAGAAAATGGAAGCGGTTGGTGTTTTCTACAAACCTTGTGGTGTATATTAAAGACTGTCAATGTTAGGGCTTTTAAGTTTCCTAAATTTAACAGTGTGTGAATCGATTCTGAATCAAAAACTGACGCAATTAAATTGCATAATCAATAAAATCACACATCTCTACTCAACCTTATGTAATATCTCCCAGCCTCAGCTCTTATTTATGTCAATAACTTTATCTCCAACATATTGCAACGGAACCGACCTGTCGAATGTCCTGATTTGATGCCAGGATGACCTCGTTCAGGGCCGGGGGCGGGATCTTTAAACCTTCTTTAAATGCAATGGACATCATGGCGCCCTGGTTAAAAAAATAAATAAATAAATAAAAAGAAAAAACACACTTCAATGTTAAAGCAAGCAAGAAATTCACCCAGGTTTTTATAAATCTTATGATTAACCCAAGACAAACTCATCCACTGTTCCTGAGGGCGTTCCAATACCTTTATCTGTTCCACACGAGGCCTCTGGAAACGCAGGTCGAAGCAGTAATTAGCAAGTGAGCGGATCTTCATATGGTTACGATCGTTGCACATGCAAATAATGGGGATCTTTGAATTCTTTATCAGACCAATCAGCTCCTGCAGGCATTGCACACGAGACAAATGGGTAACGGCAAGTAGATTAAAATAAAAAGATGAATTAACATTTATGTGGGTTAAAAAAAACTAAACAAAAAGGGAACCTGTATTCCGCCTCTGTCCTCGTTCCCTGCCATGCCGTCCACCTCGTCCATTATGAGAACATGTTTATCGCTGACCGTCTGAGCTGCACCTGAGCCCCCAAACACACACACACAGTTTTAGTGACTGACTGAACAACTAACCCAATAGCTACCACAACATTTTACAATGTGATCCAGATCTACTGTGTCTGCAGCTCAGTCTATAAAAGTCTATGATGTTTGAGCAACCAATAAATGTTTTCAGGGACTCGTATGCCGAATTTTATGCTGCTGCATGTCTGAGCATGTGTGTATCTAATAAAGTGACCAGTGAGTTATACAGAACATTAAATAAACGTTATCAAACGTATATCATTTAAGACATTTTACCATGATTTTTCAGTGTAAATGCATTAAAACAGTAAAAATAAGGTTTAAAAAATCCTGAATCATAGAACAAGGCAATCTCTGCTTTAAATAGATATAAAAAATAATCCTTTTGGACTGCAGCAAGCAGTGCCAGGACTGCACCGTTAAAATTATTGGTTACTGATGCGAGCGTGTTAAAAAAATAAAAATCCTGAGATTTCGATTTTTTTTTTTTTTGAGCAAACATGCACTCTTCTCTTTTTTTCAGTTTGAAAAATATGACATATTGCTCCATCACTGCTCAATAAAGATTCAGTTGAAAAAATATTGATATTTAGTATAGATGATTAAAGTGCCCCTTTAACATTGACATGTTTTGGTGAATCAGATATCCTAAATTCCACTTCCTATTAATTCAAACGGTGGAAATGCACAGCCACTGGGTCTGAGAATTATTATTGTTTCTTTCTTCCCTTCAGTTAAATTCCATTCTATCTACTACTGTTTTTATTATTATTATTATTATTATTATTATGATGATTGTGTTACAGTGGAACCTTGGATTACAAGCATAATTTGTTCCAGAAGTGGCAGTAATTACAAAACACTCGTAAAAAAAAAAAAACAGTGAATATTTTTTTATAAGAAATAATGGAAACTAAAATTATTCGTTCCACAGCCCAAAAAATAAATACATAAAAATAATTCATACAAAATAAAGTAAAAAATAAATAAGTAAATAAAATAACCTGCACTTTACTTGTGGGAATTTTTTTTACTTTTTTTAAAGATAAAGTGTTTCCGTATGTGTGTTTGTATGTATACGTGTGTGTTTGTATGTATACGTGTGTGTTTGTATGTATACGTGTGTGTTTGTATGTATACGTGTGTGTTTGTGAAGCCAAGAGGGGATGGGGGAGGGGCGGGTGTAAAGTCGAGTGCGTGTCTGAAGGAGCACGGTGTCAAATTACACGCACGCACACACAACGACAGGCTGATACAGAGAGGGAGAAAAAGGATCTTTAACCTCTCTAATGAGACTTTCGTACGCACACGTGTGTTATAATGAACAGTACAAATAAAATATGTTTTAAGCACACACATGTGGTCACAGTGTTATAGTAAACAGTACACGCGTGCACGGATGTTGATTATATCAGTAAGAGACGAGCACTAAGACCCAGCAGGGGAGACGATTACCCACAATTCCGAAGTGCAAAAAAAAAAAAAACATTGGCTCAGTTGTGATCACGTGATGCTCTGCGTCAAACGCATGCGTGATACGTGATACTCGGTGCTCGTAAATCAAGACTTGTTCGTCCACCCCCAAGTAAAAATTTATTAAAAATCTTTGCTCGTCTTGCGGAACACTAACAAACCGCGTTACTCGCAATCCGAGGTTTCACTGTATAATATTTATTAGTGAAGGTCGACCAAATTTGTTCTGCTGGTGCACCTCTACAAAACATTTAAAATAACGTTCATGATGTAACTGTGAAGTAAATCTGTATCCTGAGGGTGATCGTGGAACTGATTTTACACTTGAAGGTTTCTCATGCTGCAAAAAGTTTCTTGTCTTCAAATACTATTATTATGGTATAACCACTATGTGATGCATTAAACACGAGAGGTGTTCACGTCAAACCGGGACGTGTTATGAAGTTTCTCGTTAATGAAGGCATGAAACTGATTGACATTTACAGTACGGTGATGAGACTACGCATGTCAATGACGATCCTGGGCCAGGTTTTTAACCGAGGAGTAAAGGAGTTCCTGGGAGGCCAGCGTTTCAGAAGTGAAGCAGGCAGTCTGATTGTGGCCTCGGCGTACTGAAAAAACTTTCTACCTTTAGTAAAGCAGGGGTTATATAGAGAAATAATCTTTTTTTTTTTTTTTACACAGTTGTTTTTTTACTCTCAACTAGGTTCAGTCTATATGCATCTAAAGTCCTGGTTTGATTTGAACGCCCCTTGTAATTGAACATTAAGCATTTACATGACTTACCACATTTATTCCTTAATATTAGAAACAAATCATTACAATCCTATATGTTTTGTTCTGAGCACATGATGTCGTTTGTACAGAAGGCTGACGTACCTGAGTAGAAATTCTTAATGCTCGTGTTATTGAGAGACTCAGCAATGACACCTTTCAGACTGTTCTTGCTGCGGGTGCAGCTGGCGTTCATCTCCACGTAACTGTAACCCAACTCCTATACATACATGCGCACGCACAGACATACACACGCACACAAAACCAGAAACACCTGCATTTTTATTCAGAAGTGGGTGGATGACCTTCTTTACTCCCACTTGAAGGTACAGACATGAATAACTCATTGGAACTCGATGCTTAAGTGTCACCGGTTTTGACCCAGCCTCTGGTAATTACTACACAACAGCTCAGAACTCTACAGCTGGTGTATCTACACCTAAGAATGCAGGCACAGAAAACCTGGAAGGTCGAAGAGCACAAATATTTGCGAAAGTTAGAGCAAACTTGATAATATGGGTTTCTTTTTATTAGTGAAGTTACAGAGGGGATGAGCAACAAATTTTTTTTCCTTAACATTGTGCGATTCTAGTGCTGCACAATTCCTCACATAATAATCTAGATCGTGATACGGACCGGTGCAATTATTTTCTGTAAATGGCTGCAGTTTAACTACAGGTGATGTATGCATGGTGGTTAATTTATAGGATTATAGAGTTTGTCAATAATGTATTACAAAAAAATTAAGTAATATGGCGCACACGTAATTCATCCCATACTCATACTCCAGTACATCTATCCTGAATGCAACTACGGTAATTCTCTCCATCTGTTCTTTATTCTTCTATTCTCCCATCCCGAGGAATCTAGAGATTGTGCCAGCTTCAGTGGACAAAGGCCAACCAGAGAAGGACCAGCTCCAGCTGGATTCTGCTTCATGATGGTTGGAGCTACACATGCTGCTCCTGTGCTTCCAGTGATCCAGACCTCATCTGCCCTCTGCACCTACTGACTCGTCCCTATGCTGACTGGATTTCATGTTAATTTAAATAACTTCTGTTATATTGAACTTTCAGCTGGATAACACACATGATGTTATATCATTTCTATCCGTTATCACCCAAATGAGGCGAGTCTGGTTCCTCTCAACGTTTCTTCCTATTGCCATGACAGGGAGTTTTTCCTTGCCACTGTCGCCTTCACCCTTGGCTTGCTCAGAGACAATCTCATTATTATCTAGACACATGCATACACAATTCCATACATTTTTAATTTTTGTGAAGCTGCTTTGAGACAATGACCATTTTTCAATTCGATTTTTTTTATATAGCACTTTTAACAAAGTATTTGTTGTTTAATTTCTTCATAATTTTGAGTTTTGTGATAAATAAATATTGGCAAATTCCCTTAGTGAGATCATTGTCCAATAACTGACTGTTAGCCGAGATGAATAGGTTAAAATAAAAAATAAAATATTGCAGTTTTAATCGCGATACTCACTCACTTATCGTCTGTACCGGGTACAGGTACAGGGTCAATTAGTCTAACCTGGATGTCTTTAGACTGTTGGAGGAAACCAGAGTACCCGGAGAAAACCCACCATGCACACCAACCCGAGGTGAAACTCAAACCTGGATCCTGGTGGTGTAAGGCGACAGTGCTAACCCAATCGAAATACGTATCGAAGTAACTGTATATCAAAGTGTGCTCAGTGCCAAGCCTGGGGGAAATGAGTGGGTAGAGGCAGCAGGGGCATCCGGTGTAGAGCCAGTGACGATCACTAGCGCATCAAACGGTCCAAAGTGGCGACCCCGAGAAAGAAAGTCCAAAAAAAGAAAACATATATTTGTTCGAGATACTGTATGTTTCACAAAGCCAGAATGTTCAGCTATTACACACATATTCCTGTGCGTCTTATCTGTAACTTGTTTATTATATTAGTTGTGAAGTAAGAATATAAAGTGTAAGCAAGTGTGGTGATTTCATAATTATTGCCAAGGGTTGTTACAGTAAGTGTTACTGAGACAGAATGCTAGTTTGCTGCATCAGCGCACATCTAAGAGGGAACTCATAGTCGATTGGGAAAAGAAGGCGTCTGGTGTTTGAGTATTTTATCAGTATTGCCCGCAGCACTCTGATGTTAAAATAAGCAAAAAAGGCTGACAAGTCCGTCTTTCGTTACTTACACTGGTGAAATAAGTTATTTAAACTACTAGTTAAGTCTCAAATAGTCAAAGGAGAGGCTTTAAACAGTTTGTGCAAATATTAAAAGTGACAAAAAGTCAGTGATATTAGATTCACATCGGTTTTTGTAATTTCGTAAGCAACCTGAAGTGGTTCGTCTTTTCTTCATTTTACATTTGAGTCCCAGGCAGAGACATTGTAATAAACTGCGTATTTAATTGCTAATAAGCCTGCAGGTTGTCAGGGTGTTTGACTAACCTCACACACAAGAGCAGCAGTTGTGGTCTTCCCTACACCAGGAGGTCCAGAGAGCAAAGCAGCTTTAGACCCAGTACCGTCGTCTTTACCTCCAAACTTCCCAAATCTAGCAGCTGATGAAAGACGACAAGAAACACACATCAAAAGACAGTAAATCCACACACTGTGCACTGCAAGTTAAAAGGTGACAAATTTCACTCACGGTGTGGAGAGGCAGACAAATTAGTAGCCCAGGTGACCAATTAGGTTTTAAATTAATGTTGATGTAGAGGTCTTTGAATCCTCTCTTTGGAAGTAAAATCTTTGAAGAATTGATGAAAGGAATTGAATAACATTCTTATTTTTTGTACTCACTGAGCCCGCTCCAAACATCTGGATCCTAACCAACACCATTATCATTAGTAAGAACTAGTGTGACCTCTCACTTTTGATCACATTGTGACATTCAGCCTGTTAAAAGCCTTAAAACAAGCCAATTAGGTTTTCTCCCTAATGTGACCTCATTTAGGGGAAACTCTCCCCCGGCTTGGTGCATACTGTAGTTCTGCAGTTCACTGGCGGGATGTGGCTCGGCAGCACCTCATTTAGACACACAGAAACTCCAAGTATTTGAAACAAATAGACACTGAGGTATAAACTACAGTGCTGTGAAAAAGTATTTGCCCCTGCATGATTTTTTTCGCATGGGAGCACTTACTAAAGTGATTCAGATCATCACACTAATTTTAATGTGACACAAAGATAACTCGAGTAAATACAAGATGCATTCATGCATGATAATTCAATTTACTAAGGGGGGGGGGGGGGGGGGGGACTGTCCAAATCTGTTAAAAACTAATCAAGAGTTTTGGAAAAAATATTCTGTGGACTTATGAGACAAAAGATGAGCTTTCTGGAAAGTGAGCGTCCCGTTACATCTGGCATAAAACTAACAGCGTTTTATAAAAAGAACATCATACCAACAGTAAAAAATAAATAAATAGATGGAAGTAAAAAAAAGGAGAAGAATTAAGGTTTTGGAGTGGCCTAGTGCAAGTCAAACAGGCCGTTCAAACTTGAAAGCCCTCAAATGTGACTGAATTCAAACAATTCTGCAAAGTAGATTGGGCCAAAATGTCTCCACAGCGATTTGATAGTCATTATTGCAAACACTTGATTGCAGTTGTTGCTGCCAAGGGTGGAAGAACCAGATATTAGGTTTAGGGGGCAATTTCTTCTTTTCACACAGGGTCAGGCAAGTTTGAACTCCCTTAATAAATTAAATCATCATTTAAAATCTGTATTTTCTGTTCACTCAGTTTATCATTGTGTAATATTAAAATTAGTTTTGATGATCTCAATCATTTAAGTGTGACAAATATGTAAAAAAAAAAAAAAAAAAAAACCTTCACAGCCCTGTACGTGAGGACACACGCTTTGTAGGCGGCACAGTTTTAACTTGTTTTATGGAAACTGTAAAACATGCAAATATGAACATTTATGCAGCATGTTATCATAAGAAATACATTATTTTATATTTAAAAATTATTTTCCTTTAACATAGTTTGGAAGAACTACAAACATCGTCACATCCCCGTGTGATCATCTGCACACAAACTCTCACCTGATGGTTTGGCATTGCCGCTGTGATTTTTATGCCAGCTCTTCAACCATCTCAGCAGCTTATTGGCACAGCTCTGCTCACCCTGCTGTCCAATCAGATTCTTCAGACTGCGGGGGCGGTACTTATCCACCCACAACAAGCTGCTGGCATCATCCTCCGTCGCAGAGGCCGTGCGTTTTCCTGCACTGAATTCCAGAGTCTTTCTGATTTCTGATGAAGAGCCTTGGCGGGAAGCTCCAGGAGAAGAGGAAGACATACGAGGTTTCCCCGGCGAGGGACTGCTCTTGTTTGCAAGGGGTTTTCGAGGAGAAACTCTGCGTCCTGTAGGGGTGCCTTTGGTTTTAGGGTCTGGGGTCCTGGATTTGGCGGCTTTACTCTGGAATATGGGACGGTGAAACACTTCAATGGACACGTCTCATGTTATAATGTCTTATACTGTATAGCAAGAGGACAAGCATCTGCACATTAAAAAATGAGCAGATAGGGCTGAACAAACGAGTTATAATATTGATATCAGGATAAATAACTATCTGGTCCATAGGTATTTGGACAGTGACTCAATTTATGCAATTTTGGTTCTGTAGACTACCACAATTTTATATGAAGCAATCAACATTCACGTAAAAAAGATTTTCAGCTTCAACAATTTAACTGTTTAGGATATAGTTTTTTTTTAATGGTCCTCCATTTTCACAGGTTCAAAGATAACTGGACGAATTGTTGGACAAGGCCCTCAATCCTAAGTCCATAAGGACTGCAGGGCATCCTGAGTGCCAACCCTGTGTACCCTCAGTCCTATGCCCATAAGGAGTGTGAGGCATCCAGGGCATCTTGGGAATGCTGTCACTAGGCTGGTACTGTTAGGCAAGGCCTTTAATCCTATGCCAATAAGGAGTGCAGGGCGTCCTGAGCGCCAATCCCAAGCTTGGAGAAATGAATGGGTTGTGGCAGGAAGGGCTACAGAATAAACCCTGTGCCAATACTATTGCAAATCTACTGATCTGATGTGGCGACTCAGACAAAGGGAAAAAGATCAAGGGGGAAAAAGTTGATTGTAGTCTGGAAACCATTAACATGACCAAAAGCTGAGTTTTTCCAATTCTGTTGCTGTCATAGTATGTTTGTGATCATTATCCATCTGAACTACAGAACTCATCCTGCTGCTTTTACTAACAGTGCTTGGTCACTGGTGGTTATTGATGATCTGACTATTAAAAGCTATACATGCCCATGCCATACACTGCGTCCACCAAGTTAGACAGATGAAGTGGTTAATGCTTTGTAAACTGAGCCCTTCTTTTCCTTCTCCATACTCTCCTCCGCCAATCATTCTGGTACAAGTTAATTCTGTCCAAACAAACAATCATGTTCCAATACTTTTTTTATTCTAACTTGGCCTTCCTGTTGTTGATTGTTATCAGTGGTCCACATCTTTAGGTAAAACATCTGTATTTACATTCGTGAAGGAGTCTCTTTATTGTAGTGACGGGTCTTGAATGTTTCGGAATAATGAGTCGTCTCAGGGATTCGTTCAGTCGCCCATACTGAATATCGTTGGTTCTGTTGGCATCTCTTTCGAGTCTTTGGGTCAGTAAAATTATCCAAACTTCCCATCACTGCTTGATTGCAGGCTGTTGCTACGCCGACCTCCTCAAGCACGTCCTGAACTGAGGGTGAAATGTGAAAGGATTTTTTCTTTCACAACATTCAGAAAAGAATTCCACAATCATCCCCTTTAGTTGTCCTCCAGGTCTTTTGATGATGCTGAACTCATACAGATTAGTTTTTTGCTGTCTCCCTGAGACTTTTATTTTGGTGTTTTTTTTTAGCCTAATGATGTCTTCCTTTTAGTGATGGGTCGTTCATGACCGATTCGTTCTTTTTGAAAGAATCTTTAACGTGAATCAGAAGAACGAGTCGTCTCGGAGAGTTATTCGTTCATTTTCTGGGCGCGCATGCGCAAATGATCGCAAAAACCCCCGTAGGTTACGTATGTACAGGAAACAGAATTGAGCTTTTCCTTTTCGGTGACTCGTCTACTCCGAGTCGTTCGTTCTTTTGTCATGTGACTCCCATAGACGCTATGCAGTGCAATAGATTCAAAAGAACGAACGACTCAGATTAGAAGATATGAGTGGTGAGCTACTCGTTCTGTTTATTATAATATGTCCTTAGCTGCATTGTAATATTTTAAGTACTGGAAGTATAGCCAAAATTTGTGTATGTAAAATATGTGTATTGGGATGCCTTTTTATTGAAAATGCAACATTTAATTTTATTTATCAAAAGAACGAAATGAACTAAATGACTCAAAAAAAAATTCTCTCTCTTTGATGAACGAGATTCAAAGAACCGAATCACTAAAATGATTCAAACGTCCCATCACTACTTCCTTCAGTCGCATCAACACCTCATTCGATCACATACTGAGAGTTCCCATGAAAAGCCCATGAAGACCCTGGAAATGTGAGGCTACAGTGCTAACCAGTACGCCTCAAACAGCTACCCTCAGCTTGTCATCAACCTCAGAGATTTTAGCAGACAACTCTTTACAGCTGCTATTGTGTTAGTTCTTTTATTTAGACAAATTCTCTAGAGTAGTGGCTCACCAACACGAATAAACAGGCCAAGAGACTGCAGAAGAATCAATTGATTTTTTTTTATGCCTCTATAACAGAGGCATAAAAAACTAACTTACAAAGAAATTATATTTTATTTAATGCCCAAGAGTGAAATGGATTGCAATGTGCTTATCTGAACTTCCGTGACACTGTGACATCAGACTGGGTGCAAAACAGTTGAGAGAAACTGCATAATTGTATTCTGCTCAAACTAAACAAATGTGAAGTGAGCACTGCTGAATAATTAACTGCCGGTCTCCTGTGGGTCTTTTTAAAAGGTGAAAACGACCAAATATGTCTGGAAGGTTGAATAATTATGTATAATTAGTTCATCTGCTAATAAGCCTGTCTAAGTTTTTGCAAGGAGGACTTAGTGATAAATTTGCGTGTGTGTGTGCGTACTGTACATGTATGTGTGTGTGTGTGTGTGTGTGCGTGTGTACATGTGTGTGTTTGTGTGCGTTGTGTACATGTGTGTGTTTGTGTGCGTGTGGTGGTGGTGTTGGTTGGGCGGGGGGTCAAACCTCAGCTTCTGCAGCAATCTCGTATTTGGACTTTTTGCCTGGTTTAGTTCGAATCAATTCCAGCAGCTCGTCCTCATTTATGATCTTGGTGCCAAAACCCTGTGCCTGAGACACACAAACACATTGAGTTTTATTTCAAAAACAATGGTACAGACATCAAAGCAGGCAGAAGAGAGGAAAAGTTAAAAAATAAATAAATAAATAAATAAATAAATAAACCTTCTCAGTCTTGGAGACTCCGCTATCTCGACCCAGGACCAGGTACGTGGTTTTCCGGCTGACGTTTCCTGTGACTTTTCCTCCGTGGCGTTCTATAAGTGACTTCGCTTCGTCCCTCTCCAAAGACTCCAAAACACCCGTTAAGACAAACACGCATCCCTCGAGGCAGTTCTCCTCTCCCTAACACACACACACACACACACACACACACACACACACACACACACACACACACACACACACACACACACACACACACACACACATAACATGGGGGGGGGATTATAAATCAATATCCACACAAGACTCATAAGATAATAAGTTACAATATAAACTGATATTGAACAAGCTGGTATGATTGACCATCACTGTCTCTTGCTCTGTGTCGGAGGAGTCTGGCTAGACAGGCAGTGTTATTTACTAAAATAAAGAATGGATCCTACGAAACAAAGACTTTGGCAGTGATGATTCATTCAAATATATAAGAAGCCCAATCAATACAAACTTGATCCTCTCTATCCTGATGAGCGTGGTCTCTTCCAGGGTGACTCCACCCCCAAATACAGGACAGGCTGTGCTCACCAGCATAATCTGTTCACTACTAATACCTCTATCTCACCTATGCGGTTTCGGCGGTGGCCGTACACGCACGCATACAGACACAAAATAAAATACAGTGGAACCTCGGATTATGAGCATAATTCGTTCCGGAAGCGGCCTCGTATTCCAAAACACTCGTAAACCAAATTTAATTTTCCCATAAGAAATAATGGAAACTTAAATTATTCGTTCCACAGCTCAAATAATAAATACATAAAAAGAATGAATACAAAATATAAAGTTTTGTATAAACAAAATTAACCGGCACTTTACAAAGTTCAAAATTAATCCCGACAGATAAGTGTTTCCGTTTGTGCGTGCAGGCGCTGTGTGTGTGTGTGTGTGTGTGTGTGTGTGTGTGAGGCTAGAGCGGTGGTTCTCAAACTTTTTCTGTCATTCCCCACTTAAGGGGGTGAGCGAATTTTCAAGCCCCACTTGTCAACAAAATAATAACGAAATCGGCCAAGTTTACTGTTTATTGAAATATCAATTTCTAAACCAATAAGATCAAACAACACCAAGTTAAAAACAGATAAAATACACGTGCAATTGTTATAAAAGGTTTACGTTGTCACTTATCTTTGCATAATTGACCCCATATTTATTAGCTGCTCAGCAATCGGTTGTAGTTTTTTTGCACTGGCCAATTCTGTATGTAACTTTGAATGAAGCCATTTGTGCTTTGCTGTCCACTGATTCAGATGTTACCATGCGATTATCCTGCTGTCTGTATTCTGCCGGCTTTCTTTGAAAGAAGTCGAGTGGATTATTAACGTGACTGGAGTGTGTTGTCTCTAAGTGTCTTCCTAATTTGTTGGGTCTCATGCGGTCTGCTGCCAGCGGTTTAAGACACAAAACACACACGAGCCTCTCTTATGCCCCCACCACGAATCCAAGCTCTTCATTAGGAATCCATAGACTTCATTAGGGGTGGGTGATATAACCAAAATCTTCTAACACAGGAGAAGCAATTTTCTACCTCGATAACAATCACAATTGCTATCTCACAATATAGCAATTTGTATCTGAAAATACCTAAATAAAAATTGAAACACAAAGAAACTGTTTTACATAATGTAATTTTATATAAACTGTGAATTGCTGGGGTTTGCCACATTTTTTTTTACTTTGGCCATATTCGTTTGGATGCTTGGATTTCAGATGGATAGAAAAGGTTTGACGTGTTTCCACCACTTGTTAAAACAGTGCACTTGCGTACCTTCCAAATCACGTTCATCTCATTCGTATCACTTTTCTTATACCCAAACCAATTCCACACCACAGACGAGGCAGCTTTTTTCTTTACAATCTCCTCGTTGTTGGTTTCGTCACATGTAAGTAAACTCACTGCTGCTGCAGGGTCTTCTTCCATTGTCGAAGTGTATGTGAAGCCAAACACATCAAAAGTGGGACGAAACCGCGGCACCCGATTGAACCAAATATCTGCGCAAATACAGCGCAGCGCGACTATCTGGATAGCGCAGTGATGATCTGGTTTATTTGCGCAGCCCGTGGATCACGCAGCGCCGCTCGAATCACAAACCTGCGCGACCCACTGTGTTTTATTTAAAAACAATTTAAAATGTCAGGACTGTTTACTATTGTTTCCGCCTTGCCATGCCTGTTTTGTACGTGCGCATCCCAGCGGGGTAAAATGTATTTTGATGGTCGGCGCGGTTTATTTCTGTCAGAGTCGCGCAGCGCAGCTCATGTTGGCCCGAAGTTAAACCGTTATTGATGGACTATATGGTTCCACTTTTTCTCCCGGCCCACAACTGATGTTATTTTAAATTTACTTGTATTAATGATCCATTTATTTGTGTGTGATTGTTTAGTTTTTTCCTATGATTTTCCACTAATTTCCTCCCGTTCATTGCGCCCCACCTGTCATGTCTGTATTCCCCACTAGTGGGCGCCCCACACTTTGAGAACCACTGGGCTAGAGTAAGTGGAGACTCTTGCTTTCAGCCCCTCCTGTCTCCCCCTTCTCATTTTACACAGTAAAACTCTCCTTTCGTCTGAATTAAACTGAATTAATGTGTGTCATTAACGGAAAGACTGTTGTTCTCTCCTAAATTATTAAAGCTTCTCCGCTTTATTTTAATGTTGCTCGCGACAGCGTAACAGGCTGTTATACAGCTGATAATCAGTTGATTTTTACAGATCAGTTTTCTCTCAAACATAAATCGATACTATTGTGATGATGCAAAATGCACAATCAACGTGCCGTCACTTCTCTTTAAAAGACATTAAATTTGCAATACACAAAAGTTTGTATGTTTTTTTAAAGCAAAACCACAGGGCCTCCGAGTGGCGCAGTGGTAAAGTGCTCGCCCTATCATCCAAAGATCGCGAGTTCGATTCCCAGGTGATGCTGTAACCTCTCGCAGTCGGAGGTCTAGTGAGAGCTGATTGGCCAAGTTCTCTCAGAGGGGAGGGACGAGAGGTGCTCCCACATTAATCATGGCTCTATAGCCAATCTGTGGCGTCTGTGAGCTCACGCAAGCGGAAGGAGCGGATGAGCGAGCAGTTCGAAAAGATGCGGTCAGCTGGCGTTGAAAAGTATGAAAAGTTATACGTGAAGGCAGGTGCTAAAACTTTTAAGTCAGCCCTCACTCAACCACCTACAGAAGCCCTCACAAAGCTCGAGCCTGCTGGAATAAAAAACCATCGTCACAAAAATAATAATGAAGAGAGAAATAAAGAGTGCTCCCAGTCCAAGCTGAGATCTGATCGGAACAACACCAAATTTAATGTTTATAAATATTTTATTTCCCAAATCTTTAGGTGATGTCATCACTCTCCAGCACCAGCATCAAAGCAACAATTAAGAAAATGTCTTTTGAAAGAGCATTGTGTCTCAGTAGTGTCCCAGAAACACTCTGTGCCAACTGAAACTTATGTTCCTTTAATTTCTCTTCCTGTGTGTATATATTCAGCCGTGGTGGCTTGGATAAGGACCAGGGGGGAGAGTTGGGGTGGGGTTCAAGCCTCAGCACCATCAAACTGCTGCTGTTGAGCCCTTAAGCAGTGATGCCCTGAACCCTATCTGCTCCAGACCCTGTAGACTGCCAACACACAGACTGCTTCACCAAATCTCAGATTTTTTTTAAGAGCTTACAGCTTCTGAACCATGGATTCTTTCGCATTTATCTTTAACCAGGAGTTTCATTTCAGCTACAGATTTCAAAATAAAGTGTTTGTTTATATTACCTGCGGGATCTCCTTAGAGCCCAGAGCGCGAGGTCCTTCTCGGTTCAGGTAGTTTCGATATGCAGTAGAATTCAAACGCTTCTTCTCAGAGTCCTCTGGACTGGTCTATAAAAAATAATAATAATAACAAATAATAATAAGTTTAATAAGCACTCAAATTTCTGAAAATATCTGCACACAGAACAATCATGTAAAATAACAACATGATGCTGGAGCAATATTAAATGTCTTTAATACAATAGTCTAAGAGTATAATAATAAATCAATTTAAATGCTTTTACCTCAGGTTTTGTAGGAGATGTCTTATTACTTCCTGCTCCACTCTTTGGAGTGGAAATGCGCTTTGCGCTTCCTGCATTAACGCTCGATTTAGGAGTGGCCGCCATCTCTGATGAAACTGGCGAGACTGGTTCTTTCTTCGGGGAGACAATTTTGATTTTCTTCTCCTTCTCACTTTTCCTCCGTTCCTCCTCTTCATCAGCTTTCTTTTTCATCAGAGCCAGTTTGGAACTGGCTTTGACTGGACTCTTCCTGGGTGAAGGTTTCCTGGGTGAAGGTTTCCTGGGTGAAGGTTTCTTCAGGCCAGGGTTGGGCTCTGCAACGTTTGCTTGAGAGCTGATCTTGGAGGGCGAATGCGACTCCACACGAGCCTGACACAAAGAAACATTACAGACCATCTGACTCCCAACAACCTGCTCCAGGATGGAGAAACATTTAAAAAACAGATAACCAGGCAATTTGACCAAGACCTCAAAAACCTAAAATAGAGGAGTCAATAGTCAGAGAGGCGTTCAAGTCAAACCAAGAAAAAATTGCAAAATAACAGAACACAGTTGAGAGTAAAAACCCCCTTTATTTATCTATATAATCCCCTGCACTCGTCGCAGTGTTTCCCTAGTGCTTGGATACCATAAACTTTTTCTTAGTATGTCAGAGCCATGAACAGACTGCTTGCTTTATGTCTGAAAACCTGGCCTCCCAGGAACTCCTTTAACATGTGGAAATGGCTGAGTGAGGTCAGGACTGTACAGCGATGTGGCAATAACTTCTAGTCGACTTCCTGTAATGTGCAAGTAAAGTTCCTGAATGATTGTGTTTAGAGGTCTGTGTCTCCTCCACAAATTGTTGATGTCTTACAAGACGTCAACAATTTGTGGAGGATTATATTCAAACATTTGAATATTCAGCGAGTGGAATGCCTGATTCTTGAAAATCGATGGCGATTTTCAAGAATCAGGCATTCCACTCGCTGAATATTAAAATGTTTTTCTGCAGCTAGGAGTCTCATCACCGTACTGTCTTTGACGTCTTCTGTAAATGTCAATCAGCTTTATTCAGCAAAAAAATCCATCCCAAGTCCCGATTTGACTTAAAAGCCCCCCCGTACTTATTTTTCCTCATACCAAGAGGAAAGAAGAAAAAAAAATAAGGCTGGCAGGGAAACATATTTTGTTGCTATAATAATGTAACGGGAAATAACTTGCTCTTTGTACTGTATGAAAATAATTCAGTTCAATTCAATTCTATTTGTATAGCTGCTTTACACAATTAAAAGAAATTATGGAAATAGAATAAAGAAATAAACTTCCAAGACTCAGATATTGTGGTATTAAAGAGTCATCGAGTTACCTTTTTAGTCACCGGGGCCTCATCGAACATGGCTAGGGTCCGAGCAAACTCCTCATCTTCATGGATCTGCTTCTCCAACTAACACACACATACGCACACACACTTCAACTATATATCATCTAAATGCTATCATAATGACAACAGACTCGATTAAACAGATGTTCAAATACATTAAGAATGAGTAAACCATCTGATCATTTCCTCTAGTTCACTCCCTTAGTAAACTGAAAATTCAGTTTTTTTTTCCACAAACCAGTGAGAGGAAATAGTAATACAAACAGTAAATATCCCTGAGCGTGAGCCAGACAGAATGTCCTACAAGCAGACAGCTGCTTATACTGAAGAGACAGAAAGCAGACTGCTAGGTGCATAATTACCGCCAGTGTTTTAACCTTCATCTCACACCTGCTCTCTGCTGACTCTGTGATGATCATGTGTCTAACTCACCTCCATGTCCTCATCCATCTGTAACTGTTTAGCGATGGCTTCATCAGCGTGAGTTTCATCAACATCCTGCGTAGGCTGAAGGAGACAGGAAGCGATTAAGTCCTATTAATGATTATTATTAAATTAGGTTTTTAACGAAGATTATCTGTTAACACAGTTCTGAATGGATCCCGCGATGCAGCGCTGCTGATGTACGTACCGCTTTCCTCTTGGTGCTCGTACTGGCCACCAGCTTCTTTTCCGATCTCTTCGCCGAGGAGCTCCCGAAATAATCCAACACAGAGGTGGGGGTGGGTTTGGGCGGCGTCGACTTCGGTGGAGTCGGACTGAGGGTGTTCTTCTTCGCTTCTCTCTTCGTGCTCGGAGATGTCACGGGAGACGTTTTTACCTGCTTTGATTTCGTCTCGCCGTCCTTCTTCTCTTTGCTGCAGCCGTTCTCTTTGTGTTTCGAAGGCTTTTTCAACGACATAAAGGCCTCGTCAGAGTCTGGAAACGACAGGACAAAGCTGGTCGGTGAACCTAATTTTCATTAAGTGTAAAACTAGAAAATCTAAAATAAAAGAACCTTATTTAGAGAGAAATACTAGACTTATACTGTATGTATATTCAGATCCACCAATACATTTGACAAATGATTTGCAGCCAATGCCTCAAGGTCTGGAAATCACAGACATCACCAGACACTAGGTTTCTTCCTCGGTGATGTTCTCCCAGGACATCTTCACTTCCTGTTTGTTCTTGCGCCATTTGCCTTCAAAACACGGAGCAGGGCCTCCGAGTGACGCAGTAGGTTAAAGCGCTCGCCCTATGACCCGGAGATCGCAGGTTCGAACCCCGGGTGATGCTGTTTTCCTCTCACAGCCGGAGGCCTCGAGAGAGCTAAATTGGCCGAGCTCCCAACGGTGCGTGCGCGAGCAGTTCAAAAAGATGCGGTCGGCTGGCGTCAGGTGGTTCGGAGGAAACGCGTGATAGTCTTCGGCCCTCCCAGCTGAGTGGTAGTAGTAGCCTTAATGTGGGAGCCCCCTAGTGACGGGGAGGAATTGGACACGACTAAATTAGGGAGAAAATCGGGGGAAAAAGAATTGGACAGGACTAAATTTATTTAAAAAAAATAAAACACTGAGCAGCTCAGTTGTATTCAGGTCAGGTGACTGACTCGGGCATTGCCTCTGTAATGGTCTATCAAATAGGTTTTTTATAGCATTTGGGGGTAAGCAAAATGTAGTACATCTTGTTTTTTCCTCAGCAGTCACACATCTTTGTCTTTTGGCTAATCCCTTCCAGAATAATCTGCCACCATTTGACCCTATCCTCCGCATCCTAATTCATGTCCTCTCTCACTGCATCCATAAATTATCTAGAAGTGCCTGGCAGCTCCAACCTCAACATCCTTCTACCGATATATTCACAATCTCTCCTCTCAACATGTCCAAACCACCTCCACCTAGAACCACGGATCTAGACTTGCTTTTGCTTTACACACACACACAGAGACACAAAATAATGTTGTAATTATTTTGAAAAAACAGTGTTATAATAAACAGTACACGCGTGCACGGATGTTGATTATACGAGTAAGAGATGCGCACCAAGACACAGCAGGGGAGTCGATTACCCTCAATTCCGCAGCGCAAGAGAGAAAAACCATTGGCTCAGTTGTGATCACATGATGCTCGGTGTCAAAACAAGAAGCGCATGCGTGATACATGGTACTCTGTACTCGTAAACCAAGTCAAAATGTATTAAAAATCACACAGTGAATTTGTTTTTAGGGTTGAAGTTGAATTTTTGCCACAGTAGGACTCACCTTGCTGTTTGTGAGGCTTACATGTAGTAAACCTGCCGTATTTTCTTTTCGGTAAAGTCTTTTCATGATTGTTGAGTCTGACACAGATACATCTACATCCTCGATTGTGTTCTTGACTTACAATAGTAAAAGGAATTTTCTTCACCAGGGAAAAAACGGTCTTGTCATCCTTATCCATCACAGATGTAGTGTGTTCCTGCTCTTACCAAGGCATTCGGCTTAATCAAAAAAAATAATAAATTCATAAATTAAAAAAAAAGAGTTTTCCAATGGAGACACGCGTCTCCTGCTTACTGAACATGCTACATGTTTTCAGTGCTGTACAGGGAAAAAGATAAGGCTAATTAATGAGATTCGGTCAAATTCCCAAAAACGGTGTAGGTGTGGATAGAAGAAAAGTGTGAGGACGCTGCGAGACAGCAGATGGTCCCCATGTGTTCCGCTTCACAAGCAGGTGACACAATTAACCCTTTAAAAACTACTTACTAGTGAGAAAAATAATGAGGTGGACAACTACACCTAATAAATGCTGTCCTTTCTACACAGTTTAACTAATTTGAATTTAAATCCCCTCAAACTGGCCAAATATAATTTAACACTATTTAAAAAAAATAAAAAAAACGACTTTGTTTATGTCCAGATATTTATAGTCCTGATTCCATCCATGTGAACCAGTAACATGTGCATGTTTCCAGAATATTCTCTACCTGAATCAGACACAAAGGTCACCGGATCTTTCTTCCTAGATGATGCAGGCTTCTCTTTAGGGCTTTTCTTTCCTTTCTTCTCCTCTTCTTCCTCATCTACCAGATGAGAGAAACAGAAACATGAAGACAAAACTGCAAACGTCTTTTATTTAGCTTTGATTATGCAGCTTTGACCCAAAGAAAACACACACACACACACACACACACACAGGTTTTAATAAGGCATCCACTAGTACAGCACCTGAATCAGCGATGACCCTCTTTTTCCTTTTGGCCGATCGTTTTTCCTCCAATTTGGAGCTTGTAGTCTAAAAGCAAGTAAGAGAAGAAGAAGAAAAATCAAAACCTGTTGTACGAGAACCAATATTCTTGCATTTCTACAGAATCAAGCCGGACTTTGGAAGCGAGTTTCCTTTTATTCTTCGGCTCGTCATCTGTGCTGCTGCTGCCGCCCCCCTGGCTGGGCTTCGGTGCAAAGAATCTGCGTATATCCTGTAACAAGAAGAACGCATAGTTTTACTTTCAAGTGCAATGTAATTTATTATTTCTTTCTTTTCCCTTTTTGCCATGCAGAAATGAGTGGGCCATAGTGGACGATGATTTTTTTTTTTTTTTTGCGATCTGCAAAAGATCTATAGATTTAAAATGCGGACCAAAAAAAATCCTCATTGCTAAACAAGCAGATGTTTGATGTTAAGGTCCATATCAAATTGTCAAAGTCAACAGTATAGTGTGATAATCGGCTTTAGGAGGCTGGGAAGATGAGGGAGAACAAGACCTACAGTTGGCAGTAAGGTAACCTACTGGACTCAAACTGCCGTTAAACAACAAAGGAGAAGGACTATAGATTTACATCCATCTAGGAACCAATTAGGCCAATAGTGATCACCGTATTTATTCCCATTTTTACAACCTCCAGTCAACATGCAATATGGAGACACCAATCAGCCTAATCTGAACGTCTGACGGTCTTTGGACTTTCGGAGGGAACCAGAGAACCCGGAGGAAACCCACCAAGCCCAGGGAGAACATGCAAATTCCATGCGCACACACACACACCCAAGGTGGGACTCGAACCCAGAACCTGCAGGTGCCATAGATTTAAATACCAGACAAAAGAAATGCTTACTGTCTCTAAAACTAAACCGTTAACTTGATAAATAAACACACAATCTATACATACTGTATGTTAATAAGTATTATTATTATTATTATTTCCTATAATAACTCAATACATATTACAGTTGATCTCCTCAGGATAACTTCCTGTCCTGCCCGTGAATTAAGAAGATTTCTCACAAATGCATTCTTGCTGAAAATGTGTCCTTGTAGACATTAACTCATGTCGGTATGAAGTTGACCGACACACACATCCACCCGAGGCGTGTATGATGAGTGTGAAGCTGCTGTTAGCTTCGGCTGCATCATGTTTTCTGCTGGTTCACGCCGAAACCGCTCGGATACGCTACAGCGCGGGTCACGTGCGGGTTCCCGCGTGCACGTTCACAGAGTCAATAGATGAATAAAACGACTCACCATCTTCAGCGGCTGTCATTAACTCTTTTTGTTGCTGTTGCAGCAACAGCACGTAATAACTCTTCGTACAGTATTTGGCGCCAAGAGTTAGTCGCTCTGTCGCAGCGTGATGACGCGGAGGGGGCGGGACTCATTAGAATTATCAGGAGCAGTTTTTTTTTTCATCTATAAAAATAATATATAAAAACATGTTTTAAATAAAAAAGTAATAAATACCTCTATAAACGTGTGGATACATATATTAAATACATTAAATACAGTCTAAAAATTTATTATTTATTAGGGTCATTGTCACTTTCATGAACAATTATTACTATAATTTGACTCAAATACAACTGCACTGCATTTCTTATATTAAATTATATTATATGCATACTTATTAGTATGATTAATTTATGACTTTTTCCTTTTTATTAGGGCCCAAGCACTATAGAGCGCGCATGACCCACTTGTTTTCCTAAGGATATTTTTTCTTTTTGGGGGTCTTAACATGCTCAAAAACTCATGAAAATTGACAGACAGGTTGGAATCTGCTGCCATTAAGATGCCTGAGAGTCACGTGTCCCCACACGAGATTTTGCTGTATAGCTCATACACACTTTCATGTAGGCACACGGAACTCTGTACATATCTAGAGCTCATTGAGCCGAACAACTTTCACATTGCACGTCCTGGGCTCAACTCAACTGGAAGTCAGTTATTTTGGGTTGTTTGATGGATTTTGGGGGCGGCGCGGTGGTGTAGTGGTTAGCACTGTCGCCTTGCACCTCCAGGGTCAGGGTTCGATTCCCGGCCAGGCTCGATTCCCGTCTCTGTGTGCATGGAGTTTGCATGTTCTCCCCGTGTTTGGTGGGTTTCCTCCGGGTACTCCGGTTTCCTCCCACAGTCCAAAGATATGCAGGTTAGGCTAATTGGCGTTCCTAAATTGCCCGTAGTGTGTGATTGGGTGTGTGAGTGTGTGTATGTGTGTGTGCCCTGCAATGGATTGGCACCCTGTCCAGGGTGTACCCCGCCTAGTGCCCGAAGTCTCCTGGGATAGGCTCCAGGTCCCCCGCGACCCTGAACACAGGATTAAGCGGTATAGAAAATGAATGATGGATTTTTATGTACTCCTCCTAGGGAATTTATATGATCACCACCAAACCGGACCAAAGGGTCTTTCCTTTTTATATCTCAAATGGGTCAGCCATGATAATGTCTTAAACTTATGCTGAAAAGTGGGTAAGTTGAGTTATATTGGGTGACATGTTCAGTGACATCACATTGAGTAACATTATAGTGTGATGCTTTTTTTTCCCAGCATCTGCAGTCTATATAGTTTTTAGAATTGCATATAAAGACAGTATGTACTGGTACAGACAGGCTCTAAAAGCTGCTAGGACCGCACATCTGAGCCGACTGATAGCAAGAAACCAAAATAATCCCAGGTTCTTATTTAGTACAGTGGCTCGCCTAACAAAACCTATGATGCCCGCAGAGAGTATCCCATCACAGTTTAGAAGTGAAGACTTTATGGACTTCTTCAATGAAAAAATCCATAGTATCAGGAAGAAAATAACAGAGGTTCAACCTCTAATAGCATCTCATGATACAGTTCAGTCTAAAGCTTCACATTTAGATTTTCATTGCTTTACAGGTATCGGACAGGAAGAGCTGTATAAACTTATTACCTCGGCTCAATCAACAACGTGCTTGTTAGATCCAATCCCAACCAGATTTTTAAAAGAAGTGATGCATATGGTTGGAGAGCCACTTAAACATTATTAATTCTTCATTATATCTAGGTCACGTCCCTAAACCTTTAAAGTTGGCAGTTATTAAGACTCTTCTTAAAAATCTCATTTATACCCGAATGAAATAACAAATTACAGACCGATTTCAAACCTTCCATTTATATAAAAAATATTAGAAAATGTAGTATCAGCTCAAATATGCACATTCTTGCAGGAAAACAACATCCTCGAAGAATTTCTGTCAGGTTTCAGGCCCCATCATAATACAGAAACTGCACTAGTTAAGATTGCAAATGACTTGTTTTTAGCTTCGGACCAAGGCTGCATCTCTATAGTAGTCTTACTTGTGCTTAGTGCTGCATGTCCTTAATATCCTAATGGTGTGCTCAAAGCTGGCCATTGATATAAGTTTATTTTGAAAACAGCGAAATAAAGAGTGAGTGGACAGAAAAACATGCATTCGTGCTCCCCATGGGAAGCAGGAAAGCAATGTGCTTAATCTACCAATCAAAAGTGGTCACCTTCTCACCTTCTAGACAAAGATGGTTACTGCAGCAGGTGTTCCTGTCCTGCAGAAAATGGCCCTTCAATTTCTCACAATGTTTTCCTCAACGTACTGCTATGAATCTGCCGTTTCAACTATGAGCATGGTGAAAAACACCTATCGCAGCTGCTTCACCAATGAACATTTACTTCAGTGCCTCCACCTGGTTCTCACACCTTTTATGCCCAAGTTCAAACAACTGGTGGCACAATGAAGATGTCACTTTTCACACTAAAAGGACTACCATGTCATTTTTGGGTATTGTTCGAAAATTTTGGTTTTTACTTTTTTTGTATTTGAAATTGCATTTGTCATTTGTCCGGACCTCGGACTGAATAGAAATTTGGCAAGTGGACCTTTCAAATTTATATTTGAGTACCCCTGGTTTAGATCATACCTGTCTGATCGATACCATTTTGTAGATCTTAATGGAGAACCGTCTGGTGTAATGCCAGTGTAATATGGGGTCCCTGAGGAAGATTGTGGAGAAGGATCGATTCCAGACCTTGGGGGACCTGCGGAAGCAGTGGACTGAGTCTGGAGTAGAAACATCCAGAGCCACCGTGTACAGGCGTGTGCAGGAAATGGGCTACAGGTTGCAAATTTTGCATGTCATTCGGAAATCAAGGTGCCAGAGTCTGGAGGAAGACTGGGGAGAGGGAAATGCCAAAATGCCTGAAGTCCAGTGTCAAGTACCCACAGTCAGTGATGGTCTGGGGTGCCATGTCAGCTGCTGGTGTTGGTCCACTGTGTTTTATCAAGGGCAGGGTCAATGCAGCTAGCTATCAGGAGATTTTGGAGCACTTCATGCTTCCATCTGCTGAAAAGCTTTATGGAGATGAAGATTTCATTTTTCAGCACGACCTGGCACCTGCTCACAGTGCCAAAACCACTGGTAAATGGTTTACTGACCATGGTATTACTGTGCTCAATTGGCCTGCCAACTCTCCTGACCTGAACCCCATAGAGAATCTGTGGGATATTGTGAAGAGAAAGTTGAGAGACACAAGACACAAGAATCTGCAAAAGGATTCCCGACCAAGTATTGAGTGCAGAACTGAACATAATTATTTGAAGGTTGACTTTTTTTGTATTCAAAACACTTTTCTTTTATTGGTCGGATGAAATATGCAAATTTTTTGAGATAGGGATTTTGGGTTTTCATGAGCTGTATGCCACAATCATCAATATTAAAACAATAAAAGGCTTGAACTACTTCAGTTGTGTGTAATGAACCTAAAATATATGAAAGTCTAATGTTTATCAGTACATTACAGAAAATAATGAACTTTATCACAATATGCTAATTTTTTGAGAAGGACCTGTATATCTCAACTAAACCAGACAAAATACCAAAGTTGTCTAGACTAACTGAGTGTGTCCAGGATATAAAAGTTTGGATAACCAATAACTTTCTTTTACTAAATTCAGATAAGACAGAAATATTACTCATCGGCCCAAAAACCAGTACACAACAGCTTTCACAATTCAGCTAGAGTTTAGAAGGATGTACTGTTACTACCAGCTCGACAGTGAAATATTAGACAGTAACTTGTCCTTTGAAAATCATATCTCCAATATCACAAAATCAGCCTTTTTCCATCTTAGAAATATTGCCAAACTTAGGAGCATCTTATCCGTATCTGATTCAGATCATGCATTCATTCATTCATTTTCTATACCGCTTTATCCTGTATTAGGGTCGCGGGGACCTGGAGTCTATCCCAGGAGACTCTGGGCACGAGGCGGGGTACACCCTGGACAGCGTGCCAATCCATCGCAGAGCACACACACACACACTCATTCACACACTATGGTCAATTTGGGAACGCCAATTAACCTAATCCGCATGTCTGTGGGAGGAAACCAGAGTACGCGGAGGAAACCCACCAAGCACGGGGAGAACATGCAAACTCCATGCACACAGAGACGGGAATCGAACCCGGACCCTGGAGGTGCAAGGCGACAGTGCTAACCACTACACCACCGTGCCGCCCAAAATATGATCATATAACCCCAATATTATCATCCCTGCACTGGCTACCTGTTCAGTTTAGAATTAATTACAAAATAGTACAACATACTCCAGTACATCTATCCTGAATGGCAACTACGCTAATTCTCCCCATCTGTTCTATATTTTTCTACCCATCCCGAGGCATCGGGAGATTTTGCCAGCTTCAGTAGACAAAGGCCGACCCTGCGAGGTTCCTGAGGCATCCAGAGAAGGACCAGCTCCAGCTGGATTCAGCTTTATGATGGTTGGAGCTACACATGCTGCTCCTGTGCTTCCAGTGATCCAGACCTCATCTGCCCTCTGCACCTACTGACTCGTCCCTATGCTGAACTGGTCTTCATGTCAATTTAAGTAATTTCTGTCATATTGAATTTTCACCTGCACAACACACAAGATGTTATATCATTTCTATCTGTTATCACCCAAATGAGGATGGGTTCCCTGATTGAGTCTGGTTCCTCTCAAGGTTTCTTCCTAATGCCATCTCAGGGAGTTTTTCCTTGCCACCGTTGCCGTCACCCTTGGCTTGCTCATCAGAGAAATTTCATTCATCATTCATTCATCTGATTATTACCTATACACATTTTTCTCACACATACACACTTCCATAATTTTTTTTTATTTCTTTCATTTTGTCAAGCTGCTGTAAGACAATCACCATTGTTAAAAGTGCTATATAAATAAAATTTAATTGAATTGAATTATTGTATACATCACAAATGTTAACACTCACACACTCACATCTCTCACTCTCACACACGCAAACACACACAGTTAACATGACAAATATTTAGGACCAAACCTGACATCAGCCCCATATTGTGTGAAGTGTGTAAGGTGTGCAGTGCACGCGGGCAGCGATGGCTTTTTGTAGGTTTTAACACACTCAAAAGACAAACAGGTTCTGCGGATCGCCCGGGTGGCAATAGCGCAGGGTGCTTGGGCCCACTCATCGCTACTTGGAACTATATTTGTTCTTATTTTTTCCCACACACACGCACACACATACATACACACACATCACAAATTTTAACACTCACACATTCACATCTCTCTCACATACACATGCAGAAACACACACATACATCACACACATTCACATACCACACACAAAAGGCACAAGTTGCTTGGGCTCATCATTGCTTGCAACTATATTTTTATTTATATTTTTTATACTATATTGTAGAATATAAGTCAGGCACCTACATTCTTGGCCCCATGAGACTTTGGGCATGAGGCGGGGCACAACATGTCAATCCATCCCAGGGTGCACACACACAGGCAATTTTGGACCACCAATTAGGTTAATCTTCATGTCTTTGGACTGTGGGAGGAAACCTAAGAACTCAAGGTAAACCCACCAAACTCCATGCATACACACACACACACCCGAGACGGGAATCGAACCCGGACCCTGGAGATACGAGGGCACAGTGCTGACCTCTACGCCACACACACATACTGTAGGGTATATAGTATTTTTTTTGTTCTTAGCATTCCACTAGAAACTTCTTGCCAGAGCTTATATTACTCTGTCTTTATTATATGTAAGATAGACAGTGTGTAATCATATCTACAAACCTGACTTTGTGTTACTGTCTCCATTGCTGCTGTCTATCTATCTATCACATTAAACAACATTATTCATTCTTTCTTTAAAGAATCAGTACATTTATTTCATAAAATAATTTAAATGTATTTGCATTGTCTATAGCATTACAATTTCTAGTTACATACACCAAGTAATAGGGTCAAAAGTACAGTGGACACTGACCATCATATCCATACGTATAGTCCAAACTTGTTCCATAATGACAATGTTAGGACTTCCGGTTAGCAGCCACATGGAGTAGGACGTGTTAGTTAGGTGCTCCGACAGTTTCGAATTTCTTCACTCCCTTATTCGTCTCGAAATGTTAAATTAAATCCTTAGTTGACAATAACTTTATACTCTACCCCACGGTTATATATTTTTTTCATTTATAATGGCTACCAGGAGTGTTAAAGCCGTGAAAAAAGGCGACTCTGCGACCCCTCTAACAGTCGAGGCTATCTCTGCGCTGTTAGATAAACACCGTGAAGCGTTAGCGGCTGAGTTTAATTCTTCATTTAGTTTACTAGAAAGTAAACTGGACCAAATTCAGGCCCAAGTAGAGGACCATGGACAGCGCTTACTGTCACTAGAACTCGCTACAGATGACCTGAGTCAGCGTGTGACGGAGTTGGAGAGTATCTGCTCCGGACTTCGGGAAAGTAACACCAAGTTAACGTCAAAGTCATAGACCTAGAAGGCCGGAGCACGATACAAAACCTGCGTGTCCTGGGTGTTTCAGAAGGTACTGAAGGTATCTTGACTCCCTACTGAGTTCTTCTCCAAGTTTCTGTGCGAGGTGTTTGGGAGTGAAACGCTGCCATCCCCGCCGGAGATTGACCGAGCCCACCGAATACCTGCATCTAAGCCCGCTTCAGGACAGAGACCTCGGCCCGGCATTCTCCGTGTACACCGGAACCAGGTGAAGGACCTTCTGATTCGGGAGTCTCGGCGTAGAGGGAAGCTGGAATACCGCGGTCAGCAGCTTCGCATAGTGGAAGACTACGCTCCCGAAGTTTTAAACCAGCGAGCCGAGTATAGAGAAGTAATGACCGAGTTATACAGCCGTGGACAGCACTACCACTCGACCTTTCAGGCCAAAGCTAGGGGTGTCTCAATTCTCATTAATCCAAACATCTCTTTTGAGCATCATAATGTTATTACGGATATACAAGGTCGTTATATCATTGTTTCTGGGAAGTTATTTAATACTAATGTAGTGTTGGCTAATTTATATGCCTCTAATTATGACGATGTCTCCTTCTTTTTTTCTCATTTTTTTTCTCTTGTACCAGATCTGAGCTCATACTCTCTCATATTAGGGGGAGACTTTAACTGTTGTTTAGATCCATCACTTGACAGGTCATCTCCCAATCCTATACCTCTGAGTAAATCCGCTACGCTACTTCAGTCCTATCTCTGCAGCTTTGGTATCTCTGACATATGGCGCTTCCTTAATCCAAAAAAGAGAGAATACTCCTTTTTCTCACATGTTCACCATACTTTCTCCAGAATTAATTATTTCTTTATAGATAATCAACTGATCCCAATGGTTACTTCTTGTGCTTATCAGAGCATTGTGATATCAGATCACGCTCCAGTTGTTATGTCTATAAAACTCCCCGATCTCCCTCAAATTAATAAACATTGGCGCTTTAATTCATCGTTACTGATAGAGGACGATTTTGTAAAATTTATGGAAGACCAGATAGTTTTTTTCTTCACCACAAATGAAACACCTGAAGTGTCACGTTTGGTTGTTTGGGATGCTCTGAAAGCCTACCTCAGGGGACAGATAATTTCATACACTGCAAATATGAAAAGGAAGGCATATAAAGAACGAAAAGATTTGACCAACCAAATTAAAGAAATTGACCAGCAGTATGCTCTATTTAAAAACCCCGATCTCTATAAAAAAACGTGTAGAATTGCAAACTAAGTTTGAACTTATTTCAACGCATGTAATTGAACGTCAATTATTAAAGAGTAGGAGCCAATTTTACATTCATGGTGACAAATCTGGGAAACTTTTAGCTAATCAGTTAAGAGGATTTAGAGCACAGCAACAAATTACAAAAATTCGGATGGAGGATGGAGGATACCATCACTACGGACCATTCTAAAATTAATGATGCATTCAGGAATTTTCATTCTCGATTATATACTTCTGAGTTTCCAAAGGACCATAGTTCAGTTGAGAGTTTCTTGACTCAATTAGAAATCCCAACACTGTCCCCTGATTCTAGATTAGGATTAGAAGAGCCCATATCACAAGAGGAAATCAGTTCAGCTATCTCATCATTGCAATCTGGTAAGTCCCCGGGTCCTGACGGTCCCTGCAGAGTTTTTTAAATCATTCTCCTCATACCTTGCACCACAACTAGCTTTGGTTCTATCTGAATCTTTTAAGCAAGGTAAGATGCCTGCGTCATTTAATGAGGCTCGCATCACCCTCATAGCAAAGAAGGATAAGGACCCAACAGAGTGCTCCTCATATAGACCAATCTCTCTTCTTAATGTGGATGTTAAAATCCTTGCTAAAGTCTTGGCTCGTAGATTAGAGAATGTTCTACCCTCAGTTATATTTTCATAACCAACCTAATCGGCCTGCCTGGGTGGAAATGGAGATAAAGTCTATCAAAAACCTCTCTGTCTCTGCACTCCTTGGATCTGCTCTCCCCATCCCCTCAATTAAATTAATCAATAACTCAGTAGTGGTGCATACTTTGAGAGTATGGGCTCAGTTCAGAAAGCACAGCGGTCTTCTGGGCTTTTCTCTGTCCAGTCCTATCGTCTCTAACCATCTCTTCCAACCTTCTTTACATGATTCAGTGTTTCAGGAATGGTACAATAAGGGCATCAAGCTTTGCAAAGACCTGTTTGTTGACCTTAAGTTTGCATCGTTTGAGCAGCTTTCCGAGAGGTTTAACCTACCCAACTCTCATTTTTTCAGATATCTGCAAGTAAGACACTTCATTCGCTCTTTAATACCAAATTTCCCTGAGGCTCCTGCAGCAAACATTCTAGATAATCTCCTCTGTTTGTCTCCGCTGCGTAAAGGCCTAATATCCACTATTTATGGTGGATTGATGGGTTCGAGTCACACCCCTCTGTGTAAAATTAAAACTGCTTGGGAGAACGATTTAAATTTGTCACTATCAGATGATACTTGGAATTCAATTCTTAAACTTATCAACTCTACCTCCTTATGCTCCGCCCACTCTTTATTACAGTTTAAGGTTGTACACAGGGCTCATCTCTCCAAACTTAAACTTTCCCGTTTCTACCCAGACATTGATCCTTGCTGTAATAAATGTAAAAGCGGAGAGGCGTCTCTTATTCATATGTACTGGACATGCCCAAATTTGGAGAAATTCTGGAGGGATGTTTTTAAGACCCTGTCCTTCGTATTGAATTGCAATCTTGAACCAGACCCTCTGATTGCTCTTTTTGGTGTCACTGGAGAGGAAGATAAGCATCTAACTCCAGCTAAAAAGCGATTGTTATCTTTTGCGACACTCCTGGCCAGGCGTTCTCTTTTATTCAAGTGGAAGGATGCCACGTCACCCACTCACGCCCAGTGGCTCAGAGATATCATGTCCTGTTTGTCCCTGGAGAAGATTCACTACACAACTCATTATTCAGACTTGAAATTTCAACAGGTGTGGGGGCCCTTCCTTCGCTTTTTTCATATACATTTATAGTTTGATTCCTTTTTTATTTAATTACTTGTTTGTTTGTTTTCTTTCCCCTTTTTATTCCTTTTTATTTTTTTGCACGTAGAACCAAAAAACTTCCAGCTCCATATTCTTTTCTTTTTTCTTTTTTGTTCTCTCTCAATGGCTGGCGTCTAGCCTTTCTTATGCATGTAAAACTGGCTTGGAGTCAGGGAGGGACGGGGTGGGTGTTATAGGGTTTATAAGGGGATTATAAAACCTGTATTAAAACATTGCATGTTTACCCTGTTATATCCCTGTTAAAAATCAATAAAAAATATTTTTGAAACAGAATGACAATGTTCCTGTGTACAAAGGATGAGTGCAAAGAAAGGATGTATCAATCCCACACCTCATAGCCTAACACCAGTGTCTGACCTGAAATGCTCATGGCTGAACTGGAAACTCACCACAGCTAACGTATTTGCCCCTTCCTGAATTCTATACAGTGGAACCTCGAATTACGAGCATAATTCGTTCCGGAAGTGGGCTCATATTCCAAAACACTCGTAAACCAAATTGAATTTTCCCATAAGAAATAATGGAAACTTTGATTATTTGTTCCACAGCCCAAATAAATTAATACATAAAAATAATGAATACAATATATAAAGTAAAAATAAAACAAATTAACCTGCACTTTACCTTAAAACAAGGTAAAAAAAATAAATCCCAACGGATAAGTGTTTTCGTTTGTGCACGCAGGCGCTGTGTGTGTGTAATGATGAGATGGACAAACTGGTTGATGGCCATTCTTTTATTTGCTGCATCTTTGGGCTATAGTACAAACTTTCGGGTGGATCCTGCACTTAAATCCAACTAAAAAAACTACTAAAAGAGAAAACAAAACTAGGCTCTATATCCTAGCTTACATCTCGCATTCACGTTCACACACACCGGACTACATTACCCACAATGCATCTCCCGCACTGGACTACACTTCCGTAAACAGCTGTCATAAATCAATCTCTCTCTCCCACAACACTGTTTTGACGGGAAAACATTAGCAAAGAACGTCGCTAATGGCAAACCTGCACTTTACCTTTGAAAAGAATCACGACAGAGCAGAGTTTCTGTGTAGACCAGAGTGTTTGTGTGTGTGTGAGAAGCAGAGAGGTGGTGCTTCACACACACACACACACACACACACACACACACTAAAGACCAGAGAGTGTCAAATTACGCGCACATGCACACATAAGCGCAGACAGGCTGAAACAGAGATGGAGAAAATGATACTCGGTACTCGTAAACCAAGACAATGCTAGTTTTTCAAGTCAATTAAAAAAATAATCTTTGCTTGTCTTGCTGAACATTCGTAAACCGCGTTACTTGTAATCCAAGATTCCACTGTATTTCTTTTTTTGCATATTTGTCACACTTAAAGTATTGAGATCATCAAACAAATTATAATATATTAATTAAAAATAAATAAATAAATAAGCTGTCCTGAGTCCCTGTGTGAAAAGTAATTGCTCTCCTCCCCCAACTAATTCATGAATGGACTGTAATTTTTGGAAAGCTATGTTTACCGCCAGACCAGATGAATCAAAGATCAAAACATCACTTAAAAAGGACCTGTCTGACAAAGCAATGCATGCTAAAAGATGTAAAAAGGAACATACATACTTTCTTTCAAGGCGTGGCCACAGTGGGCCATCCGATCCACACACAACTTTGGCACA
Source organism: Channallabes apus (assembly GCA_030522415.1). Classification (NCBI taxonomy): domain Eukaryota; kingdom Metazoa; phylum Chordata; class Actinopteri; order Siluriformes; family Clariidae; genus Channallabes; species Channallabes apus. The sequence continues at coordinate 20,944,212 of CM060106.1, forward strand.
GGTTTTACACCGGATGCCCTTTCTGACGCAACCCTCCTATTCTATTCTGGATTGGGATCAGCACTGCATGCAGTGGCTGGGTAGTATGAGTAGATCCCCAATCCAACAACTTAGAGCCTTAGCCACCTATATCTAAAAAAAAGGAAGACAATCTAAAGAAATTCAAGGACAGATAAGTTTAAGTTTATCTTAAGTAACTTAAAGACAGATAAGTAAGTAAGTTGTTTCCTCAACTAAACAACTAAAACTCCGACACAAAGGTACGTTATAATGTCTACCGTTCAGCTTGTTCAGTGTGTAGAGTGCAGGATGTTTAGACATTCTTCCTCCGTCATTAGTGATAATTTTATTTGTGATAGGTGTGTGTTAGTGAGCACTCTGACGGAGAAGATATCAGCATTAGAGGAGCGCATCCAGATTTTAGAGAGAGTTAGACAGTGTGAGAGCAGCGTTATTCCTGTAGCGGACAGTCTGGGTGCCACAGGCGGAGATAAACAGCCCCCGACTCCGGCATTAGAGCCCTCACAGCGGGGCGAGTGGGTGACGACTCGGCGGCATACTCGTTCAGCCAAAGTTAACGCTAAGGCTAGCCCACCGGAGCACACCTCTGCGCTTCACGTGTCCAACAGGTTTGCTCTCCTCAGTGCTGCACCCGCTGAGAAACCTGAAAGAGCTCTGGTTATAGGAGACTCTATACTGAGACACGTGACATTAGCTAGACCTTTAGGGGCGCCAGCGGCAGTGGTTAGGTGTATCCCGGGGGGCCAGAGCACCGGACATAGCAGGTAATCTTAGGGCTCTAGGACAGCACAGGTTCTCTAAGATAGTGGTACATGCTGGAGCTAATGATATACGCCTTCGTCAGTCAGAGGTTAGTAAGAATAACTTTACAGAGGTGTTTAAATTAGCGAAGGCGATGTCCGATGAAGTAATATGCTCTGGTCCCATCCCAATGAGACGTGGCGACATAGCTTACAGCAGGTTATGGTCGCTGAACCGCTGGATGTCCAGGTGGTGCTCCAAAAATAATGTGGGCTACATAGATAATTGGAAGACCTTTGAGGGCAAAGCTGGCCTGTTAGGGCGGGACGGTGTCCATCCCACTCGGGAAGGTGCTGCTCTCATTTCCTGTAGTATAGCACATAGTCTCAGTAGAGGTCTAGTTAATCGGTGACAATCCAGAGCCCAGGCCAGGGAGCAGACAGACAGGCTAAACCAACCGTCTGCTAGCTGCATAGAGTCGTCACTCAGGGTTCACCATATTGAGACTGTGTCTGTTCCCCGATCTAAGCAAAAATGTAGAAAGACCCAGAAAGTCTGTTTTAATAATCTAATTAACATAAAGTCCACAAACTCCGATCATACTGAATGCGCAGCCGGCACCTCTGATCTGAAGATAGGATTGTTAAATATTAGATCTCTCGCATCAAAAGCAGTTATTGTTAATGAAATTATCACAAATCAGGCGTTTGATTTACTCTGTTTAACTGAAACATGGGTTAAACAGGACGAGTATGTAGCTCTAAATGAAGCTAGTCCTCCTGGATACAGCTACATACACCAGCCTCGGTTAACTGGTAGAGGAGGAGGCGTCGCAGTTATTCATAATGATAATCTGTCTATCGTACAAAAACACCGACACAAATTTAACTCATTTGAAATTCTCTATAGTAACATAAGTGTATTTAAGTATATTAAATCAGCTCAGTCGATTCCACTAATTATAATTTACAGACCTCCAGGGCCGTATTCTGAATTTCTTAGTGAATTTGCAGATTTCATCTCAGACCTGGTCGTTTCTGTAGACAAAGTGTTAATTGCTGGAGATTTTAACATTCATTTTGAGAATCCAGAAGACCCTCTGAGAACAGCATTTATATCCATACTGGACTCCGTAGGTGTAGATCAGTGTGTAGTAGGACCCACTCATAAAGCAGGTCACACTTTAGATTTAGTAATATTCTTCGGATTAATTATAAGAAATGTATTCACAATTTCACTGTCTGAAATTATCTCAGATCACTGTCTTGTCTCCATTCAAGCGTGTCACAGTGATAATGTACGCACAGCACCGCGCTACCGTATTAAACGTACATTCACATCAACTACCACACAGAGTTTAATCAGTAATCTCCCAGAGTTACCAACTTCGATTAGGCCACCGTCTGACCCCACAGAACTCGATCAGGCGACTGAATATTTAGAGTCGACACTTCGTTGTACCTTAGATAATGTAGCTCCAGCTAAAAGAAAAATTATTAGAGATAAGAAACTCGCTCCCTGGTATAACGATCACACGCGCACTTTAAAACAGACTGCTCGGAAATTAGAGCGTAAATGGCGTCAAACTAAATTGTTGGTATTTCAAATAGCATGGAAAGAGAGCATCCTGAACTATAGGAAAGCTCTTAGTGTAGCTAGATCAACGTATCTCTCCACTCTTATAGAAGAAAATAAAAATAATCCTAGATTTTTATTTAATACCGTAGCCAAATTAACCAGAAATAAGACCACTACAGAAATCTCCACAACAACATCATGCAATAGTGAGGACTTCATGAACTTTTTTAATAATAAAATTGTAAATATCAGGCATAAAATTGAGGCTTTGAAACCAAACAATGTAATTGATACTGATGTTAACCTAGCCATGTCAGATTCAAACCTAGAATACTTTACTCCTCTTGAAGAGAATGAACTAATTTCACTCATCTCTTCTGCAAATTCATCAACCTGTATATTAGATCCTATACCGACACATTTTCTTAAACAGATAGTACCAGTAATAACAGAACCGATGTTGAGAATAATTAATTCCTCACTCAGCATTGGTTATGTTCCAAAATCTTTTAAAGTAGCAGTTATTAAACCAATAATTAAGAAACCTGACCTCGACCCCTGTCAGCTGTCCAATTACAGGCCAATATCAAACCTCCCCTTTATCTCTAAGATTCTGGAAAAGATAGTAGCAGAGCAGCTATGCTCATATCTACATAGAAATGGCATACATGAACTGTATCAGTCAGGATTTAGGCCTCATCACAGCACAGAAACAGCACTCGTTAAAGTAGTAAATGACCTCCTATTGGCCTCTGATCAGGGTTGTGTAACTATGCTTGTATTACTCGACCTCAGTGCAGCTTTTGACACTATTGATCATGCTATTCTTCTTCACACATTAGAAAATGTAGTAGGAATTAAGGGTACAACCCTCTCCTGGCTCAGATCCTATTTGACTGATCGTTATCAGTATGTAGACTTAAATGGTGATTATTCTGCATGTTCTCTAGTGGAGTTTGGCGTTCCACAGGGTTCAGTTTTAGGCCCACTGCTTTTTTCCCTTTACATGCTTCCTCTGGGCAACATAATCCGTAAGCATGGTATTAGTTTTCATTGTTATGCTGACGACACACAGCTATACGTCTCAACAAAACCTGATGAGAAAAACCATCTTACTAAAGTTGAGCAATGTGTTCAGGACATAAGAAATTGGATGCTAATTAACTTCCTTCTGCTTAATCCGGATAAGACAGAAGTTCTAGTCATAGGACCGCATACAGCTAGAAGTAAAATCTTAGATCACACCGTAACTTTAGATGGCCTTTCTGTTCCGTCAAGTGCAACAGTAAAAGACCTCGGCGTGATTATAGATTCCAGCCTTTCATTTGAAGCTCATGTAGATAATATCACCAGGATAGCATTCTTTCACCTTAGAAATATCGCCAAAATAAGAAATATATTGTCGCTAAATGATGCAGAAAAACTAGTTCATGCTTTTATCACTTCTAGGTTGGACTATTGTAATGCCTTACTGTCTGGTTGTTCAGTTAGGTGCATAAACAAGCTTCAGCTAGTCCAGAATGCAGCAGCGAGAGTCCTCACTAGAACCAGAAGATATGAGCACATCACCCCTATCTTATCTTCACTGCATTGGCTCCCTGTGAAATTTCGCATTGATTTTAAAATACTACTCTTGACATATAAGGCATTAAATGGTCTCGCGCCGCAGTATCTGAGCAAACTGCTAGTGTCTTACGATCCGCCACGCCTACTTCGATCAAAGGATGCAGGCTGCTTATCAGTACCGCGTATTATGAAAACTACAGCTGGGGGCAGAGCTTTTTCTTACAAAGCCCCAAAATTATGGAATAGTCTTCCAAATAGTGTTCGGGACTCAGACACAGTCTCAGTGTTTAAGTCTAGGCTAAAAACCTATTTATTTAACCAAGCATTTTATAAATAGATTTGCCATAAGGTAAAGGAGCAGATCTGGGGGACTCATGGACGTAGAGTATTATGGTGAACTGGTATGTTTAGATGCTGTCTTCCTCAGTCTCATTTGATCACTCAGGTTTGTTGACGGTGAGGTGATTGTTTGCTTTACATCTCAGGGAGCCCTCATGTTTGTGTTTCCTTCTGGCTCTCCCTTTTAGTTATGCTGTCATAGTTAGTCCTGCCGGAGTCCCTGCTTGCACTCTACAGTAAATATACATTCACATTAGACATTGTGACTGTGACCATACCTAATTGCAATCTCTCCTCCTCTTCTCTTCCTCCCCCTCTTTCTCTTTCCTCTCTCCCCCTGTCTCCCCCTTTCACTCTTTCTCTCTCTCTCTCTGTCGAGCTACACATGTGGTTCCTGAGCTGCCAGTGATCCAGACTCCCTCTGCCCTCAGGACCTGTCTGATCCATCCTGGTGCCCCGTTTCTGGTTGGAGGTCTCGTCGCATGGATGCCCCGTGTGTCTCTTTAGGATGCGTCTGATGTCTGGGGATGATTCTCTATACTTAGAAGATGGTTCTGGCCTCGACTGGTGTGGTCAGCTGTTTCTCTGAGGACTTGACAATTCGATAGTTCAGGACTGGAACTTTCTACAAGTCTATCTGAGTCTCGAATAACTACTGGACTCCATTTTACATCAAGTATTATAACATCAATTAACATCAACTATTATAGCTGAACCTAACACTTAACACTGTATAAATGCAGATCATTTCCTGCTATCTGTTTCACCCAGATGAGGATGGGTTCCCTGTCGAGTCTGGTTCCTCTCAAGGTTTCTTCCTATTACCGTCTCAGGGAGTTTTTCCTTGCCACTGTCGCCCTCGGGCTTGCTCGCCAGGGACTATCTGAACATTTTGATTCATACACATTCACATTCCATACAAACTCAAATAATTCTTTTGATTGTGTAAAGCTGTTTTGAGACAATGTCAATTGTTAAAAGCGCTATACAAATAAAACTGAATTGAATTGAATTGAATAAGAAAAAAAGTAATTGAGGTATCATTTGGGACCCCAGCGAACAATGGTGAGAGTCATTATCCACAAATGGAGATAACTTGGAACAGTGGTGAACCTTCCCAGAAGTGGCTGGTTTAACAAAATTACTCCAGGAGCACAAAGACGACTCATCCAGGAGCTCATAAAAAACAAAACTACATCTAAAGAACTGCAGGCTTCATTTGCCTCAGTTAAGGTCAGTGTTCATGAATACCAATAAGAAAAGAGTCTGAGTGAAAATGGTATCCATCGGAGAGTCCCAAAATGGAAACCACTGCTGACCAAAAATAACACAAAGGCTACACACTTGCCAAAAACATCTTTATCATCTCAAAGACTTGATTGCAGATGTCTTCGAGGGTGGCACATTCAGTTATCAGGGTTAGGGTGCAATCATTTTTTCACATAGGACCAGGCAGGTTTTACAGCTTTTTCAAGCTTATAAAATCATTTAAAAACTGCATTTTGTATTTACCCAGGTTATCTTCGTGTAATATTAAAAATAGTTTTAGGATCTAAATCATTTGTGACAAATATGCAGAGGTGGAGGTTTTAATAACAGCAAAGGGAAAGATATAAAAGTCAGGGGGTCCATACACTTTTGGCAATTAATGGTAGATTTAAAATTCCTCAAATTATGTTCTCATCGATGTAATATTTTTGTACTTAAGTTTATTTACCCTGAAACCGTGTACCAGTCATGCTGTAGTCATCCTCACTTTGCTTTTGGTTGTTTTTAGCAGAAAGTGAACTATCACGCAGTTTGCACATAATTCCATATAGTATTGTGTTGCAGTCTCTTGTAGTTCTGGGAGAACAGTTGTGTTATACTTTTCATAGTAGCAGCTACAAAATAATTGAAACGTTACTTCACTTGATTTATACTTTCAGAGACCCCAAATGATCAAAATCATTAAATGAAGGAATCTCAGCAACTCTAGTTAATATAATTTACTTCTGTGGCAGATAAGGCTTATTATTCACCCAAGTGTGAAAGTTGCGTTAATCAGATTACTCAAATTGTGGCACATAAAGCAAGTTGCCCCTAAGGGAGGCCTATAACACCCCTCTCAAACAGTTTAATTCATAGGTCATTAAAATTATTTAATCATTCAGACTTGTCATTGTTATAATTGTATAAGGGATTTTTGCTGATCAAGTCACTTTATTACAATCTATAGAACTATGAAAGTGATCAAGGCAAATCTGTGAATCTCAATTCGATTTACTTGTAGGAAAGGAACGTTCTAGGTGAAGTCTACATACTCCCCAAAATATACAATTTTGTGATCTGCAAGTATTTAACCAAACTTTTGGATATTGTTACACAATTAAAAATTTATACCCGTGAGTGGTAATTAATATTGATGCACAAAGTCGAATCAGTGTTGGTGAAAAAAAACAGGCGTTTATTGACGGATTTAACAAGAACAAATGCTCTAATCATCAGGCTGCTCCACCACAGTGGTCTTCTCACTGATGTAGATCCCGTCCAGGAACTTACGGATGTCTTTCTTCTGCACAGCAGTGGCTTGCTGGATTAGTGCAGCTATAATTGGATAAAGAAAGAAATCAAAACAGTAAACATTAGAAACTATTAGGATGCTACAATTGACTCTAGTAAAGACAACCTGTTTAAAATAAAACACTCCATACAAACAAATGCATGTAAATAAAGTCCCAAGGTAGACAAGCAACTACAGAAAATGTAATACTGTCCTGATTAACAGACATGCAGCATGCACATTCGGTGTTAGAGCTGGAATTAACAGTGATGTTAGTAAGAAACTGCAGGCAAGAATTAAAAGTAGTGAACAGAGCAAGGCAAAAACTGGAACGCTGAGGTGTTGGAAGCAATTGTCAGTTTTCCCTCCCAGACAGTGATAATTTCAAGGCCAAAAAAGAAAAAGCTGAGGGACAACATGGATGGTAAGAAAAATCAGCAGGGGGGTGAGGGGGAAATAAATAAAAGGCAAGGCAAAAACAGACATGTCCTCCAGCCCAACAATGGGTCCACGCTAACCTTGTGTCCTCTACGACTCTGGCTCCACTACTGTCCCCTTTTCAGAGACATAGATACCATCCAGGAATTTTCGGATATCCTTATTTTTGACTGTGGTCGCCTGCTGGATGAGAGCCGCTGAAAGAAGATTAGGGAGATAAGGGTCACGCACACACAAGCTTGGATCTCACACACTAACAGTTTATAAACAAGATACCGGGGGGTATGAGGTATCAATAATACTGATGAGGCGTTGGGTCAGGTGGGTAAAGGGTACATTACTCTACAAGGGTTTCGACTCCAGACACTTTGGAACTGGCCGAGAAGGTCAAGATACTGGAAAAAAGGTTGAATGAAACAGCAATATTTTCTATGGGGAGTTATAATATGGCAGAAGAACTTTATTTAATGCCAACTCCATCAACCCCTGTGACTGTTACCAGGAATCATGGCATGAGGACTCAAACCCTGCTTCATCCCAAAACCAATAGACTTTCCATCAGCTTGTTTCGCTCAGCACATTGTTTCATTTTAAAAGTATTGAACTATTAAACATTTAGGCTGCTGATTCCTTGTTCTTAACATGGATAAGATCCATCTGACGACCTAAAACGTCTCTGCAAACAAATACTGATTCTTCTGAATGTAGGTTCTTGAATGGGTGGAGCCTCACCTGAGTTTGACACCAGCTCAATATCGTTACCCTCCAGCACGAGCTCGTCTTTCTGGGCAGCAGAGAGGGCACAGTTCACACCTAAAAATATTAAAAGGTCGACAATGAGAATTACCAAACTTACTTTGATATACTGGCAGCTCTTTTTAGAATTCTAATGACACCAATCTTTGAGAACATTAACGCTCCCCAATTTCCTGTGCATTTGTTGGACTTGGTCCCACGTTTACTGTAATAGGCTGTATACCATCTTGTTGCAGGTAACACCATTATCATACACAAATAGTAACATCTTCAAAACCATGTTAAACTGCTCTTAATCCCATCTTGGTCAGCATGCACCTGTTTAAATGGCAAAAGAGCACACCCACCTTGCCTCATGCGCACACGGCGGATGTACTTCTCTCCCAGGAAGTTTCTGATCTCCACCAGAGAACCAGTCTCCTGAATCACCACGTTAATGGGGAAATGGGCATACACGGATCGCATCTTGTACCTGAAACCCTATGAAACAAATCCAGAGAAACCTTTAGTCAAAGCAAACAATCCCGGTAAAGAGCGGCATGAAGTGGAAAAGATTCAGTTCTATACATGATGTCCTTACCAGAGTTACACCCTTGATCATGTTCTGAACATGGCTGCAGATGGTTCTGACTGTGGCCAGCTCCTTCCTGTTACCCCACCATTTGTCCACACGCAGCTACACACACCATTATTCACAGCTTCATGAGTTTTAAGCACAAACAACTGGATAAAACAGACGCTAAAACTCTGATTTTAAAGTAACCGGCGGGTTAATATCTCCGTGTGATTCATGTGCGTTACCTTTTTCTGTTTCTTGCCGAGCAGCCTCAGCTCCAGGTTGATGTGGTTGAACTCCCGGCGCAGAACCCCGCGAGGTCCCTTCACACTAACTGTGCGGCCTTTCAACGTCACATCGACTGTAGAGATAGCAAAAAAAATTACAGTCATAAATGAGAATACACATGAACAATTCTTCAGATTAGGTCATACAACTCCATCAATATCTTAAGAGCCCTGAGGCAGAAAACAAGTCTGATTTAGAAATTTTGAAAACGTACAATTCAGAATTGACCAATTAAATGTCAATAGGGCTATGGGAGAATTTAGAAACAATACATTTTAATCATCAACATGACACTCATGCCACCAGACAATAAAATCATTGTAATCTTTGAGACAGTGGTAGCTCAGCAATTGAGGCTCTGGGTTGCGCTCCTATGCTGTGATGCCGGTTTGGTCCTACTTTTAAGTAGATAGGAGCAATTCATCAACATTCCTAAAATAGGAAAATCACTCCTATCAAGAGGCGCATCTACAAGTTTTGCCTATGTGCATAAAGCTTTCAAACAACTGACACTGCTTTCAGCATGTCACCTTTCCAGTTACAACAGTCCAAACTACAATACACTATAGGGTAAAAGATGCACCTCTCAGGGTCATAAACAGTGATGCCATGAACAATCCTACTTCTTGCTTACAGTAATATAAACAAAAAAAAAGAAAGCTTCATAAATACACAGTGAGCTAGGAATATTTTATTAACTTTCATCATGATCCCAAGACTTAAGTCAATACAAGTGCGGAAGGTCAACAGTTCGAGTACCAGCTCCACCACACACTGTTGGGGTCCTTAAAACAGTCTGTGCATCTTCAATGATGAAATACACCAAGAGACGCATTTCACAGCGCAGTAACATATCGGACGAAGGTCTGATTTAAATTGGGCCTAAATTTACTAAAACTAGTACTAAAACTACACCACTAAACTGGATTGAGAAACCAGGAACGGAAAAACAATCTCAAACCAAATGTTAGCAATGTCAGTCTCAATCATCTTCAGTTTTATAAAGCAATTAATGATACAATAGTGAAACCTGTTGATACCAGTATCAGTACCAGTTGATGCCACTGATCAGTTACAAAAGTAAACAGACAATTTGTCACTTATTGCTGAAATTACAGGAACAACATGTCCTAGCTCCTGTGAAAAAAAGAACTCAAAATTCAGACTCCTAGTATTAAAAATTCAATCCCAGTCCTGAGGTAATGGTGTCCAGTACAGTTAAAGCAAACCCTACTACACCAGTTAAAGACTGAGACTCTTTCTGCTATGGAAGATCAACATAGAGGTGTAGTGTACCGTTGTCAGGGATGTCCACCGTCTGGGTACTGAGAATGGTCTTCATTCTGAAAGATAGAAAAACAAAATGGACATCATGAGCCGGTCAGGTCCTCAGGAATAACACACACACATGTACAGCCGAACACTGCACATTCACCGTTTACTAGGAAATTAATTTACTAACGCATTTACTAGTAAACTAACAAGTACTCACTAAATACATTACCATTAACTTTCAATAAGGTTTTATTTATTTTAAAAACCTAAACGGGCTACAGGGCCTGCATGCTAACAGCTAACAAACTAAACAGCTTTTATCAAAGCTGGAGTTGATCACAGCACGACAATATACACACACACCACTCGGATAAGGTTTAGGAAGCACTACAGGACACAGTTTAAGGCAAAATGGTGGAGCGTTAGAGAGGATTGAGTTTGATTGAAAATGCTTAAACCGGACGCGCCATGTTCTTACCTCGCCGATAGAGGAGGAAAGGAAGGAGGAGCGACGTCATGACGCACTTGTAGACTGAACGTGCTGCGTCATCGCTCAAACACTAGACACGGCTAAAGGAACTGTCGAAAACATCGAGCGGGCGGATTAGTTTGGGCTTGTCAGAGTTAACAATTGATCATGCGAATTTGTTATAAAATGTTATTGAAAATGTGTTAGGAGACTCATCCGGGCGTGTCTGTGGTAAAACGTTATATAGCAAATTATCAGAGAAGTTTTAGAAGAGGTAGGAACACAATGGACCCAAATTTAAGTCTGGAACATGAAACAGGAAAGCACAAGTAGATAGGGAGAGTGTACTAGCCATAGTGCATGGAGTTTGCATGTGCTTGGTGTGTTTCCCCTGGGTATTAGGTTTTCCTCCCACAGTCCAAAGACATGCAGTTTAGGCTAATTTGTGTGCCCAAATTGCCTGTGGTGTGTGTGTGTGTGTGTGCTCCTGCGATGCACTAGAGTGTAACCCCACCTTGTGCTCTAGCGACAGGTTCCAGGCCCCCAGTGACCCTGTATACAAAATTAAGCAGTACAAATGATGAGCGAGTGAGTACTGGGCCTATTTTTTTTTTATATATAGAAAAGGCCTGTGATATCCTCGTAAGAGCCAAATGTCCTCATATGAGGACATACGGCCAAAACACAGTGCTGATCTTATTATTTTATGTTATACGTATAATACAGAAAATGTGTGTATGCTAAAGAGCCTACTTCTGAAGTAGTAGTTGCTACTCAACTCAAGTTGCTAACTTTAGCTGTTTTGGAGAGATGATGTGCCTCAAAAACACAGATTTTTCAAGGTTATACTTTCTCACTTTATACAATAATAATAAAAAATGTGAATGATTCATATTTCTTTGAGTATTGATCATATAAATTAATGTAAGCTTCTAGAAGCATACCACCAGTACAAATTCCATTTTTTGGTAAAAGCTTAAAAAGGAAAAAAATATGTAGTGTCTGTAACCATGTCAAATTCGTGTTGCAATATCTTAACAATTTTGCATATTTAAATAATACACTTTTTCAGCTTCATGTCTTTTCATGTGAAATCTACATTGGCCAAGTTTCATCTGAATAACAATTAAGATTATTGAAAAGTTTTTACTTGAAAAAGTTCCAGACACTACAGACATATACGGAAGTGCATTGCATTCACAAAAGAAAAAAATCACAGATATTATCTCATAATTATGACTTACTAATTTGTAATTATGACTAAATATCTCATAATTATGGGTCCTGATCTCATAATTACGACTTAATATCTCCTGATCTAATATTTCTGACTCACTAACTAACAATTCTGACTTAGTAACTCATAACTATGAGTTCGTAAGTTAGTCATAATTATGAGTTAGTAAGTTAGTAAGAGATCTTCTTCTTTGTCTTTCGGCTGTTCCCTTTCAGGGGTCGCCACATCGAATCATCTACCACCACCTAACCCTATCCTCTGCATCCTCTTCTCTCACACCAACTAACTTCATGTCCTCTCTCACTGCATCCATAAATCTCCTCTTTGGTCTTCCTCTAGACCTCCTGCCTGGCAGCTCCAGCCTCAGCATCCTTCTACCGATATATTCACCATCTCTCCTCTGAACATGTCCAAACCACCTCAATCTGGCCTCTCTGACTTTATCTCCAAAACATCTCACATGGGTTGTCCCTCTGATGAACTCATTCTTGATCCTATCCATCCTTGTCACTCCCAAAGAGAACCTCAACATCTTCAGCTCTGCTACCTCTAGCTCTGCCTCCTGTCTTTTCTTCAGTGCCACAGTCTCTAAGCCGTAGAGCATCGCTGGTCTCACCACTGTCCTGTACACCTTTCCTTTCATTCTCGCTGATACTCTTTTATCGCACAACACACCTGACACTTTTCTCCACCCATTTCCAACCTGCCTGTACCCGCCTCTTCACCTCCTTTCCACACTCTCCGTTGCTCTGAGATATTAAAAGATATCCGTTGCTTCTTTTGTGAATGCAATGCACTTCCTTAGACATAAAGGGGCATGGAATTATCTGATAAAAATATAAAGTGCGCATATTTACAAAAGAATTAAACATGGATCGGGAGATAAGAAGCATTACGTATTACAAAAATATTGTTATATGATCAATCTGTAAATTAACTTTTTCACCTGGCTGAGACAATTTGTAGCAACAATACCATGTTTTTGGCTCTACAGGAACAATATCAAAAGCATAGAGGAGATAAATGATACAAATGCTTGCAAGAAAACCAATCTGATTGAGAGAATTTAAATGAAAACACACACCCATGTAAATCAAGAAATCAAATGATTGTTATTTTTCCCCCTATTGGAGCGGATAAGGTAATGTCCAGTAGGTGGCGGTAGGGCATCTTTACGATGTCTTCCAACATCGAACAGAAGAAGAAGAACTCGCACTGACGTCAGGTGACCACCTGGGGATAGACGGACTAAGCTGGGAAAAAGTCAATGAAAAATTAAATGAGAGTGCAATCAATATATAAACCAGAAATAAAGATAATACAATGGAATGCAAGAAGCTTAATAGCTAACGGACAAGAACTCAAAAAATTCATAGCAGATGAACCAGAAAAACCACAAATTATATGTATACAAGAAACATGGCTAAAAACTAAATGGGAATTCAAGATACTGGGTTATACAACAATTAGGAAAGATAGAGAAAAAGGGAATGGAGGAGGAGTAGCAATACTAATAGAAGAAGGAACTAAATATAAAATAGTGGAAACTAAAAATGAACATGAAACAATAACAGTCAAAGTATGGACAGAGGAAAACAACATAACAATAGTAAACTACTACAATCCATGTAAAAAATTAAATAACAATATACTGGAAGAAATAATAGGAAAATGGGAAGAACACATTATATGGTGTGGTGACTTTAATGCGCACAACACACTCTGGGGAAGCAGAGAAACAGACACAAATGGGGAGGTAGTAGAGGAATTCTTAATAAATAAAGGTCTAGTATGTATAAACAATAGCGAGGGAACCAGATACAACAGCACACATAACACAGAGAGTGCAATAGACTTAACAATAGTGTCAAAGGAAATTGCAGGAATATGTACTTGGAAAACCCAAAAGTACAATACAATGGGAAGTGACCATTATCCAATATTAATTAAAATAGGAGTAAGCAACAGACAAGAGCAGGAAAATAAAATACAGAGATGGATACTGGGGAAAGCTAAGTGGGAGAAATTTAAAGCAAATATAGACACGAGATATGAGGAAGAATCACTTAAAAGTATAACAGAAATAGAAGAACTTAAAAACAGAATAGCTAATATTATTAACCAAACAGCATGTAAAACTATTCCAAAAAACAAAGGAGTAAGAAAAGGAAAATACGTACCATGGTGGAATGAAGACTGTAGCAAGGCAATCAAAAATAGAAATAAAGCATTCAAGCAACTTAAAAAACAACATACACTAGAAAAACTAATCCAATATAAGAAAGCACAGGCAATAGTCAGGAAAAACATAAGAACAGCAAAACGCACACACTGGAGACAGTACTGCAACACAATAGGAAGAGAGACACAACTAACAAACATCTGGAGAATGATAAGGAAAATGAACGGTTTAAATACTAAAAATGAAATTCCAGTGCTACAGTATAATAAAGAAACTGCAATAAGTAATAAAGAAAAAGCAGAGGCATTAGCCATGACATTTGTCAACATACACAGTTCAGAAAACATACCCAGCGATATGAGAGAGAATATGAAAAACACAATAATTCAACACAAGGAAATAAGAAGAAAGGAAAGCAACACAGAAGAACTAGACCTCCCATTCTCAATATATGAGTTTAAAAAAGCAACAACAAGGGCACGGCAAACAACACCAGGAAGAGATAACATCTGCTACAAAATGCTTATGAACATGACTGAGAACTCAATTCAACAGATATTAAGACTCTTCAACTTAATATGGGAAACAGGCAATATCCCCAAAGACTGGAAACTAGCCACTATAATACCAGTACTAAAACCAGGTAAAGAAGCCTCAGACCCTACTAACTACAGGCCAATTGCACTCACATCGCAAATAGGAAAGACAATGGAAAGAATGGTAACAGAAAGACTAACACACTACCTAGAAATAAACAAACTTCTATCACCACTCCAAAATGGGTTTAGAAAAGGAAGAAGTACTATGGATGCAATATTAAATCTAGAATCTGAAATAAGAAAAGCACAAACAAATAAGGAGAAGGTAATTGCAGTCTTCTTTGATATTGAAAAGGCATATGATATGCTATGGAAAGAAGGTCTACTATGCAAACTAAACACATTAGGAATAAGAGGCAAAATGCATGATTGGATAAAGAACTTTTTAGAAAATAGAACAATAGAAGTCAGAGTGGGTACTGAATACTCAAAAAAATACACAGTAGAAAACGGCACCCCGCAAGGAAGCGTGTGTAGCCCAATATTATTCAGCATCATGATAAACGACATATTTGATGGAGTAGAAGAAACAATAGGAAAATCACTATATGCAGATGACGGAGCACTGTGGATCAGAGGCAGGAACATAGAATACATTAACACCAAGATGCAGAAAGCAATAAAAGAGGTAGAAAAATGGGCAAATAAATGGGGATTTAAGATATCTCTAACAAAGACACACAGTATATGCTTTACAAAGAGACATAAGAATATATCTCTAAAACTATACAAACAAGAACTAAAACAAGTACAGACAATCAAATACCTAGGAATGTACTTTGACGAAAAGCTAACCTGGAAAACACACATAAAGAAAATAAAAGAAAAATGCAGTAAAATCATAAATGTAATGCGGTGCCTTACAGGACAGTCATGGGGAGCTAACAGAGCCTCGTTAGTAAGCATATACAATGCATTCATGAGAGCTACTATAGACTATGGGTGCTTAGCATACATGTCAGCAGCAGAATCCAACCTAAAACAGTTAGACACTATGCAAGCTCAAGCCTTAAGAGTTTGTTGTGGGGCCTTCAAAACATCCCCAGTATCAGCTATGCAAGTAGAAATGGAAGTAATGCCGATAAGAATAAGAAGAATAAAACTACTGTTGGCATACTGGGTTAACCTACAAGGGCATAATAAAGAACATCCGACAAAGAATATTCTTAAAGAATGCTGGGAACACAGCAAAATGAACATATACAGCTTCGGATGGATAGGAGACACTAGAGCAAAAGGCCTAAGACTCCATAAACTTAACATCAGTCCCACAGTACCACTTCACAAAACCCCACCATGGAAACTGATAACCCCACCAGTAGATGTAAGCTTAAAACAAAAAATTAAGGACAACCCAACACACATTCCATGCTGGCTAATAGTGCAAAATCATATTAAAACAATAGGAAAAAAGAAATTAATAATATACACGGATGGTTCCAAAGACCCAGGTACGGGACGAACAGGGGCAGCGTTCTACATCCCGCAACACAAAATATCAGCAAAAAAAAGAATAACAGATCAACTATCAGTATACACCTCCGAACTAATAGGAATACAAATGGCACTTAAATGGGTGGAAAAGAATCACCAAGGAGAGACAATAATAGCATCTGACAACATGTCGGCCATAACCAGTCTAGAAACAGGAAACTCATGCAGACAGGACATCCTACATAATATATTACAATTAGTAACTGAATTATACCATAAAGATGTGAGGATTACTATTCTATGGGTACCAGCACATGTAGGTGTAAAAGGAAACGAACAAGCAGATAAACTCGCCAAACAAGCACTCAAAAGTAAAAATGTCCAAATAAAAATCCCAATAAGCAGAGCAGAAGTTAAGAAAATAATTAAAGAACACACAAACAAAATATGGCAAGAAAGATGGGATGAAGGAGAAACAGGTAGACACATGCATCAAATCCAAAAAAAGATCAAAAGAGGGAAAGTATGGGGCAGAAACAGAAGAGAGGAGATCATTATAACTAGGCTAAGAATAGGACACACAGGACTAAACCAAAGTCTTAAGGTAATAGGCAAACACCCAACTGGTAAATGTGAATACTGTGGACAAGTAGAAACAGTAACACACATACTAACAAACTGTAAAAGATACGACAAAGAAAGACAGGAACTCAGAGAAACCATGCAGGAGGAAGGAGTAGAAACAACAATAGAAAACATACTAGGGAAGATGAACTGGAAAATATATAAAAGTCTGTTTAAGTACCTAAATGAAACTGGTCTAGTCAATAGAATCTAAGAGAATTTAATAAAATAAAATAAAAAATAAAATAAATAAAATAAAATAAAAAAAAAAAAAAAAAAAAAATTTTAATCTAATGATCCACACTCCAGCCCAGCAGGTGGCGGTAATGCACCTATAAGTTGGCTGCCAGCCGCCATAAAACAACAAAGAAGAAGAAGAAGAAGAAGACGTCAGGTGACAGAATGGCGGTCATGGCGCTGATCGGCAGGAGCTCGTGCGCTGTCGCTCGTCTGTCCTGTAATAACGTTTTATTCTCATCGAGATGTTTTGAAGCGTCTCACGTAAGTGTTTATCCTGCTCTATGAATTCAGTGTGTATTAACTACTGTAGCTGTCCCGAGGTCAGTCTCAACCAAACGGCTGAGTGTACTTCTAGAAGTGCTGCAGTTCTGGTGTGATATTATTATTATTATTATTATACTAACAATAATAAACAATGACCTCAGATCTGTCTATGAGTCTATCATACACTTGTCATCTGTATCTGATGTCTGCAGAGACTTGTAACTTCATTTCTCTAATAATAATAATAATAACACACAAGAGTCAGTCAAAATTTTTCCTCACTCCTGTTATAATAAACCTCCAGTGTTTCAGTTCGAGGCTCCTGACTCTCCACATCACTGGTGTGAACATGTTCGATCAGTTCATCTCTACCTGTATACGCCAGCAATAAGGGACCTCTCCGTTGTGATTCGTGCAAAAAAAAAAACAGCAGCGTGCAGTGATTTCGATTTATTTGTAGTCTGAAAGTGTACCTGGTGCCGAAACACCGCAGAAGTAAAATAAAATGGTAGGATTATCTTGTGTCGACCCTGTGCCAGGTTGTGTGCGGATCGGATGGTCCGTTGTGGCGACCCCACCCCCCTACGGGTGCAGACAGAAGACTAACCACAGCTCTGAGGATGGAAGAGAAGAGAATCATTACTGGTGATGAGACACAGCTTCATCACTACGAGCCTCTGGAAAGGAAACGTGCTCAATCATCAACCAAGAAAAAGTTCAACAGTCAGCTGGAAAATTCATTTTCTGTGATCCTCAAGCGCCAGTATTGGAACTCTATCAGGAAAAAGTTCAACAATCAGCAGCGCTCGTTACACTGAGACGCTTATTGAAGAGCTGAAGCTTGAACTTTGGAATAAACACAGAGGACTGATATACAAGGTCATGGTGATCTTGCATGACCGTACACTTCTGTCCACGCTGGCGACACTCTGCAGAAACGTTGTTTTGAGATGTTAAAACTCCTCCCTATAGTCGTGATCTCACTCCATTTCACCCGTTTGTTGACCTGAAAGCAGGATGAAGAGTAACTTCCGATGAAGAAGTGAAGACAAGGGTGCATTTGTAGCTCACAGCACCGCTGTCTTCACTTCTTCATCAGAAGTTACTCTTCATCCACTTATGATGAACACGAAGGAGGAGTAATGACGGGGTTATACGAGGTTGCCTGACCTCATTAAGGTGCATGATCTTATCTGTGGACAAGACATCTGTAAGAAGATCTTTGAGATTGTGATCAAAGAAAAACATCATATCACATTCAGGGTCCCTTCAACCTTATAAATATAATAAAGACTTAAACATGTGGATAATAATATATAACATGGCGGAGGAGTCAAGGTCATGTCCCAAAGAAACAAAAGTTACCTTTTAATGCTTAACCCTTATAAGGTTACTTTATGGCTTACTTCCGGTTAGCAGCCACATGGAGTAGGACGTGTTGGTTAGGTGCTCCGACAGTTTCGAATTTCTTCACTCCCTTATTCGTCTCTAAATGTTAAATTTAAATCTTAGTTGACAATAACTTTGTACTCTACCCCACGGTTATATGTTTTTTCATTTGCGATGGCTACCAGGAGTGTTAAAGCCGTGAAAAAGGACGACACTGCGACCCCTCTAACAGTCGAGGCTATCTCTGCGCTGTTAGAGCAACACCGTGATGCGTTAGCGGCGGAGTTTAAATCATCGTTTAGTTTATTAGAAATTAAACTGGATCAGATTCAGGCCCAAGTAGCGGACCATGGACAGCGCTTACCGTCATTAGAACTCGCTACAGACGACCTGAGTCAGCGTGTGACGGAGCTGGAGAACATCTGCTCCGGACTTCGGGAAAACAACTTAAAGTTAACGTCCAAGGTTGTAGACTTAGAAGGCCGGAGCAGGAGACAAAACCTGCGTGTTCTGGGTCTCCCGGAAGGTACTGAAGGTGGACTCCCTACCGAGTTCTTCTCCAAGTTTCTGTGCGAGGTGTTTGGGACTGAAACACTGCCTTCCCCGCCGGAGATTGACCGAGCCCACCGAATACCTGCATCCAAACCCGCTTCAGGACAGAGACCTCGGCCCGTCATTCTCCGCGTGCACCGGAGCCAGGTGAAAGACCTTCTGATTCGGGAGGCTCGGCGGAGAGGGAAGCTGGAATACCGCGGTCAGCAGCTTCGTATAGTGGAAGACTACGCTCCCGAAGTTTTAAACCAGCGAGCCGAGTATAGAGGAGTGATGAGTGAGTTATACAGCCGTGGTCTCCGGCCTTCTCTGCTGTATCCAGCGCGGCTCCGGATCACTCTCTCTACCGGACAGAAGAAGTGGCTCCGCTCGGTAGAAGAGGCGCAGAAACACATAGACAGTCTGCCGAAAACTGCGTAGTGCACTGTATTATTGTTATTATTATTATTTTAATACGCGATACTACAGTTCTCAGGAAAGTACCATTTTTAACCTAAAATCTGGCCACGTTTACGTCTTTCCCGGTAAGAGTGTTGTGTTAAACTTGTGAAGGGGTTATTATTATTATTTTTATATTACTATTTTTTCTATTTTTAATCACGTGTGATTTACGTTTGTATATTTAGAGTTACAATGTGACGTGGGGGGAGGGGTGGTGGTGGTGTGTTTTTCTCTCATTGAGAGATTTCAGTATTGGAGTGTGGAAATGTTTTATTTATATATTTAATTATTAGTTTCTGTAAGTTGTGTCGGAGCAGAAGATGGGGTGGTTAGCAGCAGGAGGATTTGTTGGGTGGAATATGGAAGGATGGAAGAGCTTGCTGCTCTGTTTGTTAGCAGCTATCTTTGTTTGTTGGGGGGTAGAGGGGTGTGTGGGGGAGGGGTGCGGGGGGCAGGGGTGTGGGGGGGAGGGGTGGGGGATCTCCAAAGCCAGTATTGTGTTAGTTCTTTGTATACTGTGTATTTTTAACACGTTGTTCTGTGTTTTACACTTTAAGGCTGACGTTAGGCATCTTATTCATGTTTATCTACCTGCATTTTCTCTCAGGGAGAATGAATAGTTCTTTAAACTTTGTGAGCTGGAATGTTAAGGGTTTAAACCATCCGGTGAAGAGAAGGAAGGTGCTCTCACACCTTAAACAACTTAACACTGCAATCGCATTTTTACAAGAAACTCACATTCGCAGTTCTGATAATTCTCGCCTTATGTCACGTTGGGGTGGGCAGCACTACCACTCAACCCTTCAGGCCAAAGCTAGGGGTGTCTCAATTCTCATTAACCCAAACATCTCTTTTGAGCATCATAATGTTATTACGGATATACAAGGTCGTTATATCATTGTTTCAGGGAAGTTATTTAATACTAATGTAGTGTTGGCTAATTTATATGCCCCTAATTATGACGATGTCTCCTTCTTTGAACATTTTTTCTCTCTTCTGCCTGATCTGAGCTCATACTCTCTCATATTAGGGGGAGACTTTAACTGCTGTTTAGATCCATCACTTGACAGGTCATCTCCCAATCCTATACCTCTGAGTAAATCCGCTACGCTACTTCAGTCCTATCTCTGCAGCTTTGGTATCTCTGACATATGGCGCTTCCTTAATCCAAAAAAGAAAGAATACTCCTTTTTCTCACATGTTCACCATACTTTCTCCAGAATTGATTATTTCTTTATAGATAATCAATTGATCCCAATGGTTACTTCTTGTGCTTATCAGAGCATTGTGATATCAGATCATGCTCCAGTTGTTATGTCTATAAAACTTCCAGATCTCCCTCAAGTTACTAAACATTGGCGCTTTAATTCATCGTTGCTGATGGAGGACGATTTTGTAAAATTTATGGAAGACCAGATCGTTTTTTTCTTCACCACAAATGAAACACCTGAAGTGTCACGTTTGGTTGTTTGGGATGCTCTGAAAGCCTACCTCAGGGGACAGATAATTTCATACACTGCAAATATGAAAAGGAAGGCATATAAAGAACGAAAAGATTTGACCAACCAAATTAAAGAAATTGACCAGCAGTATGCTCTATTTAAAAACCCTGATCTCTATAAAAAACGCGTAGAAGTGCAAACTAAGTTTGAACTTATTTCAACGCATGTAATTGAACGGCAATTATTAAAGAGTAGGAGCCAATTTTACATTCATGGTGACAAATCTGGGAAACTTTTAGCTAATCAGTTAAAAGGATTTAGAGCACAGCAACAAATTACGAAAATTCGGATGGAGGATGGTACCATCACTACGGACCATTCTAAAATTAATGATGCATTCAGGAATTTTTATTCTCGATTATATACTTCTGAGTTCCCAAAGGACCATAGTGCAGTTGAGAATTTCTTGACTCAACTAAATATCCCAACACTGTCCCCTGATTCTAGATTAAGGTTAGAAGAGCCCATATCACAAGAGGAAATCAGTTTAGCTATCTCCTCATTGCAATCTGGTAAGTCCCCGGGTCCTGACGGGTTCCCTGCAGAGTTTTTTAAATCATTCTCCTCATACCTTGCACCACAACTAGCTTTGGTTCTATCTGAATCTTTCAAGCAAGGTAAGATGCCTGCGTCATTTAATGAGGCTCGCATCACCCTCATAGCAAAGAAGGATAAGGACCCAACAGAGTGCTCCTCATATAGACCAATCTCTCTTCTTAATGTGGATGTTAAAATCCTTGCTAAAGTCTTGGCTCGTAGATTAGAGAATGTTCTACCCTCTATTATATCTGAGGACCAGACCGGTTTTGTTAAAAATCGTTACTCTTACTTTAACATTCGACGCCTTATGGATATCTTGTACACACCATCAGAGGAGACCCCTGAGTGTGTCCTTTCTTTGGATGCTGAAAAGGCTTTTGATCGTGTGGAATGGGAGTATTTATTCAGGGCTTTAGAAAAATTTAATTTTGGTCCAAGTTTTATCACTTGGGTTAAATTATTATATTCAAGCCCCACTGCCTCAGTTCTGACAAATGCTCAGCAGTCTCAACCATTCAGTCTTCAGCGGGGAACTCGTCAGGGATGTCCCCTTAGCCCATTGCTCTTTAACCTCGCCATTGAGCCACTAGCAGTTGCATTCCGAAGCTGTAGAGATATATCTGGGATTTGGAGGCAGGGAGAAGAACATAAAGTTTCCCTTTATGCGGATGATCTTCTACTTTTTTTATCGAATCCAGTCTCCTCTCTGCCACCTGTGCTGTCATTGCTCAGGGAATTTAGCTATTTTTCAGGATATAAATTAAATTTGCACAAAAGTGAACTTTTTCTGCTAGATAATACAGCAGTAACAACTGGTATGCACAATTTTCCATTCAACATTGTGAAAAATCAGTTTACCTATCTTGGTATTACAATCACAAGGAAACATAAACACCTCTTTAAAGAAAATTTTATTAGGTTGTTGAACCAAACAAGAAAGGACTTGGGACGATGGTCACCACTGTCCATGTCCCTGGTGGGCCGCATTAATGCCATTAAAATGAGTATTCTCCCTAAATTTTTATATCTCTTTCAGTCTGTACCTGTTTTTATTCCCAAATCTTACTTTGGCGCTTTAGACTCAATTATATCTTCTTACCTTTGGAAAGGTAAACATCCACGATTGAATAAGTCCCTACTTCAAAGATCTAAAAGAGACGGTGGCATGGCTCTACCTAATTTTCGTTTCTACTACTGGGCAGCAAACATTCGATCTGTCATCTTTTGGTCATATTTTCATAACCAACCTAATCGGCCTGCCTGGGTGGAAATGGAGATAAAGTCTGTCAAAAATCTCTCTGTCTCTGCACTCCTTGGATCTGCTCTCCCCATCCCCTCAATTAAATTAATCAATAACTCAGTAGTGGTGCATACCTTGAGAGTATGGGCTCAGTTCAGAAAGCACAGCGGTCTTCTAGGCTTCTCTCTGTCCAGTCCTATCGTCTCTAACCATCTCTTCCAACCTTCTTTACATGACTCAGTGTTTCAGGAATGGTACAATAAGGGCATCAAGCTTTGCAAAGACCTGTTCGTTGACCATAAGTTTGCATCATTTGAACAGCTTTCCGAGAGGTTTAACTTACCCAATTCTCATTTTTTCAGATATCTGCAAGTAAGACACTTCATTCGCTCTTTAATACCAAATTTCCCTGAGGCTCCTGCTGCAAACATTCTAGATAACCTCCTCTGTTTGTCTCCGCTGCGTAAAGGCCTAATATCCACTATTTATGGTGGATTGATGGCTTCGAGTCACACCCCTCTGTGTAAAATTAAAACTGCTTGGGAGAAGGATTTAAATTTGTCACTATCAGATGATACTTGGAATTCAATTCTTAAACTTATCAACTCAACCTCCTTATGTGCCCGCCACTCTTTATTACAGTTTAAGGTTGTACACAGGGCTCATTTCTCCAAACTTAAACTCTCCCGTTTCTACCCAGACATTGATCCTTGCTGTAATAAATGTAAAAGTGGAGAGGCGTCTCTTATTCATATGTACTGGACATGCCCGAATTTGGAAAAATTCTGGAGGGATGTTTTTAAGACCCTGTCCTTCATATTGAATTGCAATCTTGAACCAGACCCTCTGATTGCTCTTTTTGGTGTCACTGGAGAAGAGGGTAAGAGTCTAAGTCCAGCCAAAAAGAGATTGTTATCTTTTGCGACACTCCTGGCCAGGCGTTCTCTTTTATTCAAGTGGAAGGATGCCTCGTCACCTACCCACGCCCAGTGGCTCAGAGATATCATGTCCTGTCTGTCCCTGGAGAAGATTCACTATTCAATTCATTACCCAGACTTTAAATTTCAACAGGTGTGGGGGCCCTTCCTTCACTTTTTTCATATACATTTATAGTTTGATTCCTGTCTTATTTAATTACTTGTTTGTTTGCTTTCTTTCCCCTTTTTATTCCTCTTTATTTATTTATTTTTTGCACGTAGAACCAAAAAACTTCCAGCTCCATATTCTTTTTTCTTTTTTGGTTTCTCTTAATGCCTGGCGTTTAGCCTTTCATATGCTTGTAAAACTGGCTTGGAGTCGGGGAGGGACGGGGTGGGAGCTATAGGGTTTATAAGGGGATTATAAAACCTGCATTAAAATATTACATGTTTACCCTGTTTTATCCCTGTTAAAATCAATAAAAATATTGTTGAAAAAAAAAAAAAAAGGTTACTTTATGGCTTAAAATATGACATGATTCTATTTATATTTCTTTTTTTGTAGCAGTGTTTTGTTAATTATGTTTTCATTTACGTGTAGCGTCGCAGACACTGAGCAAAAGACTCATGTCTGGACTTTGAATTAATGCATATTTGAAAATTCTGGTGGTTTTATGGAAATTTTTCAACAAGCATTTTTAATCCAAGCAGTGAGGTGTGTGTAGATAGACAGGTGTAGATGGATTAGATGGGTGGATGGATAGATATAGATATGAGGGGTGTTCAAGTCAAACAGGGACTTGTAATAAAATTTCTTGTAAATGATTTATGAGTATAGTACGGTGAAACATGGTTTGAATGAAGCAGGCCGTCTGATCGTGGCTTCAGCGTACTGAGAAAACTATGAAGGTAAAACAGTAGCAAAACCCGAGAGCTTGCAAATTTGAATGTGAGAACTTGTCAAATTAATATTTGTAAGTTGAAATTTATACTCACAGCTCTGATGTGTACACCTGTGTTTTGAATTCGAAGTTGCAGATTAATAGTGACAAATGTGTAAAGTGTCATTTCACATAAACAAAATGACAGACACAATTATGTACTACACATTTATCTTTGCGCTTTACTTCAGTTTCGCTGTACAGCCACAAGTTGGCGCTCACAACCTCTCAGATCTGGCAGTACAACCTCAAATCCCAGCGCTCTGACTTTTGCTACTCGTTTTGCGATATTCCTGTAGCAAAACTCACTTGTGCACTTGAGCGAGCAGAGTCGGGGGCGGAGCTGGGGTGGGAATGAAGTAATTTTATTGGTCGAAAGCGCAGCAATGTCGTTTAATTGGTTGGAGCCAGCCAATGAAGTGGGACGTTTTGTGCGCGATGACGTCACAGACTACGCAGAGCCGCTCGCGCCGTTTCAGTGGTGGTGGTCGATGGATTGTGATGGCGGCATCAAACACATTGCTGCGCTTTTACTCGTATATAAAATCCAGTAAAACTAATTATATTTCATAAAAATATTTTCCAAGCGTTTAAAAACGAAATAGCTGATACATATGCATACAAATGTTTGCGTTGTGGCTGGCGTTGTTCATTGGTGAGGCATCGACCAATAAAATGACTTCATTCCCACCCCAGCTCCGCCCCCGACTCTGCTCTCTCAAGTTCGCGTTTACAAATGAGTTTTGCCCCAACGGTGTATGAGCAAGCAGTTCGAACAAGAGGTCGGCTGGTGTCATGTGGTTCGGGGGGGGGGGGAACACGTGACAACCCTCGTGCCTCCTGGCTGAGTGGTAGTAGATAGTCTTAATGTGGGAGCCTCCCCTAATGATGGGAAGGAGTTGGACACGACTAAATTAGGGAGAAAATCGGGATAAAAAAAAAAAAGTCCTGGTTTGTCTTGAACACCTATTGTGTATTAGCATGTGTGGAAAACACTCCTCTTCCTGACTCGTACAGTATGTTTAGCCCCGTGGCTAGTGTGTGGAGTCAGATTAAATATGTATTAATAAATAAGTAGCTCTCCTTATGTCAGGTCACATCACACCACCATATTGTTTATTTACATTTTTTTATTTGGATCGTCTTTGATTCCTTATCTGCGACATGTGCGTGATGCAGGTCGAAGCTCCGAATAATGTCTGTTGGTTGTTCCGGCAGGTCTGTGCAAGTCGACTGAGCAACGCAGCCAGCACGTCACAGACGCTACAGGACAGAAAGAAAGAAATGAAAGAAGATGGACTGAAACTGCAGGACTTTATATCAGGAGATTTGTCAGAAAAGAGCAAATGGGAGGAGTACAGGGGCAACCTGAAGCGCCTAAAAGGAGAACGGTGAGTGACGGTGAATCAAACTGATAGCATCGAGGTGTGTAATGTTTGGTACTGTTTCTTTCATGAAGTTTATTACGTTTTCTTATTGATACGCTGTACATTTCACACCACTTCCTGACCTTTACAACCCTCTCTAGTGTTCTGACTAGTGTGAGATTGAGCAATGTGTTTGTGTCTGATAGACAAGCACATACAACATCAGACAGCAAAGGAATCCTATACAAGGGGCGTTCAAGTCAATCCAGGACTTGTGCAGAATAAAAAATGTTATGAGAGTAAAAACTGCCTTTATTTCTCTATATACTGTATAATCCCTCTTCTACATTAATGCGCTTATCCCAGTGTTTCACTGGTGCTTGGATACCATCAAGGCAGAAAGTTTTCTCAGAACGCTGAAGCCATGATCAGACTGCCTGTTTCGTGTCTGAAACGCTGGCCTCCCAGGAACTCCTTTAAGAGTGAGAATCGTTCATGTACGTACAGCCTTCTTTAAAACATTTGCTCCCATCAAATGTTTTATTGCGGCTGAGAGTCTCATCACCGTACTGTGCTTGAAGATTTCTGTAAATGTCAATCGCTTTTACACAAGTCCCGGTTTGACTTGAACGGCCCTCGTACTTTCAATCAAGCATCCGGTGAGATGGCGATCGATAAAGACAAGCTTGTTAATCAATAGGGATAAGACGAATCCTTATGAAATCATGTGACTGTATCTGACTTTTTTTTTTTTTTTTTTTTTTTTTCTCCCTCAAGAACCACATGCTTCTGTAAATCTCTGAATAATCGGATCCGTCAAATTCTGTCAGTGTAAATGACGAAATAAAGTTGAATCTTGGATTAATATCAGTGAGAATTTCTCCTTGTATGAAAAACAAAAGCATCCAGCATCAACTAATACTAATGAAACTTTTACAGTGGTGACAAAAATTTCATTCAATGTTTTAACGACGTTCCTGAAATTTCTAAATGATGACAGTCAAGATAATAAGAATAATTAGTTTTTGCGGTGAAATTGCTTTACAACAGTATGAAGTACTTTATTTTTGTAAAAAAAAAAAAAAAAAAGACATCTGCAGACCTCTGGTGTCACTCGCTCAATCCATGCCTGCTTGACTGCTTCCTGAAGATCATGGACAGGAGACAGCTTCTCCTTCCTCCTTCACCATCGTCCAACAGTTTGCCATTAGGATTAAGTCATTGTCACATGATTTAAAATAATTAACATAAGTCTATAGTGAGATGGTCTAGAACTAATTATCGACATCTTGGGAGAACTATAATACATGGCACGTTTTGTCTTAATACTTTTGGCCACCGCTGTATGTTTAGCACAATAATATACAAATGCCGTAATGTAAATCGACATAACCGTGACAGAAGATTAGCATTAACCATGTGCTCTGCGGATCCCAGGCTCAGGTTACCGCCGTGGCTAAAGACGGAGATTCCGATCGGGAAGAACTACAACAAACTGAAGAACACACTCCGAGACCTGAAGCTACACACTGTGAGTATCGTCCTGTATTAATGTCATTGTGCGTCACATGACCTGGCCTGTGGATCCCTTTGGTGAAGTGCATTTGTCCAGCCAATCAGAACACAAGGACCAGAATTCAGTCCATGTTCGTAGCAGTTCTCACCGGTTTTCAGACTTTTTCCGTTTGTCCACATTTCTGACCAACATATTAAATGTAAGATATTTAATTCTTAATGACTTCCTTAATGTTTATTGATAGTAAAGTTCAAACAAAACTACAAGCTGAAGAAGGCTAGGTGAGCCAGTAACTGCTGAATGCTAATAGCTAACCTAAGCCTTTTTAAGAGCTATTAGATGCTAACCGTAGCTTTATTTTGTTGATTAATCGTTCAGTTGTGACCTCATGGCACCCTTCCGACAGTAGATGCTGTCCGTGTGGTTTTCTTGGCCTTTTATCCAGACTTATCACAAGAAGACACTGGATTGTGCCCTCTGGAGTGGTTCGCCATTTCCTTCTCCTATGGACAATGTATGGGCAATTTGGGAACGCCCACTAGTCTAATCTACATGTCTTGTGGGAGGAAACCGGAATACCTGGAGGAAATCCACCAAGCACAGGGAGAACATGTAAACTCTAGGCACACAGACCCGATGCAGGAATCGAACCGAGGACTCTGAGGTGCGAGGGAACAGTGCTAACCACTAAGTGTCGTCAGCCTTATTTACTGTGTAGCTTTTAAAAATGGCACCCAGAGAGTGACGGAGCCGAGCAGGACTGGGCGGACAGAGTTGAGCAGAACTAAATGTAGGGCATTTAATGAGCATCAAACCAGGGGAGCAGATGATCTTATTTGAGGTCACAAAAAAAACAATATTTATATAGAAATGAAAAAGGACAGACTGTTTGTTTTTTTTCCTTGTGTTTTAGGCTGAAGATCTGCATGAATCTCTAAAAATGACAAATAGTTTTTGTATAATAAAATAAAATTTGAAAATTTTTTTGTTATTCTTGATAACTGGAGATGTTCGATATATAACTTTATAAAAGTCTATTTATAAAGTCTAAAAGGTTATGCAAACAACTGTAGCTAATAACTCTATTAATATACATATGTAAATATATATATACAAATATATAAATATGAAATCTATATAGCTAAAGCTAGCGTTGTTGTTGCTATGGTGACAGGTGTGTGAGGAGGCCAGATGTCCGAACATTGGCGAGTGTTGGGGAGGTGGAGAGTACGCTACTGCCACAGCAACCATCATGGTCAGTGCAGCACCATTTATAGTGTATGTAGCGTGTTACATTTAATAGAGGAGAGTGTTTAAACATTAAATTATTAAACCTGAGAGGACAAAGTTTGATGCAGGTGAATGTAAACTAGTTCAAGTGAAGCAGTTAGTTATTATACTACAGCAGGTCAGTTCAGGTCAGTGGTCTTTTCCTCTGACGAATGATTACACAGTGAACCTGACACTCCATCACAGCTCTCTGTCTGTCTGTCTGTCTGTCTGTCTGTCTGTGTGTGTGTGTGTGTAGTTAATGGGAGACACGTGTACACGAGGCTGCAGGTTTTGTTCAGTAAAGACAGCGAGAAATCCGCCTCCTCTCGACACGGATGAGCCATACAACACCGCTAAAGCTATTGCTGCGTGGGGACTCGACTATGTGGTGCTCACGTCAGTGGACAGAGACGGTAAACACTATATGTTAGACGGCTGGAGTTTGCTCAACAAAATGGTAGACTGCTGATTGTATTAAGGGTTTTTTTGCACGTGTGTTGAACAGACCTCGCGGATGGAGGCGCAGAACACTTTGCGAAGACCGTGTCCCATCTCAAGGAGAGGTAAAGACACGACACGTGCACTGATGTCCAGTACAGACAGGTGACAGATGAATGGGAGAACAACACGATGATGTGTGTTAGGGCACCAAAACATACAAACTGTCTATAAATAAACTGCGTATGTCTGTCTGAAGATCCGTTCTGTGGTTGTTGACTCTTACAGGAACCCTGATATCCTGGTGGAGTGCTTGACTCCTGATTTTCGTGGCGATCTCTCGGCAGTGGAGACAGTCGCTCTGTCTGGTCTGGACGTTTACGCTCACAACATAGAGACAGTCAGAGAACTGCAGAGGTAAAGTAAAGGCCAGACGACTAAATGGCACTTTTAATATACGAACGCCATGAATCTTAAATCACAGTGCTGTGAAAATGTATTTGCCCCTTTTAGATTTAATTTTTTTACTCACATGTCATCCCTTAATGATTAATAATATCAAACACATTTTAATATTACACAAAGATAACCCGAGTAAATACAAAATGCAGTTTTAAGGGAACTGAGGGGGGAAAAAGCGAATTGCCTTCCATGTATGAACAGTTTATTTTTTTTTTTTGAAAGCTGAGGAAAATTTGGCTGGCCACGCCCAGGCCTGATTACTGCCAGACTTGTTGAATCAAGAAATCACTTCAATAAACAAAATCAAGCACGTTAAAAGTAAAAAAAAAAAAAATGCAACAGATGCTGCAATCTAAAGAACTTAGAATAAGACAAACACAACTGATCATAACTGTCATAAAACACAATGTTCCATATCAAGGTACCTTTTGCGCAGTTAGTGTTCGCAGTATCTCATATCCACTGAGTCATAGTTTAAGGCCATTCGTGATCTCAGTGTAGACATTTACTTACGACTGTGTATCAGATACTCAGAAAGACACCAAACCAACACATGGGGAAAATAATTGCAATAAAATGTTACTTCTTAATAAAGGGACTGAATATTGTGCAATTTGGGGTCGTGGAGTCTCACGATGTCCATGAGGACACACACACGCGTATAAAAGTAACCACAGGATACAGACGGCGGCCATCTTGTGTTCATGTACGTGTAGTTAACAGCACGTATAGAACAGCCTGGACTCCTGTTACAGGGTATCATCACTTTCACTCAGTTCTCATGTGTAAAGTGAGATAAATAAACCTCACGGTGTTATCTGCTGTAGAAATTGTATATTAAATTCATATATTAAATTTGTATATTAAATTCATATATTAAATTTGATATAAATATAAAAGTGTTCGTGGGAAATTCGAAAGAGATTTAAAGCCCCCAGATAAAGCGTTTCACATTATAACTATAGTGTATGCAAGTAAATGCATAATATGAATAAAAATAGTTGGTGTGTTTAAATAAGAGACGGGAAATATAACCAGGACAAAATGACCTTTTTATAGATTTACATAAATAATAAAAATCTTTATTGTATAATATGATGTAATATGCGTGTAGAAAAGGTGTACTTTAAGTTATTGCTCATGTCGTTCAGCAGTTCATGTACAGTCGTGGCCAAAAGTTTTGAGAATGACACAAATATTAGTTTTCACAAAGTTTGCTGCTAAACTGCTTTTAGATCTTTGTTTCAGTTGTTTCTGATGTACTGAAATATAATTACAAGCACTTCATACGTTTCAAAGGCTTTTATCGACAATTACATGACATTTATGCGGAGAGTCAGTATCTGCAGTGTTGGAGCTTCTTTTTCAGGACCTCTGCAATTTAACTGGGCTCTCAATCAACTTCTGGGCCAAATCCTGACTGATAGCAGCCCATTCTTTCATCATCACTTCTTGGAGTTTGTCAGAATTAGTGGGTTTTTGTTTGTCCACCCGCCTCTTGAGGATTGACCACAAGTTCTCAATGGGATTAAGATCTGGGGAGTTTCCAGGCCATGGACACAAAATTTCAACGTTTTGGTTCCCGAGCCACTTAGTTATCACTTTTGCCTTATGGCCTGGAGCTCCATCGTGCTGGAAAATGCAGTGTTCTTCACCAAACTGTTATTGGATTGTTGGAAGAAGTTGGTGTTTTGGAACCATTCTTTATTCATGGTTCGTGTTTTGGGGCAAAATTGTGAGTGAGCACACTCCCTTGGATGAGAATCAACCCCACACATGAATGTTCTCAGGATGCTTTACTGTTGGCATGACACAGGACTGATGGTAGCGCTCACCTTTTCTTCTCCGGACAAGCCTTTTTCCAGTTGCCCCAAACGATCGGAAAGCGGCTTCATCGTCCTCAGCAGTCCATTCACCATAGTTTCTGCAGAAGATCCGTCTGTCCCTGATGTTTTTTTTTGGAGAGAAGTGGCTTCTTTGCTGCCCTTCTTGACACCAGGCCATCTTCCAAAAGTCTTCGCCTCACTGTGCGTGCAGATGCGCTCACACCTGCCTGCTGCCATTCCTGAGCAGCTCTGCACTGGTGTCACTCCGATCACGCAGCTGAATCCTCTTTAGGAGACGATCCTGGCGCTTACTGGACTTTCTTGGACGCCCTGAAGCCTTCGTAACAAGAATTGAACCTCTTTCCTTGGAGTTCTTGATGATCCTATAAGTTGTTGATTTAGGTGCAATCTTAGTAGCCACAATATCCTGGCCTGTGAAGCCATTTTTATGCAACGCAATGATGGCTGCACGCGTTTCTTTGCAGGTCACCATGTTTAACAATGGAAGAACAATGATTTCAAGCATCACCCAACTTTTAACATGTCAAGTCTGCCATTCTAACCCAATCAGCCTGACATAATGATCTCCAGCCTTGTGCTCGTCAACATTCTCACCCGAATTAACAAGACGATTACTGAAATGATGTCAGCAGGTCCTTTAATTCAATAAAATTTTATTTGTATAGCGCTTTTAACAATTGACATTGTCTCAAAACAGCTTTACACAATCAAAAGAATTATTTAAGTTTGTATGGAATGTGAATGTGTATGAATCAAAATGTTCAGATAGTCCCTGGTGAGCAAGCCCGAGGGCGACAGTGGCAAGGAAAAACTCCATGAGATGGTAATAGGAAGAAACCTTGAGAGGAACCAGACTCAACAGGGAACCCATCCTCATCTGGGTGAAACAGATAGCAGGAAATGATCTGCATTTATACAGTGTTAAGTGTTAGGTTCAGCTATAATAGTTGATGTTAATTGATGTTAAAATGGAGTCCAGGTAGTTATTGGAGACTCAGATAGACTTGTAGAAAGTTCCAGTCCTGAACTATCGAATTGTCAAGTCCTCAGAGAAACAGCTGCTATCACCAGTCGAGGCCAGAACCATCTTCTAAGTAGATAGAATCATCCCCAGACACCAGACGCATCCCAAAGAGACACACGGGGCATCCATGCGACGAGACCTCCAACCAGAAACCGGGCACCAGGATGGACCAGACAGGTCCGGAGGGCAGAGGGAGTCTGGATCACTGGCAGCTCAGGCACCACATGTGTAGCTCGACAGAGAGAAAGAGTGAAAGGGGGAGACAGGGGGAGAGAGGAAAGAAAAAGAGGGGGAGAAAGAGAAGAGGAGGAGAGATGGCAGTTAGGTATGGTCACAGTCACATAATGTATAATGTGAATGTATATTTACTGTAGAGTGCAAGCAGGGACTCCGGCAGGACTAACTATGACACCATAACTAAAAGGGAGAGCCAGAAGGAAACACAAACATGAGGGGGAACTGAGATGTAAAGCAAACAATCACCTCACCGTCAACAAACCTGAGTGATCAAATGAGAGTGAGGAAGACAGCATCTAAACATACCAGTTCACCATAATACTCTACGTCCATGAGTCCCCCAGATCTGCACCTTTACCTAAGACAAATCTATTTATAAAAATGCTTGGCTAAATAAATAGGTTTTTAGCCTAGACTTAAACACTGAGACTGTGTCTGAGTCCCGAACACTATTTGGAAGACTATTCCATAATTTTGGGGCTTTGTAAGAAAAAGCTCTGCCCCCAGCTTTATATGTCAAGAGTAGTATTTTAAAATCAATGCGAAATTTCACAGGGAGCCAATGTAGTGAAGATAGGATAGGGGTGCTCATATCTTCTGGTTCTAGTGAGGACTCTCGCTGCTGCATTCTGGACTAGCTGAAGCTTGTTTATGCACCTAACTGAACAACCAGACAGTAAGGCATAATGCTATCCTGGTGATATTATCTACATGAGCTTCAAATGAAAGGCTGGAATCTATAATCACGCCGAGGTCTTTTACTGTTGCACTTGATGGAACAGAAAGGCCATCTAAAGTAAGGTGTGATCTAAGATTTTACTTCTAGCTGTATGCGGTCCTATGACTAGAACTTCTGTCTTATCCGGATTAAGCAGAAGGAAGTTAATTAGCATCCAATTTCTTATGTCCTGCACACATTGCTCAACTTTAGTAAGATGGTTTTTCTCATCAGGTTTTGTTGAGACGTATAGCTGTGTGTCGTCAGCATAACAATGAAAGCTAATACCATGCTTACGGATTATGTTGCCCAGAGGAAGCATGTAAAGGGAAAAAAGCAGTGGGCCTAAAACTGAACCCTGCGGAACGCCAAACTCCACTAGAGAACATGCAGAATAATCACCGTTTAAGTCTACATACTGATAACGATCGGTGAAATAGGATCTGAGCCAGGAGAGGGCTGTACCCTTAATTCCTACTACATTTTCTAATCTGTGAAGAAGAATAGCATGATCAATGGTGTCAAAAGCTGCACTGAGGTCGAGTAATACAAGCATAGTTACACAACCCTGATCAGAGGCCAATAGGAGGTCATTTACTACTTTAACGAGTGCTGTTTCTGTGCTGTGATGAGGCCTAAATCCTGACTGATACAGTTCATGTATGCCATTTCTATGTAGATATGAGCATAGCTGCTCCGCTACTATCTTTTCCAGAATCTTAGAGATAAAGGGGAGGTTTGATATTGGCCTGTAATTGGACAGCTGACAGGGGTCGAGGTCAGGTTTCTTAATTATTGGTTTAATAACTGCTACTTTAAAATATTTTGGAACATAACCAATGCTAAGTGAGGAATTAATTATTCTCAACATCGGTTCTGTTATTACTGGTACTATCTGTTTAAGAAAATGTGTCGGTATAGGATCTAATATACAGGTTGATGAATTTGCAGAAGAGATGAGTGAAATTAGTTCATTCTCTTCAAGAGGAGTAAAGTATTCTAGGTTTGAATCTGACATGGCTAGGTTAACATCTGTATCAATTACATTGTTTGGTTTCAAAGCCTCAGTTTTATGCCTGATATTTACAATTTTATTATTAAAAAAAGTTCATGAAGTCCTCACTATTGCATGATGTTGTTGTGGAGATTTCTGTAGTGGTCTTATTTCTGGTTAATTTGGCTACGGTATTAAATAAAAATCTAGGATTATTTTTATTTTCTTCTATAAGAGTGGAGAGATACGTTGATCTAGCTACACTAAGAGCTTTCCTATAGTTCAGGATGCTCTCTTTCCATGCTATTTGAAATACTAACAATTTAGTTTGACGCCATTTACGCTCTAATTTCCGAGCAGTCTGTTTTAAAGTGCGCGTGTGATCGTTATACCAGGGAGCGAGTTTCTTATCTCTAATAATTTTTCTTTTAGCTGGAGCTACATTATCTAAGGTACAACGAAGTGTCGACTCTAAATATTCAGTCGCCTGATCAAGTTCTGTGGGGTCAGACGGTGGCCTAATCGAAGTTGGTAACTCTGGGAGATTACTGATAAAACTCTGTGTGGTAGTCGATGTGAATGTACGTTTAATACGGTAGCGCGGTGCTGTGCGTACATTATCACTGTGAGTGTCATTATCCTGTTTAACCCATGTTTCAGTTAAACAGAGTATATTAAACGCCTGATCTGTGATAATTTCATTAACAATAACTGCTTTTGATGCGAGAGATCTAATATTTAACAATCCTAGCTTCTGATCAGAGGTGCCGGCTGCGCATTCAGTATGATCTGAGTTTGTGGTCTTTATGTTAATTAGATTATTGAAACAGACTTTCTGAGTCTTTCTACATTTTTGCTTAGATCGGGGAACAGACACAGTCTCAATATGGTGAACCCTGAGTGACGACTCTATGCAGCTAGCAGACGGTTGGTTTAGCCTGTCTGTCTGCTCCCTGGCCTGGGCTTTAATGACAGTAATGAAATGCAGTGGTAAGGTTTTTTTGGGATTAAGTTAATTTTCATGGCAATGGACTGTGCAATTCATCTGATCACTCTTCATAACATTCTGGAGTAAATGCAAATTGCTATTATAAAAACTTAAGCAGCAACTTTTCCAATTTCCAATGTTTATGTAATTCTCAAAACTTTTGGCCACGACTGTACTACTCTAACTGCAGCGTCTCACCGCTAGAGGGCGCACACAGTGAGTGAACACCCCAGAAAAATGTGCAGCGTCTCGTTTATTTGTTTTAAGCGCTGCAGTGATTTGTGTCCACCAGGTGGCGCATGAAATCTCTTATGGTGCAGATTAGACATTTTACTGCCTTTTTAAAGGAAATTAAAGAGTCTAGTGTTTTTCAGGGTAATAATTGTATTATATTATTGAATTATATTAATAATAATATTTTATATTATCATATTAAATTTACATTCATAATAATGATGATCAACTATCTCGTTTTATTACTTCCAAGTTTCTCATTCTAACTTGCAGCTTTGACTTTCACAGGCATGTGCGTGACCCACGTGCAAACTTTGACCAGTCGCTCGCTGTTCTGCGCCACGCTAAAAGCGTCAAACCGAGCATCCTCACCAAATCCTCGATCATGCTCGGACTGGGTGAAACAGACGCGCAGATGCACACTACACTAAAAGGTATAAACACTTACAGACACTCTTACTCATGTATATACAACCAGGCAAATTAAGGTTTTGCGCAAAATCTCACACACTCACTTGCTCGAAATAGGTGTCATGAGTATTGAGTTGTGTTAAGATCTGGTGACTTTAACGTTTTTGTTCCTCAGTATATACTGATTCTGCTTTGTCCTGTTCCAGCATTGAGGGACTCGGGTGTGGACTGTTTGACCCTTGGCCAGTACATGCAACCGACGAAACGAAATCTGAAGGTACAGAAGTGTTACTCCTGCTGATCTCATGATTTCAGGGCTGTGAGTTTATACAAAAACGCACTGAGCTGCTCATTTCTGAATTGTGTGTGTGTGTGTGTAGGTGGAGGAGTACATCACCCCGGACAGGTTTGCTCACTGGGAGAAGGTGGGGCAGGACATGGGGTTTGTTTACACAGCGAGCGGTCCCCTAGTGCGCTCCTCTTATAAAGCAGGTAACACACACACACTAGATTGAAAAGCTCAATGTTGTAGATCAAGCTGAGAAAATATTGATATCCAGTGTCTGAGACCATGTGGCCAAACACACTGATGCTGAGCAAAAAAAAAAAAAGGTTACGAGGGTGAATCACAAATGATTCAGCCCTACGAGAAAGGGCTCCTTCTGATGAAGTGATGACAGCGGCGCATTCATGGGTCGCAGTTCATCTTAAAAAAAAAATGTAATGAGGGAATATCTAAGTTTGGATGAAGTGTTTTGCAAAGCAATGAAGCTCATGTTGAGTTTGTCTTTGTAAATGTTAGCTAAAATAAAAACGTCTAGAGTGCGGATAATTTTTGACTGAGTCTCGTACTTTGCAAATTGCAAACTGTAACACGTCGTCACTTTCATTATCTTGCGCTTTTGAACATGTACTTGAATATTCGTTGCACCAGACATTGTTTATTTCTCCAATAACTTTGCTTTATAGGTTTCGGGACGTAGTATACATCGTCTCCTTCAGTAATAATCACTGAATTTTAGTAATAAATAACACATGACCGTTTAATGAAGGGTGCCAATATTTCTGGTGCTGATCAAACCAGACAGATTGAATATGAAATCGTGTGTGAGAACACTCTGCTCACTGCATTATGGGTAACATCCGCAGCTGACCTTAGCTGTGCGTTTTAGTGAAAAGGGACTGAGAGATCAATCAGGTGTTCAACACGACTAAACACTTCTTTGCTGTTCCTTTGCACAGGCGAGTTCTTCATCAAGAACCTGCTGAAGAACAGAAAGACGGGAGGAAGCGTGGAATAAAGACTATCTATCTTGCCTTCCCTCACGCAATAACTTATGGAAGTGAAAGCATGGTTTTGTGAATCCACATTGTAGTTTTCAGTCGAGTTAGTGAGATGGATTATGGGTAATGACATCACCTGGTATGAAAGACATCTGTACACATGTGAGTGTGTGATTTATGATGGAGAAAGAGAAATCAAATGAAATAATGCCCGTTACAGTGCAATAAATTGATTTTAAAGTATTTTTTTTTATTTTGTGAAAATAAGATTTCATTGGTCCGTCTGTATTTGAAACAAGAAACCGTTTGCCTTTGTATCATATTACATTAGTGTTACAAATCTGTACAGTATGAAATATTGTTTAACTTTTCTTAACAAAAAAAAAAAAATTCACATTAAGGTCTTGCATGTAAAATCACATGTTAAAAGGACATGATTACATAACGATTAACTGCAATCTTCCAGCACACCAGACAGACACACACACACACACACTCTCTCCCTCTCTGAATAAAAACTGACTAAAACTTCTACTTCACCGTCGCAACGTCCTGTAACAATCGATCACACTGAATACTGATCCATCTGAAAGGCGTTTCTACAGACAACGTTCATTTAAAAAAATTTCCAGAATTCTGTACTGACGTCTACTAAAGACGAGGACCCAGCTAAACACGGGTCTGCTAAAGACGAGGACCCAGCTAAACACGGGTCTGCTGGAGACGGGTGGAGGACACCGG
Source organism: Channallabes apus (assembly GCA_030522415.1). Classification (NCBI taxonomy): domain Eukaryota; kingdom Metazoa; phylum Chordata; class Actinopteri; order Siluriformes; family Clariidae; genus Channallabes; species Channallabes apus. The sequence goes on from CM060106.1 coordinate 20,982,416, forward strand.
GTCTGCTGGAGGAGCGTTACAAACTCTACACTGTAAAAATATTCATAATTTTCGTACTTGTTTTTTTTTTTTTTTAAGACATTTAAAAGACTCGAGTCTGAGTGAGTGTGTGTGTGTGTGTGTCTCAGGTTTTGGATTTCTTCGTGGGTGGCTCGTTGAGGGTAATCCTGGGTCCGGCGCCTGTGGGTGTGAAGGGAAGCCGGGTCATCACCTTCTTTCCAATTGTCTCGATCTATACACACACACACACAGAAAAAGAAAATATAGATAGACATGTAAAATAATAAACAAGATGTGATGAATGTAATGACAAAAAGAGATCAAAACACACCTGGAAACCGAGGTTCTGGAGCTCGAGGTGTAAATGATCAAGGACTCTACGACCGTCGAATATGAACGCTGGCTTCAACATCTGGTGATGAATCTTTGCGTAATCCAGCTCCTTCAAAACACAAACATATATATAAAAAAATATGTATGTATATATATATATATATATATATATATATAGCCAGATCAGATTTCTGTAGTGTGTGTATCTATCTCCATATATATATATATATATCTATCTCCATATATATATATATATATATATATATATATATATATATATATATATATATATATATATATATATATATATATCTATATATACACACACACACTACAGAAATCTGATCTGGCTTTACCTCATTATCTAAAAACAGTGATATTCAGTTTAATTAATGCAATACATATTCTGCTTCATATAAAATGTATATTGTAATATAAATAAGCTATTAATCAGGCAAGTGTAATACATCTTGGACACACACCAAGACGTCGTTCGATCTACCAGGTTACACGACCCAATGACAATATAGGCTGTATACAGCTGAATTACCCAGAAAACATGGTTTTACAGAACAAAATTGCACTGTGTTATTAAGGAAACAGCTGCATCCCCCCCCCCCCCCCCAAAAGGGTGCCAAAACTTTAGGAGCTTATTCCATAGTGATCTCTGTATACCTTAAACATGTCCCACTCGGTGCAGATCACTAGAGCGTGTGCGCTTTTACAGGCTTCGTAAGGATCTGAGGACACGGTGACGAGGTCGGATACTGAGGAAAGAACAACAAGCATGTGTTAAATGTGTGTGTGTGTGTCATTTACACATCAGAAACATCCAATACACATAAATTTACACTCAATCATTAAAGTGTGAGATGCAGCAATCACCCACTGCATATCAAACACACACACACACACCTCTCTCGGGGTTGTCTCCTGAGATGCTGGGCTGCGACAGGTCCTGTACGATCTGCTCCTTCGACACTTTCGGGTCAAAGATGTGCAGCTTGGCTCCTTCATCCATCAGATATTTGGAAATATAGATACTGGATGACTCTCTGGGAAGGTGAAAGGTCAAAGGTAATGAGACCGTGTGTGTGTGTGAGAGAGAGAGACCGATTACGCTGCGACTCCACTCTCACTGTGACTGAGGGGGAAATTCGAGCAGAGTGACTGATTTCCTGTTTAGCTGTAAAAATCTTGATAGAGGGTGAATGATTGACTGGATAGGAGTGTGTGTGTGTGTGTGTGTGTGTGTGTGTGTGTGTGTGTGTGTGTGTGTGAGAGAGAGAGAGAGTGTGTGTGTTCCCTAAGGTGTCGTAAGGACTGAAACACCTTCAGTGAATTTCAAAAGGTAATGTGTATGTGTGAGGGAGAGTGTGTGTGTACCTGGTGTCTCCGGTGTCTTTCTTGAATGAGAAGCCCAGCAGGGCGATTTTCTTTCCCGTCACAGTGTTAAATAGACAGTCGATGATCCTGCACGCGAACCTTTTCCTCTGATACTCATTCATGTCAATGACCTACACACACGCACGGTGTAAGAAAGGCACCAAACGGACGCAAATCGATAGGAGCGTTTGAGCGGCTCAGGTGTAGACAGTCTGTACCTGCTGCCAGTACGAGGCCACTTCAGGTAGATTCAGCGCCTCACACAGATACACCAAATTCAGCACATCCTTCTGGAAACAGCTTCCTCCGAAGCCTGGGGTACACACACACACACACACACACACACACACACACACACACACACACACACACACACACACACACACACACACACACACACACACACACACACACACACACACACACACAGTGTTGATGGAGGACTAGCCAAATGTTGTCATAAATTCAACAACCCCTCCCCCCTCCCTCACACACACACTCACCCACGCTGGCCTTGAGGAACTTGTTGCCGATGCGCTGGTCCATGCCGATGGCTCTGGCCACCTCCTCGACGTCGGCGCCGGTGGACTCACACAGAGCCGAGATGGAGTTTATGCTGCTGATACGCTGAGCTAGGAATGCATTCGCCGCCTAATACACACACACACACACACACACACACACACAAAATGGAAAAATACATTTTAAATACATGTTGCACCAATTTAGATTCTGTATATACAAGGGGTGTGTTCGAATCAAACCCAGGACTTGTGATTGTTTTGTTATTCTGCTCACAGTTATAAGGTCTAAACTCCCTTTTTTCCCCCTCTAGATAATCCCCTGCTACACTAATTTCTGAAACGCTGGCCTCCCAGGAAGTCCGTTAGGGCATTTTTACATTAGGTAACTATTGATTTGTATCGTGTCCAGGAATGATTGCCCGTCAATCGGCTTCACGCCTTCATTCAAGAGAAATTTCATAAGTCCCAGATTGACTTAATCTGCTGTGCTAAGGTTAGCGGAGACAGTTATATGACTTCAGCTTACTAACTACATTAATAAATTAACAAACTGATGATCAATGCATACTTTTAAGTATCTACACACACACACACACACACACACACATACATACACAATACTCACTAATTTGGACAGCTCAGATGACCATGTGTTGGTGGTGATGATGCGTGACTTGGGTACCCAGTGCTCATACACTTCACACAGCGCCCTGATTGCCTTTTGCCCTTCGGGAGTTTCGTCTCCGCCGATCAAAACGCGGTCCGGCTCCTTGAGGTCCTTCACAGCCGTCCCCTCGGCAAGAAACTCTGGGTTGGAAAGCACCTGCGAGATACAAATGGAAAAAGAAAAACAACTTCCATCAAATGTTTAGAGAAACTGTGGCCTTAAAGGTCCTATATGTTACTATATCCTAAAGAAATTAACAAATCTCAAAGCACTTGCTCAAAACGTAGGTGTTAATGCCCCAACTAAAATCCTGCTCAGCCTTTCCTGCCTCCCTTTGTCTCACCCACCCAGAGAGAACAGGGAAATTTTACTCCGACATCCTGAACTGTTTTTGTTTTTTTGTTGCGCCACCCTAGAATTACGATTCTTTATCCAGCTGCCCTCCACACACACACACACACACACAAAATGCACAACCAATGCACTGAGCTCATAACGGCTGCAAAACTGTTTGCAAGCCTCTGTTTAAGGTTTAAAAAAAAAAAAAAAAAAATGCATTGTGATTGAAATCTACAGCACAAAGGCAGGACCTAAATGAGTGGCCAGTGCAAAGTGTTACATCTCAGCATGGGTTTAAACCCCATTTCCATGTAATTAAGTGATTTCGGAGTTATGATGACTATTGAAATAATAATTCTTAAAAAAATAATAATAATAATTCCTGAGCCAAAGTGTTGGTTCGTAGCCAATACAGTTCCTGAGATAATCGCTCTTCACCTGTCCTGGGTGTGTGTGTGTGTGATTGAGTGTGTGTGTGTGTGAGGGGAGGAGGCACAGTTTGGTTCAGATGTCTTATGATTGTCTTTTGATAAAAGTTTTGCATGAAAAATTGAGGGAGATACAGCCACTTAGGCCCGAATTGGGGAACAAAAAAAAACAACAACAAAAAAAAAAAAACCAGGAAACAGGTCTTAGAAAAAAGTATTAGTACCCCACTTCCAGGTGATAATACAACCCACATTTTTGTCCAAAGTTGTTGTTCTAATTATTGATTGCTAAATTGTTAGCCAGATGTGAATTTAGAACATCTGAGATTTTTCTTCTTCTGCATTTTCATTGGTTACAAGAATTCAGCCTCTTCTATGGTCAGTTAGAAACTCTGAGGATGAAGGCGGGACTTAAAGCATGTTTTTAGGCGCAGTTCAAAAAGACTTGGAATCACTCTGGGTTTTGCAAGCATTCACAAATTAATTATTTTTTTTATTCCTCAGATTTTTCTCTCTTTCCCCTCGTCACCCTTTAGTGGCTGCAAACGTACGTGATGGCAGTAAGAGAAAGAAAAAATGTTTCTCTGCAAAGACAGCCTTGAGCGTCTGGTGGCTTATCTATCGGTTCTTATTTTTGGAATACAGATATAACTAGTAAGATACTGAACCTCCTTAAGCCATACGAGACGTTTCGTCCTATTTACCCTGTTTAAGTACACAGTCTCGAAAGCACACACCTGCAGGTTAAGACTGGGTTTGGTGTTGGCGTCGAAGATCCTCCGGATGCTCTCAGCAGCCCGCACGGGCACCGTGCTTTTCTCCGTCACGATCTTATAACCGTCAGACACCTCAACGATGCGCCGCGCACAGGCCTCGATGAACTTCAGATCGGCCGCTCGGCCCTTTCCCATCCCGTACGTCTTAGTGGGCGTGTTGACCTGAGAGCAGAGCAGATGCTTTGAATTAACATATTGTATTCAACATATTGTACTGCTTTCCTTAGGCGGTAATGTTACACTCACAGAAATAAAGACCAAGTCTGCCTCCTTGATGGCCGAGTCGATGTCAGTGGAGTAAAAAAGGTTCTTCCCTCGGCAGGACAGCACGACCTCGTTCAGGCCAGGCTGCACATGGACGGGGGAATGAAAAAAGTAGCATAAAGACAAAAATAGTTCTGTTACACTGTGTCCCGGACATGATGCAAGAATCAAATAACTGTGCGGAGACTGATGCGTCATACAGTGCATCAGTCCTTCACATTAGAGCTAAACTCTTTAAATCACAGTATAAAAACATTTTAATAAATTGTCAATGCTGGATCATGAAGTTTCATCAAAATTTTATCATCGGCATATAAAAGGTGAACACTGGGATCCGCCACAAATCCTAGAACAGACTCATAAAGTTACCTCATAAATAGGAAGAGTGTCAGAGTTCCAGGCTTTGATTCGGTTCTCGTTCACATCGACCACCGTCACCGTGATCTCGGGACACATGCTGGCGATGACGCTGCATGTCGGGCCTCCGACATAACCAGCGCCAATGCAGCAGATTTTTCTAATCTGAACCATCTGAAAGCATATTATATCATGTATCATTATATTATATGTATCATTATATCATATCTATATCATTATATCATATTACACTATCTATATCTATATATATATATATATATATATACACATACATACACACTGTGTAATATATACTAATATATATATATATATATATATATATAGAGAGAGAGAGAGAGAGAGAGAGTATACACACACGTACATAAATCCACCTCAAGATGGAGGGGGAAAAAAGTTTAGTCATGTATTTGGTCTAATCAGTAAATGAAGTTGAACTTCCATCCAGTAAACTTTTCCCCATTTCTGTCACGTCATTCAAAACGTAAGACACTTAAGACTGTTTGCCTTTACAGTTTACAAGTGTCGACAAGTAAATCCTTATATAAATCCTTTATAATCCAACTATCTGATGCAACCCAGAGGAGACTGGGTTATTTTAGACTCCAGGTTCTTTCACAGATCGTGGAGATTTGGACAATCCTGTACTCTCATCTGCCTCGTGCCCTGAGTCTCCTGGGATAGGCTCCAGGTCCCCGCGACCCTAAATACAGGATAAAGCGGTATAGAAGATGAATGAATGTACTCTCATCTGAACTACTGAAATCTAAATGCTTTTCTGCTGATGACCAGAATGAACGAATGAAAGAAATGCTATATAAATAAATAAAATTATAACCGGGAATATTATTTAGAAGAATATAACTCAATCCAGATGAGCATTGTGTCTTCACCCTTTCAACCTAGATTTATATCACAGGTACCAGATGCCTTGATGAACTAACAGACATTTGAATCGATATACTTGAGCATGGTGGCTTATTGGTTAGCACTTTCACTTTGCACCTCCATGGTCCACGTTCGATTCCCGCCTCGGGGCTGTGTGTGCATGGATTTCGGCATGTTCTCCCTGTGTTTGATGGGTTCCCCTGGGTACTCCGTTTCCCTCCCACAATCCAAAGACGTATCGATAAGGCTAATTGGAGTCCTCAAATTTCCCCGAAGTGCACGAATGCGTCTGTGAATATTGACTGGTGGTTCTACCATGGTCATAAAAATGAGAATAAATACAATACAATGGTCACCATTGGCCTCAACGATCCCTAGTTGGATTACAAGAGGTTTCTAGATAGATGGATATAAAAACTGTAAATCATTTGGGTTTAGGAGTTGAATTTTTTTTATTTTTTTTAACCTCTCCAGACCTCCAAGACACCACTTTAATACTGGACTGGGGATCCAAAACAGATGTTTCAACACTGTGAACAGCATATAATTACACACACACACACAAAAACCCTCCTGTGAGACCGGATGAGGCCTTCGTGAAGAAAAGTCCAGGAGCTACGATACGATACGATGAGTCTCATATTAATGCGTCTCTCTCTCTCTCTCTCAGCTTCCTTGGACACAAAAGGGGTACTATACACCCGGCATCTTCTACCCCTCCTTCTCTTTCTGTAACCCATTCATTAAACATTTACAGCAAAAAAGGACTCATTGTACCTTTAAAATTAACTTGGTGTGTTTTAAGAATGTGCTGAAGGATTGATTTTTGAATCCTTCTTGAATTTTTTAATGTGGTTCTGGGGAAAAGGGAAACAATGTATAGAATTTGATTGAAGTGTCTAGAAATAATGAAAGATCAAAGGGTGATAGTGAAACATTTAAAATAACATTAAAATGAGGCAAATATATCAATGAAGTTACTTTGGTGTACAACTGTTTTAGAGATTTTAAGCAGATTTAGACAGACAGACATAATGACTGGTTTATATTTGTTCATCTCAATCTAACACATCACTCAGGATACATTAAAAAACTGATCAAATAAAAGGAAAGGGTGCTATATTGGTTATTTAACATTTGGACTACGTTCCCACAACAATTTTATGTATTTAAACAAAAACCGTTGAATAAATATTAAAGATGTAATAAATCTCACCTTGCTGTTGGTGATGTGAAGTTAATAGAGGATGAGCTGCTCTCAGGTTCTCTACTGATACTGCTGCTGCTCTCAATGAATAAAACTACTGTTGATATCTCTCTCTCTCTATCTCTCTCTCTTTCTCTCTCCCTCTCACCTACTTATACACGTACACACACAAACACACACCCACTTTGGGGGAAAGTTTAAACGAGAGGGGGAAGAAAAACTTGACCCGGAAGCATCGCACTTCCGGGAGGAAGGATAGAACAAGAGTCACGTGATCACGACGTGATCGCATTAAACCACAAACGAATAAACTCGTCATGATATTATAAAATTGTTTTTATTTTTAAACTATATGTTTTTACAAGAATACATTTAAATAGATACGCCCGACTAAATATAATAAAGAGTTTTTTGCTTTAGGGCTTTTAATTTGAAATATGTATCAGAGTATGCCACGTGTAGAGAAAAGCAGAAGGCTTTTATTAAAGCGGCCTTAAAGGAAAATTACAACCACAAAAGCACTAAATAAAAATAAGAAGAGGAAGAAGAAGCAGAAAAAAAAACTTGTAAACTGAGAATAAACATGTACAAATAATGAAATTTAATGTGTGTGTAACAAAAACGAACTATATATTTTTTTTTCTATAAATAATAAAATAAATAAATATATATACATATACATACACACACACTGGAAATTCGGCTTTAAAGGAGAGAGAAGCAGAGAAGAGTGAGATCTATAGGTGGCGGTAATAAGTGTGTGGAAGTCCTGGATAACGGGGTCAAAGAGTTCATGACACAGAACATAAGGGGGGGTATACCCTGGACGGAGTGCCAATCCATCTTAAGGCACACACAAACACTGGGAATGCCAATGAGCCTAATCTGCATGTCTTTGGGCTGTGAGAGGAAACCGGAGTACCCGGAGGAAACCCACCAACCACGGAAAGAAATAAAAACTCCACGTACAAAGGCCCTGAGGCAGGAATTAAACGCTCAATCCTTGAGGTGCGAGGCGACTGGGCTAATCACTAAGCCAACGTGCCACCTAATCAATATAATAATGATAATTTTATAATAATTATAATAATTTTATTGTTACAATATTGGAAAAGAATTAGATTAGTAAACCTACATAATGTTATTTAGCATCTATACAAAACCGTAATCCATTTATATAAAACAGAAATTCTGTTTGTGTGTTTGTGTGCATAGGTTGTCCATCGAAGCTTCCTTGCATATTCATCATCAACTTTAATGTCATACCGTAACCGTGTCAGTAAACAGCGCAATCATCGTGTTTTATGTCATCCTGTGAGCATGTACGATAGGGTAATCATGCCCTGTATATAAGAGCTTCAGAAACATTGGAGTAACGTAACCTCTAGTAAATTAGATGCTATATATATAGAAAATGTTATTTATTTATTAATTATATATGGAAATAGTGAATGATTTTGTACTTGCAGACATGATAAACATATACAGTGGTGTGAAAAACTATTTGCCCCCCTCCGGATTTCTTATTCTTTTGCATGTTTGTCACACAAAATGTTTCTGATCATCAAACACATTTAACTATTAGTCAAAGATAACAAGTAAACACAAAATGCAGTTTTTAAATGAGGGGTTTTATTATTTAGGGAGAAAAAAAAATTCAAACCTACATGGCCCTGTGTGAAAAAGTAATTGCCCCCTGAACCTAATAACTGGTTGGGCCACCCTTAGCAGCAATAACTGCAATCAAGCGTTTGCGATAACTTGCCACGAGTCTTTTACAGCGCTCTGGAGGAATTTTGGCCCACTCATCTTTGCAGAATTGTTGTAATTCAGCTTTATTTGAGGGTTTTCTAGCATGAACCGCCTTTTTAAGGTCATGCCACAACATCTCAATAGGATTCAGGTCAGGACTTTGACTAGGCCACTCCAAAGTCTTCATTTTGTTTTTCTTCAGCCATTCAGAGGTGGATTTGCTGGTGTGTTTTGGGTCATTGTCCTGCTGCAGCACCCAAGATCGCTTCAGCTTGAGTTGAAGAACAGATGGCCGGACATTCTCCTTCAGGATTTTTTGGTAGACAGTAGAATTCATGGTTCCATCTATCACAGCAAGCCTTCCAGGTCCTGAAGCAGCAAAACAACCCCAGACCATCACACTACCACCACCATATTTTACTGTTGGTATGATGTTCTTTTTCTGAAATGCTGTGTTACTTTTACGCCAGATGTAACGGGACACGCACCTTCCAAAAAGTTCAACTTTGGTCTCGTCGGTCCACAAGGTATTTTCCCAAAAGTCTTGGCAATCATTGAGATGTTTTTTAGCAAAATTGAGACGAGCCTTAATGTTCTTTTTGCTTAAAAGTGGTTTGCGCCTTGGAAATCTGCCATGCAGACCGTTTTTGCCCAGTCTCTTTCTTATGGTGGAGTCGTGAACACTGACCTTAATTGAGGCAAGTGAGGCCTGCAGTTCTTTAGATGTTGTCCTGGGGTCTTTTGTGGCCTCTCGGATGAGTCGTCTCTGCGCTCTTGGGGTAATTTTGGTCGACCGGCCACTCCTGGGAAGGTTCACCACTGTTCCATGTTTTTGCCATTTGTGGATAATGGCTCTCACTGTGGTTCACTGGAGTCCCAAAGCTTTAGAAATGGCTTTATAACCTTTACCAGACTGATAGATCTCAATTACTTTTGTTCTCATTTGTTCCTGAATTTCTTTGGATCTTGGCATGATGTCTAGCTTTTGAGGTGCTTTTGGTCTACTTCTCTGTGTCAGGTAGCTCCTATTTAAGTGATTTCTTGATTGAAACAGGTGTGGCAGTAATCAGGCCTGGGGGTGACTACAGAAATTGAACTCAGGTGTGATAAACCACAGTTATTTTTTAACAAGGGGGGCAATCACTTTTTCACACAGGGCCATGTAGATTTGGAGTTTTTTTTCTCCCTTAATAACGTAAACCTTCATTTAAAAACTGCATTTTGTGTTCAATTATGTTATCTTTGACTAATAGTTAACGGTTTTTGATGAGCAGAAACATTTAAGTGTGACAAACATGCAAAAGAATAAGAAATCAGGAAGGGGGCAAATAGTTTTAGTAAAGCATATAGTATGGTGCCTAAGACATTTGCACAGTACTCTATATATATATATATATATATATATATATATATATATATATCTTACCCATGTACAAAACAAAAGGTGCTACTTATAAGCAGTAATTAAAGGAGTTTTTACTAACTCACTCTGACTCGCTTCATTTTGTATACAAGGTCAAGGGGGACTTGGAGCCTATCCAAGAGGACTTTGGACACAAGGCACTGTACACTATGGACAGGACATAGAGCAGATTTTTAAACTAATGTTAACAAAAAAAAATTTATTATTAAAAATAAAAAAGCGACTGGGCTAATCACTAAGCCACCGTGCCACCTAATCCATAAAAAAAATTTTATTGTTGCAATATTGTAAAGAATTAGATTAGTAAATCTACATAATGTTGTTATTTAGGATCTATACAAAACCATAATCTATTTATATGAAACAGAAATTCAGTTTGTGTTTGCATGCATAGGTTGCCCATCAAAGCTTCCTTGCATATTCATCATCAACTTTGTCATACCGTATACACACATATATATATATATATATATATATATATATATAAATAAAAGATATATATATCTTACCCACGTACAAAACAAAAGGTGTTACTTATTAGCAAAGGAGATTTTTTACTAACTCACTCTGACTGGCTTCATTTTGTATACAAGATCAAGGGGGACCTGGAGCCTATCCCAGAGGACTTTGGACACTGTGTACACTTTTTTTTATTAAAATTAGTACACCAGCCTTTGTACACTTCTTGAAGATTGGCTTCATACATTTCATTCATACAATTGTTTTTTTTTTTTTTTTTAGATTTTAAATCATTGGAATTTGACCACATCATAAGTACAACATGTTTGTAATGTGCAATAACATCTGCACTAAATTAGCATGAGTCATGATGTCATAAGGCTTCATAAGTGTGACGCAGGGAGTAGTTTCTCTCCGTTCAACCGCCCTTAGTGATTAAAACCAGATGGAAGAAACACAAACTATATCATACAGATTTTATTTAACTGTTTATCATCAGTAACCAAAAGTGCATAGTTGGAGCCCTTTCTCTTAGAGCAAGTTATACTCAACGTAAAATATGAAAGTACTAATTCAGGATCATTTTCAGAAATATACATATTTGATAAATGATCGAGAAACTATGTGCCTCAGAAACATGTGGAACAGGATTATATGTAACCATATTAACCATTACAACACAGAGAAGGACCCTAATGGCAAGTCTCACTCTCACTCACTCATTTTCTATACCGCTTTATCCTGTATTCAGGGTCGCAGTGACCTGGAGTCTATCACAGGAGGCTTGGGGCACGAGGCAGGGTACACTCTGGACAGGGTGCCAATCCATCGCAGGGCACACACACATACACACACTCACACACACTACGGGCAATTTGGGAACGCCAATTAGCCTAATGGAAAGTCTTTAAATGGTTAATAGACAAATCATCATGTTAGCTACAGTCTTTATGCTACAGACATTTAGAGAACAGTCAAAGGTCCTTAGACGTTAATAAGTGGACAGATTATAGCAGTAAAATGTACTATGAACCTTGACCTGTTGTAGTTTGCCAAATATTCAGTTTAAGTAATTGTTTTTAATCATTTGCTATTTAGCAGTAAGTTGATCACATGTAACCAAATGAAATAACACAGTTCTATGCAACTAAAAGCTATAGTTATACAGTATAGGTTGTGTACCAATGAAATGTGTAAGTTGATGCCCAATCAAAAGGCGGCATCTTAAACATACATTTGAAATCTTGGGATTAATGCCACAACAAACCTTGACCGTGAGACAAACTGCCCCCATAGACAGATTTTACATGAATTTAATTTCTGTATTTGGTCCTAAGGTATTCCTCAACCACCCCACAGTCCACATCTCTGGCTGTATCCTAACCCCTACCACACCCACACACCATTTACTCAGCGTTCTCGTTACGCTTGTTACCACAAGAATTAAAATAAAGGAAAAATGTGCACTGACTGGTGTGTTAAGAGTTCAAGAATCACATTGCACCACAGCCACTCCCCGTGCTCTGACCTCATAAATGAGATCAGAAGGGACGAAAAATGACACAACTTTTGCAGAAAGCGATACAACCTCCACCCTGAAAATACACCCCCATCTATAATAGGCAACCTTACTGTGAATCATACGTGTCTACGATTAGTCATGGTGTCTTTACCCATTTCTACAAATTGCTTAACACAGACATTACATCGTCTTAATTTTTTTGGAAAAAGATAGAGTTTAGTTTTTTTTAAAGACTTTGTCTTAATTAGTGGTGTTTCATTAATCACATCATGTTAATACCTCCTAGATCATTAAGCAGAATGAAAATGTAATCAAATCATAACAGGCAGAAGAGTAAGAGCAGCCGTTCAGATGGAAGACAAGACGGGTCTAAAGTTCCGGTCATTAGTGAAAGGTCTTGGTCATAATGCGAAGACAGGAGCACTGGTTTTTCGCTAGTCTACCGGAGGTGCTGGAGGTTCTCTGCCATTATTCTGAAGGGAAAATAAAACAAACATACAATAAGAACAGGATGAAGCGTGTAGTGTAGTGTGCAGTAGACTGGATACTGATTACATATTTGATTAACAATTAACATTATGAGCATAACTAAAAAAAATATTAGCTTCAAGTCATTATCTTGACTTAAACAGTGCACAACTCTTCATGACACATTAGATTTAAAAACTGGTAGAACACATTTCACTCATAGTATAGACCGAGCCTAGGCTCAACATTCTGGCCAAAAAACAATGTGGAAGAAGCATTATACTAAGTGTTTTTAGAAATGCTTCGCCATCAGCTTTCAAATAACATTTTGAAATGCTTTTGCTAGCTTTTGAATCAATCATAGCGACAGCAACCAATCATGGGAGAATAACCCTTTATTTCTGAGTGTGTTCGAAAAGAAAAGTCGGCTGCTTCATGTGCCTCGGAGCAAGCATGTTAGCCTGCGCCCTCCGTGGTAATGTGACAGGTGGGAGGAGGACATAACTAAAATTAAGGGGAAAATCTAGGGAAAATCCCAATCCATATGTTTTTCAGCCATTTCTTCTTTTCATGAAAGTAAGGGCTGAAAATATTCTTTTAAAAATGTCACACGAGACATATAAAAGTCGTTTCTTTTGATATTACACATTGTAACAGGACCGTTAAGGAATATAATAATCCCAATTTGGACTTGACTTGCTCTTTAAAACCTTTTTGCTTCCAAACTAAAAACAAAAATAATGAACAGTAAAACATGGACAATGTTGGGTTCCAGCCCCTTCATACAAGAACAGGAATCTGATGCTACATTGTGCACAAAACTGAACAGACCTAATGGGATTTCTTTGCCTAATCTTCAACTGTCCCGAATTAGTGAGTCTGTGCCAGGAGATCATCAGTTAGAGATTTACTCCACCAGCCAGTCTGGCACCAACAGTCACATCTTACATCACATTTTTTACCATGTTCTGATAGGTGATGTCAAAGGGGTGGGCTATTTTAAGGCAGAAAGGGAATAGTCATTTCTGAATGTTGATGTGTGGGAAGCCTGGGTCGGAGCATCTCCAAAACAGCAGGTCTTGTATCCCACAGTTAGGAACTACCAAAAGTGATCCAGGAAAGTACAATCAGTTTACACGGAAGAGCTACTATAGTGGAAAAAGGTTAATGCTGCTTCTGATGGAAAGGTGTCAGAACACACAGTGCATCATATTTTGTTACTGTATGTACGGGTCTTTAGAGCCACAAACTGATGATGGTGCCCGTGGTGACCCATGTCCACCACTGATCAGGCATACTGTACAATGAACAAATGAGCAGCCAAACTGGACCATTGTAAGAAGGTGGCCTGGTCAGAAGAATTACGTTTTCTTTTACACCAGGATGGCAGCGTGTGTATTTCCATCACATGCACTATAGGAGGAAGATAAGCTGGTGGAGGCAGTGTGATGCTCTGGGCAATGTACTGTAATGCTGGGAAAGCTTGGGTCCTGCCATTCATGTCAATGTTACTTTGTTTACATACTGTACACCTTACCAGAGGTGTCAAGTAACGAAGTACAAACACTTCGTTACCTTACTTAAGTAGAAATTTTGGGTATCTACACTTTACTGGAGTAATTATTTTTCAGCCGACTTTTTACTTCTACTCCTTACATGTTTAAGCAATTATCTGTACTTTCTACTCCTTACATTTTAAAAATAGCCTCGTTACTCTATTTTATGATCAGAACGCGCACCCCCTCCGGTTGCATGATAAGAACGCGCACAACACACACCCCCCCCCCCCTTCGCATGATCAGAAAGCGAGACCTTAATGCTTTTGTCGCCCCTCACGGTACTTTTATACTTTAAGTAGTTTTGAAACCAGTACTTTTAAACTTTTACTTAAGTATAAAGCTTGAGTTGATACTTCAACTTCTAAGGAAGTATTTTTGAACCCTAGTATCTATACTTCTACTCAAGTAATGAATGTGAATACTTTTGACACCACTGCACCTTACCCAAAACATTTAAACTCAGTTTTTCGCAATTGCTGACATTTACAGGAATCCTGGGAATCCTAGGTGGCCGGTACTCTGGTACAGTCAAAACAACCTGGAGAAACAAGCAGAGAATGTACTTCCTGCGCCAACTGAGGAAGTACGGTCTGCCACAGGAGCTGTTGATACAGTTCTATACTGCAGTTATTGAATTTGTCCTGTGCACATGCATCACCGTCTGGTTCTGAGCAGCCATAAAACAAAATGGGAGCTGGTTGCAGCAAAAACAGCAAAAAACAAAACATTGGCGCTCCACTGCCCACTTTTCATGACTTGTACTTTATAAAAACCAGACAACAGGCAGAAATAAATCACTACAGACCCCTCACACACAACTGTTTTCACATCCTCCCTTCTGTCAGGCTCTATAGAACCCTATACACCAGAACTGCTAGACATAGGAACAGTTTCTTTCCTCAGGCAATCATTAGCATGTGATTGTCCCTGATTATGTTCATTGAGCTATAGAAAAGCACCAACATGCCATACATTATAAACCTTTTTAAACCCTACTTCACAAAATTGTACAGTGTTACAGTACTTACAGTATGTCAGCCAAAATCAATAATAACTGATAATTTTCTGCAATCTTCCAAGCTGTTTGAAGGCAGAGTCAACCAAGTGTTTGTAAACTTCTGACCCACTGGAATTGTGAAAGGTCACTCAGGGCCACATAAATACCTCAACTTTATTGCTCTTCGGCCATTTTGATAAAACTTTCAAATGTATGCTTGTCCATTTGGAAGACCAAGCCTTTACTTCCTGTCTGATGTCTTGAGATGTTGCTTTAATATACCCACATAATCTGCCTTCTTCATGATGCCATCTATATTGTGAAGAGTACCAGTACCAAAGCAGCCCCACAGTATAACGCTGTTATCCCCCATCCCCTCATGGTTGGGACGGTATTCTTTAGCTTGTAAGCCTCCCCTTTTTCCTCCAGACGTAACGGCCCCATGGTGTTTATACAGGTGCAGTACTGTTGGTACAGATGAATCTGGTACCTTCAGGCACTTGGAAATTGCTCCCAAAGATTACCCAGAGGGCCAAAGTTTTTTCTGAGCTTGGCTGATTTCTTTTGATTTTCCCATGATGTCAAACAAAAGAAACATTGGGTTTGAAGTGACATCCACAGGTACATCTCAAATTAACTTAAATTATATCAACTAGCCTATCAGAATCTAATAAAGCCATGACATCATTTTCTAAAACTTTTCAAGCTGTTAAAAAGGCAGAATGAAATAAGTGTGGGCAAACTTTTGGCCCACTGGAATCGTGACACAGTAAATTATAAGTAAAATAATTTATCCGCAAACAATTGTTGGATAAATGATTTGTGTCAGATTCCCTAAATTACTTGCTAAAACTATACAGTGGGGCAAAAACGTATTTAGTCAGCCACCAATTGTGCAAGTTCTCCCACTTAAAATGATGAGAGAGGCCTGTAATTTTCATCGTAGGTATACCTCAACTAAAAAAATCCAGAAAATCACATTGTAGGAATTTTTACAGGCCTCTTTTATCTGTTTAAGTGGGAGAACTTGCACAATTGGTGGCTGACTAAATAGAGTCGAGTGGTTAAATATCAATTTTAATGACTTAAACATAAGTGGATGTAAACTTTAGACATCAGCTGTACCACTTAATTTAACATTGCTTCACAAAAAAGTACACCCCTTCGTGTAAACAGTCCGATCCATTGAGTATATAATATTGGGCAGGTCATGTCCAATTAGTGTAGTGGTGTGAAAAACTATTTGCCCCCCTTCTGATTTCTTATTCTTTTGCATGTTTGTCACACAAAATGTTTCTGATCATCAAACACATTTAACTATTAGTCAAAGATAACACAAGTAAACACAAAATGCAGTTTTTAAATGAGAGGTTTTATTATTTAGGGAGAAAAAAAATCCAACCCTACATGGCCCTGTGTGAAAAAGTAATTGCCCCCTGAACCTAATAACTGGTTGGGCCACCCTTAGCAGCAATAACTGCAATCAAGCGTTTGCGATAACTTGCAACGAGTCTTTTACAGCGCTCTGGAGGAATTTTGGCCCACTCATCTTTGCAGAATTGTTGTAATTCAGCTTTATTTGAGGGTTTTCTAGCATGAACCGCCTTTTTAAGGTCATGCCACAACATCTCAATAGGATTCAGGTCAGGACTTTGACTAGGCCACTCCAAAGTCTTCATTTTGTTTTTCTTCAGCCATTCAGAGGTGGATTTGCTGGTGTGTTTTGGGTCATTGTCCTGCTGCAGCACCCAAGATCGCTTCAGCTTGAGTTGACGAACAGATGGCCGGACATTCTCCTTCAGGATTTTTTGGTAGACAGTAGAATTCATGGTTCCATCTATCACAGCAAGCCTTCCAGGTCCTGAAGCAGCAAAACAACCCCAGACCATCACACTACCACCACCATATTTTACTGTTGGTATGATGTTCTTTTTCTGAAATGCTGTGTTACTTTTACGCCATATGTGTTCAATTATGTTATCTTTGACTAATAGTTAACGGTTTTTGATGAGCAGAAACATTTAAGTGTGACAAACATGCAAAAGAATAAGAAATCAGGAAGGGGGCAAATAGTTTCACACCACTGTATATAAAAGTACCAAGCGTTTGTACCTCAGATGACTGATGATGAGAGCAAGAAATCGTGGATTCTAAGGGAACAAAGTCAGCCTTACAAAAAATTTATGGAAGATGTAGAAGTTTGTTCCTCGTTTGATAGTTACACCATGAAGAGGCAAGGGCAAATACTAATATTTACTAATGTGAAGAGAAATATCTCAGTAACATACATTTATATAACAGTAACATTTATGTGATGTTAATGTAATATGAGCAAATCAAGTCTGCTGTGTTTGAGGTTGGTATAACTTACAGTAAAAGGGCTAGTGGGTTTGTTGGAAGTTCTGGGTCCTCGCATGCTGGTAGGGCGAAGCAGGAAGAGTACCAGTGCCAGCACCATCCAACCCATTATAATCATGGGCAGAGTCAGATCGCCCCCTGTTGGAGAACCGGGTCCTGGCACTGCATACAACAAATAACAAAGTCAAATCAGCATTTAAAGACAATTCTTTAAATCAGCATTGAACTTGGACATAATTAATACAAACCGATAGAACATTCAAGTATTTTGAGCCATTCCTACAGGACACACAACGGCTCTGTGACAGTCCAAGAATTTAAACTCACAAGCAATACCTTGTTAAGTTACATTTCCCCTGTACCTACTCAGAAGCACTGTTTATACTGTTTTCATGTTGTACAGTAGTTCTGGATATACAATATAATGTCGCACTGTATACTTCAGCAGGAATGGGTTGACTTGACAATGCTCAGTTCAACACACAACATGGTTCCCTTACTCATGTGATCCATTTGAGATTTGCGTGAAGAAAATGTGGACATTTGAATAGGTTTGGATGCGACTGGACTTCTGAACAACCATGAACCTCTGTTCTACTACGAGACATCTACTTACAGTAGCTGCTCTTTTTCCATCCATATGTTTAAGAGACAGTATTGTATCTTTGTCAAAGACATGTCCCCAAAATCTCTGTATATGAATACTTTTTAGCAGAGTGTCTTTCAAATGTTTTTTCTTAAGTTTTTTATATTTATATATATAAACTATATATAAATGTTATATATATATATATACACATACATACATATATTTATATATACAGGTCCTTCTAAAAAAATTAGCATATTGTCATAAAGTTCATTATTTTCTGTAATGTATTGATAAACATTAGACTTTCATATATTTTAGATTCATTACACACAACTGAAGTAGTTCAAGCCTTTTATTGTTTTAATATTGATGATTGTGGCATACAGCTCATGAAAACCCAAAATCCCTATCTCAAAAAAATTTGCATATTTCATCCGACCAATAAAAGAAAAGTGTTTTTAATACAAAAAAAAGTCAACCTTCAAATAATTATGTTCAGTTCTGCACTCAATACTTGGTCGGGAATCCTTTTGCAGATTCTTGTGTCTCTCAACTTTCTCTTCACAATATCCCACAGATTCTCTATGGGGTTCAGGTCAGGAGAGTTGGCAGGCCAATTGAGCACAGTAATACCATGGTCAGTAAACCATTTACCAGTGGTTTTGGCACTGTGAGCAGGTGCCAGGTCGTGCTGAAAAATGAAATCTTCATCTCCATAAAGCTTTTCAGCAGATGGAAGCATGAAGTGCTCCAAAATCTCCTGATAGCTAGCTGCATTGACCCTGCCCTTGATAAAACACAGTGGACCAACAGCAGCAGCTGACATGGCACCCCAGACCATCACTGACTGTGGGTACTTGACACTGGACTTCAGGCATTTTGGCATTTCCCTCTCCCCAGTCTTCCTCCAGACTCTGGCACCTTGATTTCCCAATGACATGCAAAATTTGCAACCTGTAGCCCATTTCCTGCACACGCCTGTACACGGTGGCTCTGGATGTTTCTACTCCAGACTCAGTCCACTGCTTCCGCAGGTCCCCCAAGGTCTGGAATCGGTCCTTCTCCACAATCTTCCTCAGGGCCCGGTCACCTCTTCTCGTTGTGCAGCGTTTTCTGCCACACTTTTTCCTTCCCACAGACTTCCCACTGAGGTGCCTTGATACAGCACTCTGGGAACAGCCTATTCGTTCAGAAATGTCTTTCTGTGTCTTACCCTCTTGCTTGAGGGTGTCAATGATGGCCTTCTGGACAGCAGTCAGGTCGGCAGTCTTACCCATGATTGCGGTTTTGAGTAATGAACCAGGCTGGGAGTTTTTAAAAGCCTCAGGAATCTTTTGCAGGTGTTTAGAGTTAATTAGTTGATTCAGATGATTAGGTTAATAGCTCGTTTAGAGAACCTTTTCATGATATGCTAATTTTTTGAGATAGGGATTTTGGGTTTTCATGAGCTGTATGCCACAATCATCAATATTAAAACAATAAAAGGCTTGAACTACTTCAGTTGTGTGTAATGAATCTAAAATATATGAAAGTCTAATGTTTATCAGTACATTACAGAAAATAATGAACCTTATCACAATATGCTAATTTTTTGAGAAGGACCTGTGTGTGTGTGTGTGTGTGTGTGTGTGTGTGTGTATATATATATATATATATACACTGTATATATATACACACATATATATATATATATATATATATATATATATATATATATATATATATAGAGAGAGAGAGAGAATGCCTTTAAACACAGGAAGGCTATGGTGTATATACTGTATATATGTACACCACTTTGTATTGGTCTTTCACATGGAATTCCAATAAAATTTGGAATAAAAATTTGGGCTGAATACTTTTGCAAGCCACTGTACATAAAAATCCCACACATTATATACAACTAAATCAAAATACAAGGTTTTCCAGAATTTGTGTCATGGCGCATCCGGGGTAAATTCTTCACAGTAGGCTCCACAACACTGACCAAGATATAAGTGCTTACAAAAGACGTACGAATATGGTGTTTGTATGTTCACCTCACATTTGGATGGGTTTCATCTGGGATTTCTGATTTGCTCTTACTGTCCTAAGATGGATGGTAGACGCTTTGGATATGCTGACTTGACCCTAGATGGCCTGTGATGGCCTGCCTGCCTGACTCACTCACTGACTCACATCAAAACTTTATGTCTTACTGTGAGGAAATATCCTCATCTCACATATACACATCTAACGATTAATACATGTAATTTTTTCTAATTTTCAGAAAGGTTGCCATTTTCAAAGTTTTTATTTCCCCATTCTAATCACACACGGTTGATAAATGTGTGATAAAATCAGTCATTTTATTTTGGAATATTTAAGGGAAATCTCAAGAATTCTTGGGAGACTTCTGTTTTCTATCATATTTTTAAAGATTTGTATCACTCCCTGTGAATGGAAAAAAAAGAAGTTTGTTTTATTTTGTGTCTCTTTTCAAGAAAATGAATGAGCAAACTTACATTCCTGAAGGCACTCTGTGTCTGTGCAATACGACTGCGATTGCCTCAGCTGTGGATAAATATCCAGTGAAAAAAATTGCAAAATCAGCCAGGCAGGGAGCAAAAAATATATTTTTTACATGCTTCACATTATTATAGGACCATACTGTACCTTCTGACATGATGCAGCCCATAGTACAAACAGAGCTCACTGATGACTAGTTTGTACAGGAACTGCACTGATCTTATCTCTTTGCATTGTGTTAGCTGCATAAAAATTTCATCTTATTTTGTTTAAGTATATGAAGAGGACAATAAAAAAAAAAGTCGATGAATCAATTATAAAAAAAATAAAACTACTAAAACATTTTCCCACCTACTGCGCACAACACGAGCACCCAAATCCACACAGTCACAGTACACCACACCTTTTATGTAAACTAGCTGGGAGAATTTGTGCAATGAGGGAGTCACACGTTCAGAAGGATGGCCAATGATATCCCTATTACACCCAGCAGTGCCAGACTACAATGCAGACAGTCCTTGTGTTTAGTTTCACTGAAGTTCCACAGAAATCCGAGGAAGTAGATATTCTTATAAGGTCTTAGTCACGCTTAAAAAGTTTCTAAAAGTTTAATTCTGCATTTCTAATGAGATTTAAAGGTTGAAATAAAGATTTAAAATTGAAATTTTTATGGTTTGTTTTGCGGAACTAAAGTTAAATGCTGATTGTACAAATGACGTTCTCTTAATGAAACCACCAAAGCAACAAGTTTTTTTTTTTGATGGTTTTCAAGTTGAGTTATAAAAACACAAACCCGTGACATATGAAACCCGAGAGTTTGAAATAGGTGGCACAGTTATTGTACATAGTGGCATTTTGAAACTGTTCTGCCGGTTTAGTTGATAAAGGAAGGGATTTAAAAGAGCTGACCTAATTGTGAATTGCAGACCTTCCTGTTCTTGATGACCAGAGATTTAACGAGTGAGATATCTGGTTGAAATCTAATACGAAGTTTATCAAAAAAATGTGGGTGTAAAGAATTCGGTCAAGGTTAATCGTACATTATATGAACAGAAGTATTTGGCCAAACCTGCAATTATATTTTATTCAAATACATATATTTCAATATGGAGTCAATCCCCCTTTTTGCAGCTATAACAGCTTCCACTCTTCTGTCCACAAGATTTTGGAGTGTTTCTGTGGGAATTTGTTTATGAGGTCAGACACTGATGTTGGAATTTCCGTTCCAGTTCATCCCAAAGGTGCTTAATGGGGTTCAGGTCAGGGCTCTGTGTTCGGGCCAATCAAGTTCTTCTACACCAAGTCTTTACAGCTTTGTGCACTGTCATGTAGAAATACAAAAACGTCTTCCCCAAACCGTTGGAAGCATAACATTGTCCAAGATGTCTTGGTATACTGAAGCATTAAGATGAGGATAAGAGGCCTTGATGAAACATCTGAATTAAATAATCAACAGGTTTGGCCAAATACTTTTGTCCATATCGTGTATGTGACATCTGTGTTTTGTAGGATTGCTTTTAAGAACTAAAATCTTCATAATACAGACTCCTTCTACAGAACAGAGCAGAGTGATCAGACATTAATGATCTAGAAATGCAGAGAGTAGGACTGATGATTGTATTTCAGTTTAGTTTTTCTCAAGAGTTAATGAAACGGAAGACGAATAAAGGCGATTCTTACAATGTTGATGAGCCTCCTCATGGCGTGCTCATGCGAGCAGATGCATTCACAGGGGTCAAACCCTCCTTCTGCCATCAGTGATCAAGGCTTACTGCATCAAACAGACATTTAGAAAATAACATTATTTTGACCCAGGATTGTTTCATTTATACAGAATGTTCACATGGACACGATCTCATCACAAATCAAGGACATCAGGATAAGACGTGTTCAAACAGTTCTAAGGAAGAAGAAAAAAAACAGGGACATGAAAGATTTTTTTACTTTCATTAAGTGTTTGCTACAACATTGTAGCAAATCCTGTCTACATGCTGGTTATGTGTAGAACTATGTAGAGGTGTTTAATAAAATAAACTAAATTACATTAAACAGATAAAGAAAAAAAAGAAAAGGTGCATCCTATTAAACATTACATATTTAAAAACTGCTTCTGTGAATGAACTAAAATGTGTGAATTAATGATTAGACGTTAAATTATAACAGACTGACATATTTCAAGAAACTGTTAAAAAGCATCAACTGTTGTATGACATCATCAACAATAACAATAACAAAACGATTTCTTACCAAATCAGTTACACAACAGTTTGTACCAGTTACATCTGAGTCTATACAGAAACCTCTGTGCAGATGTTACCCGAGCCCACCTGCAGCATGAGATCAATAATGAGCCCCTGTGTGTGTGTGTGTGTGTGTGTGTGTGCTGAAGGTCCGGCTGCTGTTCCGCTTCTGTTTTGATTACGCGTTCCTGCTGTGCGAGTGCGAGGAAAAAGCCACGTCGCAAATCTCGCGAGAGTTTATGAGTGAGGGGCGGGGTCAGAGGCACTTCCTGTAAATCGATTTTCCGTTTCACGTTACACGGTTAAGTAGTTACTATCTCCCGTCTGTAGATGGCGCCACGAAGCGCAATATTTTTTTTAAAACGTATTTATTTATTTATTTATTTTGCTAAACCAATCCAAACAACACAGTCAGGGAAGGATAAAAAGTGCAGTAGATAACACTAAAGTAAAAAAAACTAAACAAAACACACAAACACACACACACCATGAAAAAAGGGGGGAAAACACTGTAAAGGACTTCAAATGTTTCACATTGACTCACATAAAAGTAAAATTCCAATAGCTTTTGTATTTTTTTGAAAACTCTTTGGTATCTCATAATTTCGGTTTTAAATACAAGATAGAGGGGTGTAATATTATTAAATTTACACATTTATGAATAAAAAACTTACATTTATTATAAAAAATATTTATCATCCTCCTCCTTCTAGTAGGAAAAAAAAGAATAACAAAAATCAGTAAACCACAAACTGTAACTACAAAAATGATGAAAAGCACTGTCACTGTCACTTTTAGTTTTGCTGATGCTAAAATCATTTAAATTAACATTGCACACGCATTACTTGCATATGTTCAGAAACTATATTATGTACTGTCAATCAATAAATACATTTTGTTGCTTTAATGTTCAATACTTAATTGTAATACTTAAACCTTTACTTTCTGCTTCCAACACAGCAAATTCAGAAAAAGTTTCACTTGCTGCCTAATATATCTCACCATCCTACAGCCACCATTGTAACAAGACATTTAAATTGTAGCTACTGTGACAAGGGCCGACTTGTACAAATTGGGCCAAAAGACATGCAGATTGGGTAAACCAAATTGCCTGTGTTGTGTGAATGAGCATGTGATTGTGTAAGTGTGTGTGTGTGTGTGTGTGTGCCCTGCATTGGATTGGCATCGCATCCACATTGTACCCTGCCTAGTGTCCTAAGTCTCCTGGGATAGGATCCAGGTTCCCCTTGACCCTGTACACAGAATAGACAATAAATCAGTGATTGAGTAATAATATGAAATATATGTTAGCCACCCCAAACTATGTAATTGTGGTGTTATTGCTACACAAAAAGAGTTTTATTTTAAAATTGACAATTGTAGAAAAATTATTCCTGTATCAGAGGTCACCAGGTAAAGAGCACTGGACAAAAGCAAAAGCCATGTGAGCTGTCTCTCTCCGTTTGTTTAAAAATGTCATAATTTATTTTGTAATTTTATGTATAGCTTTCAATTTCGTCATTTTATATTTATAACTTTCAAAAAATTGGACATAAAAACTGATTACATCTAATAATTAATTGATTTTGACATAATTGAAAACCATGTGGCCTTACTCATGGAAGCCATTTTGTAAATAGTTATGTTTTTTTCTTTAAATTGCAATTGGTGTTAAATGTTGTGAAAATCTGCTTATTTTGTACATTACAGTATTTCCATCACTACCATTATCTTCTGTTGCATTAGTTGCCATTATCAACAATAACATTTATTCATACTGAATGTTTTGCTAGGCTTAGACTTAATTGATTTGATGAGATGTTTTGGTAATGAGAAGATTGTGGAAATATATACACATAAAAACTATATTTTGCATTTAATGAACAGTCTCAAGTTTAATAATCCTAGAATAAAATACATAATTTTCCATATCTCTTTCCCTGTATAGGGTTGCAGGGTCTATCAAGGGACAGACCCTGCAACCCTATACAGGGAGCTCATAAGGCAGAGGACACCCTGGATGGGGTGGCAGCCCATCATAGGGTAAATACTCACACACAGCTGGTCAAACCTGTTTATTATTGAATTCAGGTCTTTCAATCACACCCTATATGCAGAGTGGAAACACCACCAAGTTTACAACTCATACTTTATATTTGAGCAGTGCTGTGATTGGAGAACCTAGGACAGGGGTGCTCAAATTTATAATTTAAATGTACAAATCTGATCTTCTATCTGAACTTCCTATTCAAAGTCAAAGGCCTGGAACGATTAGTAATAAGCAAATAACTTTTATTAAACTTGCTTATAATTTAAATTTAATGTACATTCACTGTTTCTCACAATTACTTTTTATCTATTTTTACATTATATTTATAAAAAATACTATAAACACCTGTCCCCTGTCCAACCTCTCACCCCATACAGTACATACCCAACAACATCCTACAACAACCTACTTTTTTTTACTCAACAAAAAGAACTCCTGAATGAGATAGTTAAGTTTTTATACAGACGTCATGAATTGTACAAAAGGTGTATAGATCTCCGTAGAAGTCCTTCATTCTTTCCTTTTGCAATATAAGTTGACCATTGACCTGAAGTAGGTATTTGACTGTTGATCCATTTTGAGATAATAACATGCTTGGCTTGCAACAAACAGAAATTAATAATACATTTCTTCTAAGATCTTTAGGAAAACTATGCAGAATACACGATTTAGCATCTACGAGAAGTTATCTACAAGTTTTCTTACCAAACTTAATTTACCAAACTTAAGGTTTCTTAATTTTCTCATATTCTCACATACAGTGAAACAGTGTACCTATTTTACTATTACATTTAAGACAGTTATCAGGAATATTCGGATAAACCTATGTAGTTTTACAGGATTTATATATGTTCTGATTAACCATTTATATTGTAACAAACTAAATCTAGTGTTAATAGTTTGGACAAGGTGACAGGTGTCCCAGGCCTCTACTAAAATGTCAGTTTGAAGATCGTGTTCCAGATAGATATGAAAGGGAGTTTTCCTTTGAACCTGTAAGAAGTATATTATAAAACTTTGATAAATTACCTTTGCTATGTAAATGGTTCATGGTGAAGATGACGTCATGTGTTTATTTATACAACTCCTAAATTTAAGCCATTTATAAATGTGTTTTCTTGCGAGCTTATATACAAGGTTCATTCACCTTTAGTGAACAGTACATTTTTAGAATCTGAAATTCTGATTTTCAGAGTCTGAAAAGATTCAGATTCTAAAAAGTTTTGAACGTGAACGCGCATGGAAAACGCACGAGCGTCGCAGCGATGTCGCTCTTCGTGAGCGCGCTTGTCGCACTTCTTTATTTAAAATGACAAAATTCAATTAGGTGTTTAAACACTGGAAAATCAAAAGCCAGACTGTCCGCTAGACTGAAACACTGAGCTTTCTGTGCATATTTGGATTGTGACTTCCTCACCGCACAGGGGACAAGGACAGGACAGGACAGGACAGTGTGTTAGTCTTGATCTTTGTGACGTTAGACACCTGTTAATGCTACCATCACACTCACACTGACGTCAAACACCGAATCTATCACGATTAGCCTAATCTCTGGGCGCTGGAACGATTAAAAAAACTTTTTGAAGTTTAAGGTAGGAAACATACACTTTGTTACATTGTTTTCTTGCATTGATAATTAGAGGTGTCAATCACCACACACATTAAGGCTGCTAGTGGGACTTAATCCGAGTGTAGCCCCAATATAACTGTACATGACGCACGCGCGCGCACACATACAGTATGCACGCGCACAGGGTATAACTGTTATACGTTATAATAAGTGTGTGCGCGAGGGGAAAGCGCGTTCACGTCGCAACGGCTCTTCTCCACTCTGTGTGTGTGTGTGTGTGTGTGCGCGCGCGCGCGCGCTCGTTTTCCAGACTGGGGGGACTGCAGCTCTTAGTGCAAAAGAAGAAGAAGTGAACAAGAGGGAGTGAGAGACAGAAGAGAAGGGAGAGTTGGAGGTGTAAAGCGCAGGCCTCAACACACACACACACACACACACTGCTACTGCTGCTCCTTGGACACACACACACACACACACACACTCACAAGACAGACATGGCCAACATCGCCGTGCAGAGAATCAAACGGGAGTTTAAAGAAGTTCTCAAAAGCGAAGAGGTTTGAAATTCTCATTTTTTAAATTTTAATTATAGTGAATAAAAAAATATATGACTATATATTATATACATAAGGTTACACTTTGGTCTCCGGCTAACTGCTGAAACCTCAGCAAGTTAGCTAGTTAGCTTTCCAAATGTCACTCCTACAGTCCGTGTATGCCACATAATAAAAATTTTTTGTCTTTCTTACATACTTGTCATGAAATTGAATAAATATATAAAAAAAATATTAATAAATATATATATAATTAATATATTTCCTATTAAAAGCCCTGAGTGTTTTGCTAGTATTCGTTAGCAGACCTGCTAATTTGACAAGGGCGCGCGCATCCCTCCATTAGCCTGTTAGCCTTTCTGTCAAAACATTACCACCTGACACAGGAGGCACAAAACTGCCTCAACCCTACAGAGGAATACAATAATTTAATAATTTATAGAACTACTCTTGTTAACTTGTTAACGCGCTAGCTAACTAGCTAGCCATGTTAGCGCCTGTGTAAGTACAGTACACTGGATATTTACACACAGACAGGCCAGCTTCTTTGTCCTGGTTCCTTACAGAGCTGTCTCTGAATATGGCCCTTAAAGTGGCATAAATATCATAATTTGTCATTAACCTGTTTACATTATATGATATTCAGCATTAGAAGAAGCACATGCCATTTAGGAGAAAAGAAAACAATAACGTCTTGGTTTAGTTGCACTTCTGCTTTCTTCACTCCTCTACATTCTTCTGAACAGACGAGTAAAAATCAGATTAAGGTGGACCTGGTGGATGAAAACTTCACAGAATTAAAAGGGGAGATCGCAGGACCTCCAGACACGCCATACGAAGGTAAGGATTTATTATTATTATTAGTTTTCCTGAATTCTTTTGGAAGAGTATAAGCATTTCACTGCATATCGTACTGTGTATGACTGTGTATGTGACAAATAAAATTTGAATTTGTATATAAACATATTTAACGGTGAATTTTAATTCCAGGTGGCAGGTATCAGCTCGAAATCAAGATCCCAGAGACGTATCCGTTCAATCCGCCGAAGGTAATAACCTTGCTGCACGCTCTTACTATTACACTGTTAGTCGTGTATGATCTATCGTGTACAATAATGAATGGGATTTATAAATGGGATTTATGAAAGGGTCCTGCTTAAAACATTTACCACCACCATGAAACAATAAAATTTTATTTGTATAGCGTATTTAACAATGATCATTGTTGCAAAGCAGCTTTACAGCATCAAAAGAAAATTAGGGAAACGTGAGAAAATAAGTATAAATCAAAACGCACCCGAGATGGCAATAGAAAGAAACCTTGAGAAGAACCATACTCAACAGGGAACCCATCCTCCTTTGGGTGATAACGGATAGCAGGGATTGTTTTGCGGTCATACTGCGTGTCATGTGTCAGGAAGTTTAATATAACAGGAGCGGTGTTTAAGTTAATATGGAGTCCAGTTTCGTTATTGGAGGCTCAGGTACAAAAATGTATCAAATTCCAGTCCTATTGAGCGACTGCAACTGAAACGTGTTTCTGTAGGATTATTTATGATGTGTTTAGTGATGTTTTGGTCTGCTGCTCTGCTGTCACAGGAGGAGGTGAAAAAAACAACACAATCTTACAAACCTCGGATCCAAAGATCTGTTCCGAAAATGTGATCGGCCAAGTGTCATCCCAAGCGTTCTGACATTTTGTGTAACAACACAGGGACATTTCCCTGCTTGTGTGACCCCCGCTAACTAACTTTTCGTTAGATAACATTATAATTCTATCTTAATCCTAGACTTATTACAGGTCCTTGGCCAGACTATGTGACATGGCTTCTTTGGGAACTGTTTACTCTGATGGAGCGAAAGTAAACGTAATGCGAGAGGTGTTCAAGTCACACTGTGACTTTGATTGTGCAAAGTAACAGAACACAGTTATGAGAAAACTTTTTATTTCTCTATGTAATGCATTTATCACTGGGGTTTCACTAGTGCTTGGATACCATCAAGGTAGAAAATTGTCTCAGTACGCCAGAGCCATGATTGGACATGTCTGAATTTGTCTGAAAATGTTATTGCTGGCCTCCCAGGAACTCCATTAATGGCTGGAAGTTGAGGAAGTGGCTTGGAGCGAGGTCAGGACTGTATGGTGGATGTGGCAACAACAGATCCTCACAGACAGATGCGTCTTGTTCGCAAGTTAGTGACAAGTTATTCGTGGATTTTCTAAGATCAGGCATTTCACTCTCCGAATGTGGAACGAGCCACCTCGGCTGGATCATTGTTCATGGACGTACGGCCTTCCTTAAAACGTTTGCGCCATTCAGATGTTTTACTGCAGATAAGAGCCTCATCATTCATTTTATGTCAGTCTTTTCCTTCTTCATTCAGGAATTGAATGACTTGAACGCCCCTCATAGTTGGTCAGCTGAATAACATTACTTTTTTTATATAGCTGATGTATGAAAAGCAATATGTTGTACTCAATATCAGCACACTGTTCAGTCTGATCGTGTTTTTGCTTTTGCAGATTTGGTAAATGCATGTGTCTGTACACATGAGGATGTGAGAGAGCTGGACAAACTGAAAGACTAAAACAAAAAAATCTCTGGGTAGAAATGAAACGAGGACTAATTCTGTTAATGAAAAGAGAAATAGACCTCATAAGTCACCCACAACTCAGAACATTATTTATTATTAGTAACGTGATCGTCAATGAGGTGCAGATTAGTGCACACGTCGTTCAGGGTGTTTCCCCCCCCTTTTTTTCTTTTCTTTTTCTTTTTTTCTTAACAGCTAGGTTTACTTTTTTTCCAAACCAAATAACTAATTAGGGTTTCTAGATTGAACTTTTTCTGGAAGAGTGTACCAGTTTTGTTAAATGAGATAATAAGGAAATAAGTGTACTGATCATGTCACTGATGGATCAGTATTTGTTCAGATTACCAGCATTAAGGCTGGAATATTGACTTACCATATGTTAGAGATGTATTGTAAAGCTTTTAAGCCCAGCATTGTAATAAAAATGCAAAATAAGCAAATAAACAGGTTTTTCTACACTGTTTTCATGAAAGTGCTGAAGGCTAAAGGTAATCGTTTTCCAAGTATGTTTTAAATATATTTTTAATATTTATCTGTAGGTCATGTCATAAGCTTCTGTAGAAATGTACAATTGTAAGAAGTTTCATTTATCAGCAATCATCATTACTATATTACATTGTTATGGAATTCACTGCGTCCGAGTAATAATGCATTTTTTTTCTATTTTTTTGCCTTTCAGGTGCGGTTTATTACAAAGATCTGGCATCCCAATATAAGTTCAGTTACTGGAGCGATATGTTTGGACATTCTCAAAGATCAGTGGTGAGTTCCTCCGGCTGATCGTATGTGCTTTTCCACTGAATGATAACCTTGGCAAAACGAGACAAATCCTTTAACTGTATAAAAGCAACTTTGATTCGCATGAAAATTAAATGTGCTGTAATACAATTAGTGTTAAACAATTAATTCGGAGTTGTTGGTAACCGGTTTTGGTTCTTCTGTGGTAACTGCCTGATTACGTGACAGGAGACTTGGGAAGTCTTAATGAGGATGAAATCAAACCTTTTATTTTTGTTTTAATGGCCAGGTAAAAAGTTTTGGCATCAGTGATGTCTTCATAGGTGTTCTCATAAACAGATGAACGTGTTTGTTTTAGCTCTGTCTGGCTGTGGTGCTGATCTTCCATGTGATCTGGATATTAGCACAGCTTTTGTGCTGTTTTCCTGTTGGCTGAGCAAATTTATTGTCTTTTCATCATCTTGCCAATCTTGCCTTTGCATATTTCGCAAACAGTCGCCGTCTTCACTCGTGTCTGTTGTGTAAAACTCTGTAAAATCCACAGATCTAAATTGACAGTGATGATTCTTTTTCAATTCTGCCTCTGTACAACATAAAATGGATTTAAAATGAAGCACATCAGTGAGCACTTAACAAAAATATTGCATTCACTGCTTAGGAATTACAGTGAAAACATTTTATAGTCCCATTTTCCATTTTTTTATCAAAGTTTTTTTAATTTATTTTCAAACTTTACAGAAAAAAACACAACAAAAGAGAACACAAAACCAAACCCCCCATCCCCCCAACACCAGACAAACACAAGGATGCCATAACAATCAGATGTCCATAAAAAATTTAAATAAAATAATAAGTAATCTTCACACACACTTCCTTTACAGTACAATATTATCTGAGTTCATGCCCTCAGCAAAAGTTAAGAAAGGCTGCCAAATACTATAAAATGTGCCAGTAGACCCTCTAACTGGATACCTAATTTTCTCCAGTTTAAGACAGTACATCACTTTCCTTATCCAGTGGCTAAATGTTGGTGGATCAGGGTCTTTCCATTTAGTCAAAATTAATCTCCTAGCCAAAAGGGAACAGAAGGCCAATATTTAAATTTTCATTTGGTTAAAACTGGTGTTTTCTGGAGGCACACCAAACAATGCAACAAACTGAGTTGGCTCTACTATCTCTCCAAATATTCCAGAAAAAGTCTCAAAAATATTGGTCCAGAACATGTAGTCTTGGACAAGTCCAGAACATATGCAGCAGAGTTGCAGGAGCCTGTCTGCATCTGTCACATGTGGTGTCTATATCAGTTTTAATCTTAGAAAGTCAGATTTTTGACCAATGTTAACGATGCACAATTAGGGCTGGGCGATATGGCTGAAAACTGTATCACGATATCAGTGTTTCATATCGGTCGATATCGATAATTATTGATTTTTTTTATGACCCATTTAAAATAAGGACCAGGAGAAGAATATATTATATTTAAACATTTTTATTTTAAACTTACCTTTCCTATGATCAAAGTCTCATCAGTTATTAAGACAGAAATGGCAACAACCATGGAAAAATCAAATAATTAAAATGTAAACATAAGTATAAAGTCACAATGAACACTTAACAATTATCTCTTAACATTTAAGGTGCAAAATTAAAAGAAAATGTAAGAAATGCTTAATAAAGTGTAATAAAATAGTGCAATGTGTTTATTATATCAGATGCCTTTAGAGAAAACTACAACAAAAATATATTGTTGTAATATATTTGAGTTTGATGTTAATTCACTGGCGGGCCACCAGGGGGCAATACCGCGCTGTATGTATTGTGCGCACTGAATGCAGTAAAAGAAGAATACCGTGCGAGTACGCATGACAGCAACCAAACTAGCTTCGCGACCTCTGTTTTCTTCCGACAAAGAATTAAAAATATCGAACGTTCTATCGAACATATTTTTTATTGATATCGATCACGTCAGAAACATATCGTTATTGTTTTATCGCCCAGGCCTTTGGCCAGCATGTCTAAGGCAAATGGATGATGAGAAAATTCCATGTATTATTTTGTGCCAGATTTCCTCTGAAATTGGTTCATCTAAATCTCTCCCATTTATTTCTGAGTAAGTCTAAGGGTGTTGAATCACACATTGAGTATTTCATAAATCCTGCGTATAGTTTGTTTTTGGACTGATTTACATTCAAATATTGAGTTTAATAAAGAAAGTGGAGGACATGATGGGAAATTATTAGAATTCAATGCCACAAAGTTCTGAAGCTGCAAGTACCTATAAAAGTGTGATCTGGGAATGTCGTATTTCTGTACCAACTGTTCGAAGGATGCAAAATTTCCATCAATATAGAGTTCAGACAATGAAACCAATCCCTTTCTAGCCCAAATTTTAAAAGCATTATCCATTTTTGAACGTGCAAAATTAATTGGATATTTGGCTGATGACTAGTTTCATAGCCAGGTGTGGCCTGTTTCTTAGTTACTTCATGACAGATTAAGGAAATCGAATGTCTGGAGGTGATTCCTCAAGTGTTGAATTTGCATTCAGTGTGTCGTTAAAGTGTACAATCAAGACCTGCCTTCTGACAGACAGTTTTTCTTTAAGATGCAGGACATTTACCAAAATGTTTAGGAGAGAAGAGAATGGAGAAGCAGGAATGAGGAAGGGCTCATGATCAAAACATGGTGGAGGCAGTGGTGTGGCGCGGGTGTGTACGGCTGCCAGTGGAATTGGGTCGCGCGTGTTTGATGACGATTTTAACAGCTAATAAAAGCAGCCGAAAGACTTCTAATAAATAGAGACACGTGTTTTGACATAATTCAGTCAAATAACAGCCCGTTGCTTCACAGTTACAGATGCATAATGATCCAAAATCTACTGTATGAGAAACACAATAACTTCCAAAGGCAGACAGATGGAATGTTTTTAAACAGTCACCTGACCGGAAACACAAGTAAGATGCTTTTTGCTTACTAAAGAAAAACTGAAGGCAGCTGCACTAAACGCCTCGCAAAGTAGCTCAAGGGAAGAAACTCTGCATATTTCTCATTGTCCGCGGTTTCCAGACTTCAGGCAGGCATTGAGTGCAAAGTATTACAAATAGTGTTTATTTTTTTCCAGTTAGGTTTGAGCTTATAAAAACAGAGACACATTATAAAGTGTCCGTAAATTGTTGTTAATCGATTTGAATCAAAGCTGAAAGTCTACACTTCAATCGCATCTAGATTGCTTCAATCGAATTGATTGTGGTGGTGTACAGAGGCATTATTATGGAAAATGATGAACAATGTCCAAGTACTTATGATCCTGATTGTAGTAGGTGCATTGTAGGTACCACTGTTGAATTAGTTGAGCTCTGGTTTCCTCTGAACTGTCTCTGAGGTTTGTGTGTTTTTCAGGGAGAACTGGACCAGTGTTGTTCTGGTCTTAGTCTCATGATACTTAAGATCGTGCTATAAAAGCAGATCACAGAAACATTTTACAGTATCACTCCTCATCTAAACTTGTCACATTGCTTAACGCTAATCGTTAAATGTAAAGATCCAGCAACACTAAATTCCCTTAATTTTTTTCTCGATACAAACTCCTGTATTAGTTTTAACTCCTGTATTAATGAGTTTCTAGCTGTAAACTCTTGAACACTTGAAGTTACCTCTTTTAATTTAACACAACAGACTCTGAACAGATAAGATGTCTGTTTTGACTGTCAAGTGGAAAAGAAACCCTGTCTCCTTCTTTTGTTTAGTTTATCGTTCGGTTTTCATTGTACAGAAGCTGCTTCATGTGTAGATTTCACTACGATCGATTCTCTGAAATACTTGACCAGGTTGATGCCGTCAGTGGTACGGATGTGTTATGTACGCTCTGCTTTCTTTAAATTTGCTCAAAATAAGAATCATAAAAAAAAAAAAAAAACATTTCCTTATGATCCCACTGTCTGCCGAGTGGCACATGGTGTATGTTCATGGTGACAAGGTCAGAGATTACACATTCACTCCACGATAACTCGGCCCCTTTTTCATAAGCTGTCCTGAGCTTTTCAGTTTCTGATCCTCTTCTAATTCTGTGACTGATATTTAACTAACCGTGACACATTAGACCCTTTTTTTTTTTTTTTTTTTTCATAGAGCGCGACAGCTTTGAACCACAGATATTGGAAAAGTAGGAGTGAGACATGGCCGAGTCTGTGTTTTTTACTCTGTTTGAGCATCACTTGTTACACAGTTTATCTCCCTTTCAACCCTGTTAACTCTGAAAGACAGTTTTTTTTTCATGAACATGTTAGTCTTTCGGCTGCACCTGTCGAGGGATCGTCACATTGTCCTGGCTGCTTCAGGGAGGACATCCGACAAAGTTAAAAAGCGAATTAGGGAAAATGTGTCGAGGTGAAACTCAAAGCTTTTGATTTGGGAGATGATTCACAGCACAGTGTTTTTCCACATCAACGTTTTGACCTAATTTACGGAGTTTATATCAACTTTTAAGAGTTTGTGGTTGTTTCCCGTTGCCTTTCCCTTTGTTTCTTGTGTTACACAGAGAGCGCTGTTCTACCTGCTGATAACGCTTAGCTTTACCTCCTTACATTGTGGTCAAACAGACCAGGTTGCTTTAGTGCTAACACCACTGTAGATCACTCTCTCTAGCTACTGTAAGTTCTGCTTTTTAATTAAAAGAAAAGCAAAAAACGTTGCACTAACAGATGTGCACTAACCTGTTCCCCCTGTGACTCTCTGCAGGGCCGCAGCGATGACTCTGCGCACGGTTTTGCTCTCACTCCAGGCTTTACTAGCTGCAGCCGAGCCCGATGACCCTCAGGACGCTGTCGTAGCCAATCAGGTAGGTGTGTGTGTG
The DNA here is from genome assembly GCA_030522415.1 of Channallabes apus. Classification (NCBI taxonomy): domain Eukaryota; kingdom Metazoa; phylum Chordata; class Actinopteri; order Siluriformes; family Clariidae; genus Channallabes; species Channallabes apus. The sequence goes on from CM060106.1 coordinate 21,017,834, forward strand.
TACATGGAATGTACTGGACGGATATTTTAGCCTACTGAGTTTTGGAGTAAACTCGTCTAGTGTAGATGTTCAGTCTCGGGCATCTTCTTAATCCTAACTAATGAACAGAACCGATCAGTAGGAAAAGAAAAAAAGAAGTGTGTAACTCTGTGGTGTTTGTGTATCACTTTGTACTTTTGATTTATTTCAGTATAAACAGAATCCTGAGATGTTCAAACAGACCGCTCGGCTCTGGTCTCATGTTTACGCCGGCGCGCCCGTCTCTAGTCCCGAATACACACGCAAAATAGACAAACTCTGCGCCATGGGCTTTGACAAAGTAAGTACCTGAAATAAACACACAACTGTCCATGTTAGGATTTTTAACTTGTGTGCTGCAACAAAATGTCTTCAAGTCATTATGAGGGGAATTCGTCTATTCATTTATCTAGTATGTTTTTGATTCATTAATTAATTTATTTAAGTAAGTAATAAACATTATAGCTGTGCAGTGTGTCCTGACACTAAGTACTCTTCGGTCACTTTTTCGTTAAATACACCTTGCCGGTACCGTGTCGGACCCCTTTTGCCTTCAGTGCTGGAAACCTTCTGTAGAGATTCTGGTCCATATTGACTTGATTGCATCACTTCAGTCGCTGCACTTCCATGATGTGAATTTCACGTCCTCCACCACGTCCCCAAAGGTGCTCCATCGGTTTGGGGTCTGGTGACATTGAGGTCATTTGAGTCATGTGACTTCACTCCCTGAATTCATTTGATCCCTGTCAACATGTCGTCATGTCCGAGATTTTTTTTACTTTCTGACATGGCGTGTTATCTCGTGGTCATGAATTGACCATAGTGTGTGAATGAGTGTGTGTGTGTGTGCTCTTCGATGGATTGGCACGCTGTCCAGGCTGTATCTTAGCCCATTCATGAGCAAAAGCCTCCAGTTCAGTCACATTCTTAGGCTTGTGTGCTGCAACTGCTTTCTTTAAGTCCCACCAGAGGTTCTCAATCGGATTTAAGTCTGGTGACTGCGATGGCCACTTCAAAATGTTCCAGCCTTTAATCTGGAACCATGCTCTAGTGGACTTGGAGGTATGCTTGGGATCATTGTCCTGTTGAAAGGTCCAACGTCTCCCAAGCCTCAGGTTTGTGACGGACTGCATCACATTTTCTTCCAATATCTCCTGGTACTGAAGAGAATTCATGGTACCTTGCACACGCTGAAGCTTCCCTACACCTGCAGAAGCAAAACAGCCCCAAAGCATGATTGACCCCCCCGCCATCCCCCCCCCGCCATGCTTCACAGTAGGCAAGGTGTTCTTTTCTTCATAGGCCTTGTTCCTCCTCCAAACATGGCGTTGATCCATGGGCCCAAACAGTTCTAATATTGTTTCATCAGTCCACAGAACACTATCGCAAAACTTTTGAGGTTTGTCCACATGACTTTTGGCATACTGCAGTCGACTCTTCTTATTCTTTGGAGACAGCAAGGGGGTGCGCCTGGGAGTTCTGGCATGGAGTCCTTCATTACACAGTGTGCGCCTTATTGTCTGAGCTGAAACTTCGGTACCCGCATCTGAAATCTTTTTTCAGTTCCTCAGCAGTCACACGGGGACTTTTCTCCACTTTGCGCTTCAGGTAGCGCACAGCAGTCGAAGTCAGCATCTTCTTTCTGCCACGACCAGGTAGCGCTTCAACAGTGCCCCTTGCCTTGAATTTGCGAATGATGCTTCCTATGGTGTCTCTTGGAATGTTTAACATCTTTGCAATCTTCTTATAGCCATTGCCATCAATGAAAAAAAAACATTTAATACTGTATTACAAAAAACAATTGATGTCATTTTAGTTGCATTTGGTTCTTTAAAAAGTCCTTGTAAGATTTCATTCTGAACACAATTACAAATGTACACTGAATTCCCTAAAACCCTTTACAGCATTGGGGGTTGAATAATTTTGAACACAACTGTATTTAAAAGTATTTATTTCCTAGGTAAACTTGTACATAACTCATTCATTTGGAATTTATAATTAATTCATGATCGGACATTCATTATAAAATCTTTAAATCTGTTGCGCCCCCCCCCCCCCCCCCCCCCCCCCTCTCCGTGTCCCTCTAGTCACTTCAGTTCATCTCTGTGCCATGAAGTGATTATTATATAAATATGGTCAAGCTTTGTTCAAACAGCCAACTTTTAGTTGGGGGGCATAAAAGTCTTCCAGTGTCGTCCTGTAAACTGCTGTTTAAAGTCAGAATACATGCACTGCACTAAATTTCAACCATGCCTAATAAGCTGCTTGATTCTGTCATTTCTCTCTCTCTTTTTTTCTTTTAAATTGCAGAACGCAGTAATAGTAGCTTTGTCTTCGAAGTCGTGGGACGTGGAGACGGCAACAGAACTTTTGCTCAGCAACTGAGACTTCACACATCATCTTTAGGCCACAATTTCACAATTCACCTTTCATCCCCCATCTAAGCGCATGTATTGAGATCAGCTCCGTGTAAACAGAACAAAGACTTGGCCTGGTCCGATCCAGGTTTTAAAAATCTGTGCACACACATCATGCGGGATCACCAGTAAGAGACGACTTAGAATCCCACAGCTAATGCAAATTCCTCACTAGCTCGAGCCAAATTACGTGAAGAAGCAAGAAAGCGCCTCGTCACCAACTGATTTCGACCCTGCCGCCGTACAACTGTGCAGTTGTTGCTGTTTAAACGGTCTTTTTAAAAGCATCTTCCACTTTTCTCTCATGCCTGTGGTCCATTTTCTGAAAAGAACCAAAATGAAGGGAAGCCTGTATGACTGACTGCCACTTTATGCTCCAAAAGAAGAAGGAGGAAAAAAAATACAAAAAAAACACCTGCCTGCATGGGTGAAAGAGATTGTGTTATACACATAGGTATATTAAAAGGTGTGTGAACATTCAGGATAAAGAACAAGGGGAGGGAGTAATAGTTTTTCTAAGTGTACATTGCAGGGGGTAAACGTTTTGCCAATTTGCTAAGAAGGAGAAAGTTGATTAGGATCGAGCATCCTTCATCGTTTGCATAAAACTTAAACATTTACACAAACCTGACGTCGATAATTGGCCAGATGATATGGTGTAATATAGAACATTTATTTCTGGTGTACGGGTTGAATGTTTCTTCCACTCTTGGAACGAAGGGGATTAAAATGATTTTTAATTTGTTGAGCCTTATGTTAGTGTAACTCGTAATTATTTTCCATGTGACATTGTATTCATGCTGCCTTTTCTGATTTTCCCTTTATTGTTGACTGCTCTTGAAATCCTCTTGCAGAATTTTCTTTATGAAATTATATATTTTTTGCACCACTAACGTTGTAGCAGCAGCAGTTTCATCAGTTATGCAAAAACAAACAAACAAAAAAAAACCTTGAGTAAGAGACTTCTGACTGGAAATGATTACGAAGACAAATTTGTCTAATTTCAGTTAATATTCTTGACATAACTTTTCTGAAGGTTTGAAGTAACTGATCCAAAGTATCCAATACATTTCTTTCATATAATCAGACAGACTGTTCCAGGAAATAATCACTCAGATTTAAAATAGCAGCAGGCTTAGAAATACAGTCGAGTGTGTATTATTACTATTAACTTATTATTGTTTGTCTACCTCCACAAACAAGATGATGGATTTGCTTAAATTGTTGTTGCCTTTTAGATTCCAAGGGGGAAAAAAAAAAAACATGAGCTACATATCGAATGTGCTGAAGCAGAATGTCTAACTCTCTCATCCTTGTTCGAATCCTTAAAATAGCAGAATTAAATTCAACTTCCTATGCGGAAGAAAAACACCATGAAACTGAACCACCCTCACTATCGAGTGTGCGCACACACTCTCTCTCTCACACACACAGCCTTTCACTTGTACATAACGCCAAGTCTCTTACTTTAATTAATGGTCATCCTCTTAGTGCACCATTGATGGCTGGGTTTCTGTTTTGTATGAAAAAAAAAAATAAAAAGTCTGTCTTCCTGTAGTAATGACTGTGTTCAATATTGCACGAAGAAACAGCTAAAAATGGGTGGGAGGGGAGAGGGGCGATCTGTTAGGAATTGGGGAAAAGAAAGGTCGAAATTTAAGCAATCTGTACAAGCATGGTTATTTATTGTGAAACTATCATTTCTTTGAATAAAAAATGCTCGAAAAAATTAAAAGGTGTGTGTATTTCATTGTTTTTTTGTTTCTTTTAACAGACAAACTAAGGATAAAACAGACCCATCCTAAAAGAATGAAACAGTTTAAAAGAAATGTAAGGAAAAAAAAAAAAAAAAAATTCAAACCATTACTTTTTTTTTTTTTTTAAATGCAGAACAATGGCTCCTGCATCAAAACATTTCTCAGCTCAAAATTGTCTGTATAAAAATTCTACAGCATCACTCGCGCCTCTGAACTGAGGGGAAGGAGTACGAGAAGCCCAATTCTTGCATTTTTATGCTTTGTACAAAACAGGATTAAAAAAAAAGGCAAATGTTTTCTCTGCCGTGTTTGATTAAATCAAGGAATTTAACTGCAAGTTCTGAACTTGCATACAATGCAGTTGAAGAAATGTGAGTAACTAGCCTAACTGCTTTGAACCTAAAACCACATACACAAGTAGAGAAATGCCACATCTGCAACAATAGAGCAGGATTTCATAGATTTAACTTCATATACAGATTTGGGATTAAAAAAAAAAAAAAAGCAAAAGGACATCTGATCTCAGACCAGGCCAGATTCGTTCCTGGTGTTAATATAAGGGATACCGTTCTTAAAAAAAAAAAATTAATTACAGTAACCATTACATGTTTCCTGTCCCTGAACGCATTTTCTGTTTTGCACAGAAAAAAAAAAAAGTCTGTTAATGTGACAAAAAGGCCGGACAGACTGGAACAATCCAGCAGAGCAGGAGAGAATGCACAGGAACCAACAAATCTTTCCAGGCATTTAATAAGCAATGGTAGATTAAAACTATTTTACTTTCAAATACTCATTTTTAAAAATGGCTCCAGACAGTGTTAAAGAAATCAAACATCATAGAGGGGGGGGGGGGGGGGGGGAGAGAACAGTGTTGTGTCTGTGTATCGTAACGCTCAACAGAATCCAAACATCTCAATCCTCGCTTGTTTAAAGTTGAGGGCTGCGGAACAGTTCAGATGGTGTGTCGATGTTTTCACACTTCTGTTTTCAAGTAGATGTGTGGAGTTTCGTGTGTGTGCAGTTCACGTCAGAAGTGAAAGAGCGTTTGACTGTGTAACGGGGCACGTGTAGGGCAGTTAGGCTGTACAGCCGGACGTTTGTAGCCCGTCGCTTTACCTGTGAGAGAGAGAGAGAATTGTACATGAGCGTTTTCACACACACAACACAGTTTGTTCATGCTAACGCATCAGTTGTAACGCTAATTAAAGCCTTTTCTGATACTCATAGTTAAGCGACACTGGCTGATGCTCTGTTTATCATCTTGTAACCCGTCTGAAACTCACTGCCAGCTGCTCCTGTCCTGCTCCACGTCCTCCTCCTCCTCCTCCTCCTGTCTTTCTCGGGTGCTCCGAGCTGGTGGGTTTGCCCTGATCCTCAACTAACTGACTGACAGAAAGGAAGCAGTCTGGACTCGATAACGGATCTCTCTCCGTTTCTCCTTCACTTCCATATGCTAGCGGATGTTGCACTTTATGGCTGAACAGACCTTCATCAGGTTTAGCTAGCCTCGTCACTTTTGGGAAAAGGCGCCTGTAGCCACAGTCACATAATTACAGTCATGTTCACTTTCAATGGAACCTAAACAATGAGTAAAACCTGACACTGCACTGTAAACAAAAACAAGAATGCATCTACCTCTGTAGGTCAATCTGCCTCTGTTGTCCCGCCCGCTTGGAATCTGTTTCTTTCTGTTGTTTTGGTATCTTGCCACTGATTGGTTCGGCTGAGCCTGTCGAGGTGGAATCCTGGGAGGGTGTTGCCCTCTTTCTGCCCCGCCCGGCTCCGCTCCCAGGTGTAGTCGTGACCTCCTTGTCTTTATTGGCTGCTGCTACTGCTGGGTTTTTTGGGGGTCTCCCTCGGCGGGGTTTGTTAGGGGGAGGCTGTGACGCTGCGACAGGGTTCGGGGTCACGCTGTTCTCCGTCCCCTCGGTCGCCGGAGCGTTGCGCTTCCTCCCGCTCGCCTGAGCCGGCGTTGTTGCTTCGTCCTGAGACAGAGAGAAGAAAATGGAAAAAAGGAAATGCAGATAAATCAGCTGAACTAGCCCAAAACACACTCACACACACACACCCTGATTAATGGGTACAAATGGTGAGATGAGGAGAAAGTGTTTCAGTGGATGTTCAAAGCAGAAGCAGATTCTACATTAATCGTCTTTACTGAGTCTAAAGCTGTAAACAGCCAGGTTACAGGGTGCAAAGAAAGATTTTCAAGTATTTAGAAAAAAAAATATTCACTTAAGCCCAACATCTCTCTCTGACCACAAACACACAGAGGAGCTCTGATCACAACTGCACAACTGTTTCTATTTTGAGTACTGCTGCTCCTTAAAAACAAACAATTCCTTCTCCAGAAAAAAAAAAAAAAAAAAAAAAAAAAACAACACATAACTGGTTAGTGATCCAAAAGCAAAAGCTCTACATTTTACCTGATTTCACCCACATTACTTGTTTAGAAAATATGTAAGGCAGAAGAATCGTGTTTTTTTTATATATAAATATAAATGATTTTTTATTTAATCATTCATGTAATTCTTCAATCTTTCCTTGGTAAGGTGATGTTAATTAATTAATTGACGCTCTGATAACACTGCTCTTGCATGGTGGGCACTAGTGATGCGCGGGTCTGTATTTTTCAAACCCGCGGATCCCGCTTTTATGAAATTATTTGGCCCGCCCCAGCCCGCCCCGCACCACTGTATCTATTTTTACAACCCACACCGCGACCATTAAATTATGTAAATTCCTGACCTCAATTTCTCCCGCAACTCGTCTTCCATCTTCACTTTTATTTCTTTGCTTTTGTTGTGACTGGCAGCAGAATTGCACGCAACATACATGGATTTTTTATTTAATTTTGCTTTTAATGACCCGCCCCGACAATAAAGTGGCAATTTCTTTACCCACCCCAACCCGACCTGCGGGTTTACCAGACGACCCGCGCATCACGAGTGGGCACTCTGTATAATTAAAGCTTTTAATGGGACACATTTCTTGTAAAATCCTGTCCTGGTCCCCAAACAGTCCAGACTGACAGAGATATACAGGACACGACGACCAGAGATCTGTTCTGCTCTGTACTGATCTATTTCGGTATGACCTGCTCCACAGCCAGATGTTTTACAGAACTGGAAAACCGTAGTTAAACACTGGATATTATTTAAGCCTGAAAAAGCCTGTGCTGATGTTCCTGACAACAAGGCGAGGGAGAAGAGTCTCATTTCTTACCTCTGCCGCAGTCACATTTTTTTAAACCATTATCTCCAGTATACAATCAACTCAAGTCTTTCAATTCTCTGAGTACGTGGACTTTTTATACTTTTCGCATTTGCAACCAATTCCAAAGATAGAAAGGAGCAAAATTCTGCAAATAATATATGCGTTTGGTGACTCGTGGATCCTCGGGGCTTTATGAATACTCACCTTCTTCCCGCCGTCTGCCTTCACGATCTGTGGATTCTCCTCATTCTCTCTTGCTCCTGCCTCTGATGCATTAGAACTCACGTCCCTTAATCAAAAGGAAATATACAGAAGGTTGAGTGTGTTTATTCATGGTAGTGAGCTCAAAGAAATTACAAAAATCAGCTTAATGTGTTAATCTCTGAGAATTGTCAAACACATTATTGACCAGCATAACATGCTAAAGTTGTAAATTTAAAAACAAAAAAACTAAACAAAACTTAGTTCCATACTTGTTCTTAGGAGCTGCTGGAGAGATGGGCTGGGAGTTGGTGCCGGCGTTGCTCCCCGTATTGGAAACCGCGCTTTTAGTATAAGGTCTGCGTACTGTAGTTACCACTAATGGCTTGTTCACGGCTCCTAACACGCCTGTCTGCTTCGGCTGTTGCTGTAATAAAAGAAACCAATACATTTGTTAGTAAAACTGAAGAGTAGTAGCAAGTCAGAGACACTTTTCTTTTTAAATGCTATGTCTTATGTACAACAATGATAGCTCAGGATTATAAACTGCTCACAAGTCATGACTTAAACCTTCATTTTTTATACATACAGTATATACATATATATACATTTGCAGAAACGTACAACATACATATATCCAGTAGCATGTAAATCACATTATCTGCCACATCTGGAGCTCACCTGAATTTTTCCAGTGAGCAGGACGGTTCTGGCCTCAGCAGAGAGATAGTCCTTATCGTTGATGAAGTCCTACAGGGAGGAAAACAACAACTCTTAGTGTTTTTATCCCAATTCTCTTCCCTGGAGAAAGCAGGTTAAGGCCAGGATGTGTTTAGAGGTTTTTAAGACACAAAGCCAGCCACCATAGTATAGTTTATGAAATCCTGTGCAGACAACGTTAAATAATACTGATGTTTCAAGTGTTCTAATTTGCAGCTTACTAACTGTTCTGGTGAAGTCCCTGACTTACAAACGAGTTCTGTTCCGGGAGTATGTTCGTAAGTCTGATTTGTTCTTAAGTCCGACAAAGTGGGTCTTATACTTTACATTGTATGTCCGTGTTTATTTTGTCAGCTATTTTAAATTTTAGTCTTCATCCTGTCAATCTTATCCTATTTTTGTTTAGTCAAGTTGTAGTCAACTAATAGTCTGGACATTTTAGTCTAGTTTTAGTCAATTAAAACGTTTTAGCAATAAGACTATTAATGAACCCTAAAGTCAATCTAATCCAGCCAAAATCATTTTTAAAAGGCTTTTCAAAAAATAATTGTTCTAACATTTTAAATGTATTTTTTCATCTGATGTTTTCAGCTAATTATATTCATTTTTAACCATCACAACTGCTGCATGTTCACAATTGGAGCAACATGGACAGTGTTTGGAACTTTTCTTAATATGAATTTACACAGTTGATCACAATCATTTGCTAACCTAATAGCTTAATTAGCTTTGTGTTTGTCAATGGTTTAACTATAAACTAAAATACACCAACAATTATATTAACATGTGGTAACAGTCACCACAAAGAGGCTGTAAAACTGGGTAATTATTATGGTATGCGTCTCTTCACTTTTCCCAGCAATTGTGTGCCCACACTGTTTCCCCACCGAGATTACTGCACATCGGCTTTTCCCCCCCATGGTTTCATTATAAAGAGTAATACTGCTGTGGTGATGAGTTAAATACGACTGAGCTTGTAACATCCCGTCACTGCGCGCACAAACTACTCCTGATATGCCGCGCATTGTGACACGAGAAAATTATTGTGAAAAATATATGGTGACGAAATTAAAGACAGGTGCTTTATTAGTTCATATCTGCGACATCTTGTCTTAGGACCAGGAAAAAACTTTGTTTTTTCACTGACTAAAAACATTTCCTGACATTCTCTGCACCTTTAAATCGCGAGGGGAATCCCGAACACAAATTTGTCTCAGTTCACAGTCCAATACAGTGGAAAACAGCTCTCTTTTGCTGAGGATTTTCCGAAATCTGGATTATTTATATATTGGTATCTGGGTATCTATATTTGGGATTCAAGCCTTGTGTTAGAAACTCGTTATCTCTGTAGTTCATGTTAGCCGTTTAGCACAACACAAACAAAGGAAATGTGATCAAAGGAAATTTGGAATGCCACAGAAGCAAATATTAAGGAGACAAATTTGAAATAAGTTTCTTCCGCCCCCGCTACCCCATTGTGGCCCGGGCCAGTGCAGGAACGCTTGAGCCTTGGGTACATGACTAGTTTGATGTGTGTGTATAATTTCTCACCGGTTATTGTTAAATTAAATGCTGTTCACTTATGAAGAAACCACTACCTTATCAGGTGGAGTGAAGAACTTGATGGGCAGCACAGGGTCTTTGGGTGAGTCCAAGTGACAGGAAGTACTCTTATTTGTGATGACGAACAGTGCGACGTCACAAACGATGTACAGTTTCTATTCACAATAAGAGAAACAAATTGAAAACCATCTCAAAGAACTTCAAGCTAAGAAAAAAAAAAAAAGAATATGTAAAAATGTAGGTGCATAAAGAACACATCAGAACATTGAAGCTCGGCTGACCTCATTGGCTTTAGGATCATCGGGTGCTTGAGCATCTTTTGTCTGTTTGATGTTTTCCACCATCTTCCTTAAAAACGAATGACTGTTGTTCTCATTCTTCGTCATCAGCACCTCCAACATGAACCACAAACACCTGGTACGAGTCAGAGAGAGAGAGAGAGTGAGAGAGAGAGAGAGAGAGAGAAAGTTAAAACACCACACCAGCCCTCTGAAGTAGTCAGACATCATCATAGCAACACATCTCGATCATCTCTGTACATGGAAGTGTATGAGAAGCGCTCACTCTTTGATATCTCTGAGCTGTTCGAAGTCTTGTGGTTTTGTGAAGTCTGGATCGTGTGCCAGCAAGTGGATCATGTACGGCACCACATACTCCGGCAAAAGGGACAGGAGCTTCTCTGTAAAACAAGATGGAGGACACAAGGTGTGTTTATGTTTTAACACTGTATTCAAAAGAAGTTGCTACATAATTTGATTGGTACAATAAAAGTTCAACATGTGAGCTGATTCTTCAGTATTCAGAACTAATTCTACAGACGTAAATGCGGTCAATTATGCCGGAGAGTTTTTTTTTAGGTGGTCTGGGTGTGAATACAAATGTATCTCGATGTGTCCTGGGCAGCAACATGATCTTAGTGATGCACTTAGGAGACGTTTAGTCAGACCTGGCGTTGTCCCAGAGTCCCAGTGAGCAGTCCTGCATCTGAAGCACGTGATGAGATACACATGCTACTGGTTAGCAGGTGGAAAGTAACGAATTACATTTACTCGCGTTACTGTAATTGAGTAGTTTTTTGTTGTATTTCTACTTTTTAAAGTAGTTTTAAAAATCTGTAATTTTACTTTTACTCAAGTACGTTTTGTTTGAAGTATTGTAATTCGCTACATTTTAAATCATATTCGCTACTGAGTAAAAAATAAATGAATGAAAATGCTAAAATAATAAAAGATATTATGCTTTATAAATGCTCCGTTGCGCCGCGTGTGTGTATCATGTCCTGGTCGCGCGCCGCTCCAGACTCCACTCCAGGTTTTATGACTGTCTCCACATCGGCATCTACCTGACCTTCCACACGGTCGCTTCCGCCCTGAGAGTGACGTCATCGTCTAGCGCGATATAAACCGGAGAGAGACGCGGGAAAGATGAAAGAGGTTGTGATTTTGGCGTTTTGATATTTGGTTGTGTATTCTGGTTTGAATTTTTGCCTCCAATTGACTTTGATTATTGCTTTGTCCCTTTGGTTTGGTTGGTCTTTGTATATATTTGTAGATAATTTCATTGTTTTTGGTTTAGGGAGTCCGGGAAGGTACCTGTATTTTTGTTTGTGTGTTTTTTTTTTTTTGCAGGTAATCTAGCTACTAAATATAAATACCATTTTGTTTATTATTTTGGCCTGGGTCCATCCTGAATCTGATCCTCCACCTGGTGTGTGTGTGTGTGTGTTTTGTATATACAAACCTCATTATTTCATCAGTTAATGATTGGATCTAGTTCTTTCTGCCATATACCACCATTTCCATACAGTTTAAAATAGAACCCTAAACCAGTCTTTTGCTGTCTGGCCCTAGACTGGGACGTAACACCATATTTAAGTGACCACTTTGATTTTCAAGCACAAGAAAGACAACAGCTTTATTATGCAAAGGTGTTCCTTCAGTTAAAAACAAATAGTTTGATATTTATATCTGCTCATCTTTTTTGAACTACGCTAGAATGCCTCATCCCACCCCCGCTGTTAAAAAAATTTAAATAAAAAAGTAACTCAGTAACTTTTACTCGGAGTAAATTTGTTTATGAGCTACTTTTTACTTTTACTTGAGTAGATTTTTATTATGGTAACTTTACTTGTACTTAAGTAAAATTTCACTGAAGTAACAGTACTTGTACTTGAGTACAAAATTTTATCACTCTTTCCACCTCTGCTGGTTAGCTAGAGCGCTAACCCTATGTACTGCTCTGCATGTACAGTGTCTCTGTGTAGAGTAAACTCCTCATCAGTCCACCTCACAGTTGAACCGACAAGAGAGACACATTGGACTGAAATTGATATTCCCGAAATGTACGACATAGTATTTATGAGCTAATACAGGATAAAAAAATTAATACAAATAAAAATCATCGAAATGTGAGGGGAAAAATTTTAACTTACAACTTGAAAACTTTGAGTTTTAAACTCGTACATTTCCTGCCCGTTCCCTTTCAAATCATAAAAAAAAAAAAAAAAAAAAAAACATATTGGCCCTCAATAGTCCGTTGTAGAAATGTCTTGCAAAAGGTATCTGATGTGCTTTTTTTTTCTTTTTTTTTTTTTTTTACAAAGTCAAGTAGCTTTGGAAGCACTTACACCCTAAAAAAAAAGGGCAGAAAATATTGTTTTATTACATTCAGTTGTGTGTAGTTGAAAAGCCACAGACTTTTATCTGAACATTAATTCCTGCTCCATTTTATTGGCCAGGAAATTGCATCTGTATATATAAAATAAAACATCAATTTGCTAACTCTCAAGTCATCCCCATTTGCTCACACGTTTCAACAAACAACAAACATCTCCATGACATCAACTATGACTTCTTGCAATCACTTTCTAAACTGAAAAACGTTAAATGTTTAAAGTTTCAAGAAGCGTGAAACATCAATAACACATAATATCCGTGTGTGTGTGCAGTACATTTTCTCATCCTCACCCTGTGCCATGGGGTTCTGTTTGATGTACTCCCTACGGACACTGATGTTTTTCAGTAGGCACTGTCGGGCGTGGGCTCGTCTCTCTTTAACCGGGTCTTTAGCGCACAAAGCGAACACAGCCATGTACTCCAGGGGCAGCAGCAGCTTCACCAGAGCCATGTGTAGCTTCTGTGCAAATATCTGACGAACTTGGTAACACTCATCCTGTGAGAAAAGAGATTTTAAAAGCATTTTAAAATATGGACAAACATATCCCTACATAATGGTGTGAACTTCATATATACAGCAACTCATTACATTACGTTAAGGTATTTGGCAGACGCCCCTTATTCAGAGCGACTTACAGTACATTTGTATTTCATTATACATCTGTAAAAGATTCCTTCCTTCTTTTAATTAATTTTAAAAGTTTGCGTTCTGTTGCGGGATGCAAAATGGAAGGAAGCAATAAAAATATCATCGAGCCAAGAGATGAAGAAACCAGCAAGAGAAAATGACAGAAACTGTCAGTAAAGGCTTATATGTTATGTAACTTTTAGTTCTCAAAGTTAAGTTGCACAACTTAGTGTTTTTGTGTAATTATTTATTTTAAATGTGTTAGTTTTTTTATATACCTTTTTTAATTTTTTTTTTAGTTTTTGCATTTGAGAAATGTTTTAAAATAAGAATCGATAAATGAAATGGATGAGTGTATGTTACATGTAAATAAACAGTAATGATTGAAAGTAGTTCATATTGTGTTGGCAGGTTTATAGTAACAGCAAACCAGAAGTCAGAATATCTGCTGAGGGGTTTAAGTCATTCATAGTGTTTTGAAGTCTAAATATTTGCAACTTCCTTGACATATAGTTTCTTTTTAGCCTGAATTAGATTTAATTACATCAGACGAATATCTATTACCTGTTTATTTTAGTATGATCATTACATATAAATAAATAATAAAAAAAAAAAATAGGCAATAATAATAATAAAAAATGCATTTCTCTAGGGAAATGTTATATCGCAAGAAATATCATTATCGCAGTATTCAACAACATATCGCATATTTACCGAATATCGTGCAGCCCTAAGCTTAATGACGATGTTTATTTTTGATAAAATGCTGTATGCATTTAAAAAAGTAGATTTTTCTAAAAAGAAAACCAACTAATCTTCGTTTCTCTTTTATATTTTACATTGCTGTTTAATTAAGTAAAAGTAAAAGTAAAAGGGACAAAGCCATGATGTTTACAATATTATTATAAATTTTTGTACTGTACTAGATTGTGAATTGAGGCCACACAACATACATTGTATACATTTACTAACAAAATGAAAATATTAAAGATGTTCCGATACCATTTTTCCCCTCCTGATACCGATACTTAGGCTCAGGGTATCGGCCGATACTGAGTACTGATCCGATACCTGGGTGTGTATCTGTACAGTGTGTGTGTGTCTGTCCTCTACGCGGAAGTGAAGCTGCCGCGGGAGCTCGCGCAGCTTGTTCACGCGCTCCTCTCGCGGAGATCAAAGGCGCCCTCCTTCTTAAAGTCTTTGGGCCGCATCACATCGTCCAGCTCTTGTGCCACTGTCTCTCATAAAATCCACCGTGTCGCAAAGTCCAGCTTCCCAACAGTCAGACCCCGAGCACTCCCCGCTGGGGGGGGGGGGGAGGCCGCCTAACTAGTGAGCGAGGAGCGAGATCAATTTGGGGCAATTTGGACCATCACAGTCGCACGCCGTGACAATCTGTAAGTAAGCTAAGCTAGCAAAGCTAGTGGGCATAAATAGGTTATGTTTAGGAAAATGGTATCGGATCGGTACGTGGACTCAAATACTCACCGATTCCGATGCCAGATTTTTTTGTGGTATCGGTAGCATTTCCGATACCAGTATCGGAATCGGAACAACCCTAATAAATATTGTATATAATTGTGAATATTGATAACAGGTGCACTGCAGTGTTACTCACATTAATGACTAGTCCACAGAGCTGGAACTGTTCTGGTGTGATGATGTCATGGTAGCAAGGCTCCTGTGCGAGTTTCAAAATGGCGCTGCCTGCTGCCAATCTTAGCCGAGACATATCTGACTTACTGCAGAGACAGAAACGAGAGAGAAACGTTTAACCAGAGAGACTGAAGCACTTTGGGGGGGAGGGGGAAGGTGAAAAGAGAAAAGAAAAAGTGTACCATGTGTGTGCATATATGTAACTTGTTTATATTTTCAATTAAAAAAAAGGACTTTAATCAAAGAGACTGGAGCAATTTATTACCCTCATGTTTTAGCTCCTGTTACAGACATTAACAGACATCATTACATCTTTCCTGACTTTAGTATATGTAAATGAAAATACCAGTATAATTGGTCATTCATGTGCACAGCTGTGACCCCTGAACTTTGCCTACCAGATCTTCTTCTGCTCCGTGAGATCTCCCTCGCTGACCAGCATGGCGGAGAGCAGTCGCAGAGTGGAGTTAGCCGATTTGGACTGGTTATTCTTCATCCCTAACAACCATCGCACCAGCAGCTTAATGGCTTGAACCTGAAACAGATGGTAAAAGGTTCAGACACAAACACTACAAAAACTGCAAGGCTTCAACGGTCCAGGAACTACAATGCAAAACGCACCTTTGCCAACACTTCAGGAGAAACTTCATCATCGGTTGTCCACAGTCTACCGTTCTTACTGCCCACAGACTGAAAGAAAAATAAAAGAGGCATAGACAAAAATTTTGCATAATTTAGAAAAATGGGGAAAAAAGGGCAAAAATTAACACTTTATTCACTTACTCTGTCGTTCATCAGCAGATCCTTCACAATGAAGTTGGCTACAATGGACTTCATGGGTGAGGCAAACTGATCTGGAGCCAGCATGGAGATATGACCCAGAGAAACGAGAGGAGTGATCAGCTGCTCCGGGACATCAGCGTTCAGACTCCGAGACAAAGGCTACGGAGACACAGGGGGGGGGAGGGGGAAACGATAGTGATTAATACTTCATTCACCATCCATTTCATCCCGAACAACTCTACGCCTGTGCAGCAGCACGATGCATTAAGTAATTGAGGTTAAGGTCAATTAAGGTCAAAAGATTCGGGTGTTTTAACCGTGGCATGTTTGTTGGCTGGTTGAAGTTTTTCAGAAATCTTGGATTTTCACACAACACAAGGTCTGCGAGCGTCACGCAAAATGCTGGTTTATGTTTAACTTGAACATTAACTGAAGCTCTTGTCCTGTACACACGACCGCTCAAAAGTTTGGGATCACTTGCAATTTCTTTGTTTTTGTTTAGTGATTTATTTTCTACATTCTACAACAATACTGGAGATTTCAACAGTCGGTTGTTATTTTAAGACATGGTCAGCTTTCTGGAATAGTTCTTGCAAGAACAGTATTGTTAAAACCCATCAAGCACCATGATGGCTCTCAGGAAAACAAGACCAAAACTTACTTCTGCTGCAGAGGAAAAGTTAATTTAGAGTCACCAGTTACCTCAGAAATCACCAATTAACAACCAGCACTTCAGATTAGAGTCGTTATTAAGGATTTACAGATCATGAGTAGCGGATATACATCTCAATATCAACTGTTCAAAGGAGATTATTGGGTATTTTGGGCGTCTTCTGCGTTGTTTTACAGTGTAGAAATAAATAAATATCTGGAACGGTCATGGAGTTAGAAAGTTATCCCAAATTTTCAAGCGGTTGTGTATGTACATAAATTACCGCTTCTGCATGACTTGCATGCGTCACATTAACGTGAACACCGAGCGCCTTCAACATTCAAAAATAGACTTGTTCATACAATCTGTGTTTTAAAGAGAAATTCTACATTTTCTAGAGATACTGATTTAAATCCACCTCAAATATCTGAGCCAGCTGGACTTCTTTGTTGTGGAAGATTGCGTGGATGCAGTGCACTGCCTGTTTGGCTTGGTGTGGAGTCCCTCGCTTGGCCTTCTGGTGAAGTACGGGAATAAGAGTCCTAAAAAAAGAAAGAAGAGAGGTAGTATATTATAAAAAAACAAAAAAAGATCAAACAAAAGTAATCCTTAAAATCATGTGTCGGATTAATTAGATAAAACTACGTTTACTGCAAAGTGTAACAGAAAAGTCTAGAAGTGCTTAAGTGCGCTCGTACGATCTGATCTGCGGCAGCTCGCTCTCAATCTTCTGTCCTGTGTTTCTGAAGATCTGGATGGCGGCTTCCGCCACTTTATCGTCCTCCATTTTGAGACACTGCAGAAGAGACTCGTACGTCTCAGAGGAGTGGAATGATGTGGGATGGGTGAAAGACAAAACCTAAGAGCGGAGCACAAATACAAGTTATGGTAACCGTGTTTAGATCAGTGGTTCTCAAACTTTTTCTGTCATTCCCCACTTAAGGGGGTGAGTGAATTTTCAAGCCCCACTTGTCAACAAAATAATAATGAAATCGGCCAAGTTTACTGTTTACTGAAATATCAATTTCTAAACCAATAAGATCAAACAACACCAAGTTCAAAATAGATAAAATACACGTGCAATTGTTATAAAAGGCTTACGTTGTCACTTATCTTTGCATAGTTGACCCCATGTTTATTAGCTGCTCAGCAATCGTTTGTAGTTTTTTTTTGCGCTAGCCAATTTTCTACCTCGATAACGATATATATCACAATATAGCCATTTGTATCTGAAAATGCATGAATAAAAATTCCAACACAAAGAAACTGTTTTACATAATGTAATTTAATTTAAACTGTGAATTGCTGAGGTTTGCCGCATTTTTTACTTTGGCCATATTCGTTTGGATGCTTGTATTTCAGATGATGGAAAACGTGTTTCCACCATTGACGTGTTTCCACCACTTGTTAAAACAGTGCACTTGCGTACCTTCCAAATCACGTTCGTCTCATTCGTATCACTTTTCTTATATCCAAACCAATTCCACACCACAGACGAGGCAGCTTTTTTCTTTACAATCTCCTCGTTGTTGGTTTCGTCACATGTAAGTAAACTCACTGCTGCTGCAGCGTCTTCTTCCATTGTCGAAGTTTATGTGAAGCCAAACACGTCAATGGTGGGACGAAACCGTGGCACCCGATTGAACCAAATATCTGCGTAAATACAGCGCAGCGCGACTATCTGGATAGCGCAGTGATGATCTGGTTTATTCGCGCAGGCCGGTGGATCGCGCAGCGCCGCTCGAATCACAAACCTGCGCGACTCAACTTATTTAAAATGTCAGGACTGTTTAATATTGTTTCCGCCTTGCCATGCCTGGTTTGTACGTGCGCATCCCAGCGGGGTAAAATCTACTTTGATGGTCGGCGCGGTTTATTTCTGTCAGAGTCGCGCAGTGCTGCCCAGTGGGTCGCTCAGGTTTCAATTCAATTTACTTGTATTAATGATCCATTTATTTGTGTGTAATTGTTAATGAAGAGCGTACGCTCAAAACTAATCAATAAAGAAAAGCATGAATTAGAATAGGTGCTTTCCTATTATTTTTCCACTAATTTCCTCCTGTTCATTGCGCCCCACCGGTCATGTCTGTATTCCCCACTAGTGGGGCCCCACACTTTGAGGACCACTGGTTTAGAGGATATCGCTGAATACATCTTTAAAATGTGTAATTTAAAGGGCTACCGCAGGTATATTTGTAAAAGCTGTACTTCCTAATGTGTCAAAGTAGTTCAAATGATGAATATAATAACCAGGAAAAGGCCTGAACATGGCCAAAGCATTTGCCTGAACAACTACAATAATAATAACAATAATAATAATGTCTAAAACAATACTTTCATATAATAAAACCAAAACCAAAAGAAGCTTTAGAATAATTCATCAACTAGTCAATAATAAATTATGTGCTAAATGACGATGCTAACTGTAATTAATAATGACTTGTTTGTTTTGTTTACCTTGAGTAGTTCCAGTCCAGCACGAATGGCCGTGTCAGGAGTAACGCCCTCATCGTCATCATCAGCAGTGCCTTCAATCGACTTATTTAAAAGCTTCACCAGCGCACTACACGCATAAAACAATGACTGTTACTATAGAAACCAGATGTACCAGGTTCAGTACCTGTAGTTAGAGCCTGACACCAGTAGATGTCTCACAAAATAAATAAATAAATAACTAAGCCTGATCCAATTAAACAGTTAATTTGAAGAGTTTGCATTAAAGTGTGCTGGGAGTGTGGAAAATGTCCAACTATGCATAATTACCTAATAATTGTTTGTGGCAACTGATAAATTGAAAAAAACTGTTAAAATAAAACTGAAAAGAAAAAAGCTCTGCTCTTGATATTCTTGCCAAATATAATAACGCTCTTTCTACCGCCCTTAATATTCACGCCCCACTCAAATGCAGAATCGTACCTTCTACACATACATCACCCTGGTTTACCCCCTCACTTTGCAAATTGAAAACCACTGGTCGTCGCCTGGAACGCCTTTATAGGAAAACTGGCTTGACCGTGCATCTTCTTGCATACAAGGATCACATTCAGCTATATAAATTAGCTTTAAATAATGCACGATCCAGCTATTATTCTACTCTGATCACAAATGCATCTTCCCGTCCTAAAACACTGTTTTCTGTAGTTAAACTCACTAGCCCTCCTGTCCCTCCTATGACCAACTCTGTAGATCTCTGTGAGTCATTCTTACTTTACTTCCAAAATAAAATAACTCGTATACATTCTCTCTTTTCAACAGTATACTCCCCTATTCACTCAAATGACTTCCCCATGGACTTTGCAACTGGTATTTTTACTGATTTCGATCCTCCAACTCCTGCTTTTATTTCTGAATTACTCAGTAAAGTCAATCCTTCTTTCTGTCACCTTGATCCTGCCCCTACGTCCCTGCTTAAATACTCTGCACCTGTTATTTCACGGCCTATTTCACTTCTCATTTCTAAAATCTTGAACACTGGTGTTGTTCCTCTTGAATAAAAACTGCAGCTGTCACACCAGTCTTAAGGAAACCTGGCCTTGACCCGGCTGATATGGCCAACTACCGACCAATTTCAAATCTTCCGCTACTCTCCAAAATACTTGAAAAAGTTGTTGCTGTTCAACTACAGTCCTATTTGTCATCTCATGATCTGTATGAATGTTTCCAATCCGGTTTTCGCCCTCACCACAGTACAGAGACAGCGCTTCTTAAGGTTGTCAATGACCTTCTTATGGCTTCTGATGCTGGCTCTGCTAGCATTTTGATTCTGTTAGACCTCTCTTCTGCATTTGATACTATCTCTCACAATATTCTCATCCCACGACTCTCTGCTCTTGGTATTTCTGGAACTGCCTTATCCTGGTTCGCTTCTTATCTGTCTGACCGACAACACTATATTACTATCTGCCAGTCTAAATCTTATACCGCTCCTCATGGTGTTCCGCAGGGTTCTGTTCTTGGCCCACTACTGTTCATCATCTACATGCTTCCTCTAGGTAAAATCATCCGCCGCCATGGTTTCAATTTCCACTGTTATGCAGACGACACTCAACTCTATATCAGTTTTCGACACTACCATCCCTTTCCCACTAACTCCGTTTCTGATTGTATTGATGACATAAATGCTTGGATGACTAGTAACCTTCTCAAGCTCAATACTGACAAAACAGATTTTTTACTTGTTGGTTCACCTAAAACCATTGCAGCTCTCTGTACTGATACTGTTAACATTTCCGGGACCTTGGTTAGATCTTCCACCACCGTTAAAAATCTGGGTATAACTTTTGACTCCCATCTTTCCTTTCTACCTCACATTTCTTCACTTACTAAATCTGCCTCCTATCACCTCCGTAATATAGCTCGTCTACGACCCTTCTTAGACATCAAGGATGCTGAGACACTGGTCCACGCTTTCATTACTTCTCGACTCGACTACTGTAATTCTCTTTTCTATGGTCTACCAAATACAACATTAAATAAGCTCCAATATATTCAGAACTCTGCTGCTAGGGTCCTCACTTATACAAAGAAATCCTCACACATCACTCCCATCCTACACAAACTTCATTGGCTACACATTCGCTCCCGCATCCAATACAAGATTCTCCTTATCACCTTCAAAGCACTCCATGGTCTTGCCCCTCCATATATCTCAGATCTTATTCATACTTACTCCCCTGCTCGCACACTCCGATCTGCAGATGATGGTCTACTGGTAATTTCTCGTCATAGATTAGCATAATTTGGAGGACGAGCATTTAGCATTTCTGCCCCCACACTCTGGAATTCCCAAACACATCCGTGATCTTTCTTCATTACAGGATTTCAAAACCCACCTTAAAACATATCTTTTCTCGTCCTGTTTTTCCACTCTTTGAATATGTGTTAGATAAACACTACCAGTTTTCATGTTTATCTATATTTTGTTCTGTCGTTTTTCAGATGTCTCTTTCTATGTGTAAGCATTTTTGTTATTGTAAAGCGACCTTGAGTCTCTTGAAAGGCGCTATATAAAATAAAAAATAAAATAAACTTATTATAAATATCCTTCGCAATTTTTTGTTTTTTCATGGCAGTATATAAATAAAAAATTGTAATATAAATATTAACGCAAATTAATATTTTATTGAAACAGCTCCATTTCCATACAAAAATACTGTGTGCATGTTGTTTTTAGTCCTGTAGTGAGAACACGAAGCGCCTGTAGAGGCTTGTGATGGTGAATTATTACCGTATTTACCATACAGTACTGATACTAAATAAAACACAGTACATATAGAGGGGTAACGTCTGTATTTTACATTCCAGCACTGCGGGAGACACAGCAGTACAGTACTGTACTTACACTCTTCTTATTTTTAAGGGTAATGTATTAAGCCATGTTTAAAATAAAACTTGAGAGAATATTTGGCGACATATTGAGGGGTCAAACCATAAAAATATGCATTTATAGGCATTTTTTTGACCACATCCAAAATTTTAGGTTTTTCAGGTATACCTGATGGCTTCAGAGTCGATGTGCACTGGGGCAATTCTCTCCAGCAAAAACTTCACCATCTCCAGGAAGGGGTTTGTAGGTTGCTTGGGGTACGTCAGCTTGCGCGTTATCTCTCTCTGTAAAGAAGGACAAAAAAAAAAAAAAAAAAAAAATTATATATATATATATATATATATATATATATATATATATATATATATATATATATATATATATATATATATAGGCATTCTGTTACATATAAAAATGTACACAGAGTAAGAAAAAAAAACATTCTATACCATTGTCAGACTAACTAGAGTTTAAGGGTAATGCAGATGCATTTAAAATTAACCATAATGGAAATGTACATTTGTAAAAAAAAAAAAAAATTTTTTTTTGGATTTAATACTCTTGCATCAAAAATGTGTGCTCTATGAAATTCCTTAAATGTAAATACAGGCAAAGGTTTATTTATTTACTAAAATACAATAAACTACTACATTGTGTAAAAAAAAAAACACTTCAGTTTTTATTGAAATCTTTTAAAGAAATCTTGGGACGCTGTATCAAATTAAAAGGAAATCCAGATAACATAAGATAAAAATATATATAAAAAAAAAAAAGAATATGAAATAAGAATACAAAAAAAAAAGAAACAAAGAGAAAAAAAAATAGTCAAATAACTAATATAAAATATGAGATAAGGATATAACAGCAAAAATAATACAAATATAGAAGATATAGGAAACTTTAGAATAGAAAAAACTGCTAGAAATAGCGGATGTCCAGTCACGAGCAGAACGAGTGCAAATGTGTGCTGAAGGTGCAAACGTCACAAGGGGCCGTTTAACCAGTTTTTTGTTCTTTGTTCGAGATGGACACGTCTCTTGGACACGTCAGTTGGTCGTGTACTCACCACACACTGCTCGGCCTGTTTGCAGGAGCAGGTTGGGCTGATTAGCTGCTCCAGCTGCAGGCGCAGTTTCTCATCTTCACCCAAAACCTGATTAAACTTTTTCATGAAGTCCTGAGCTTTCCCTGGGTCAGGCAGATTCTCTGAAAAAGGACGAGAGTGTGTGTGTGTGTGAAGAAGGTGTGTGTGTGAGAGAGATCGGTGAGCTCAGGGTTGTCTCTGAACAGCTGAGACGGAGCTATGTTTAGAAGTGAGCTAATGTGTACGGAGCTCTTAATGAGATCCTGTGTTCCTGTAGACCGACCTGGGACGGTGCTATTGCAATATTACTCCGTAATCTGGATATGAATTTAAATACGTTTCACAGCAAACGCCGTCAAAAAAAAGTAAAAAGTTTATGCAATAACTTAAATTATTTAGTAAGTACAGGCCACCAGGGCGGCGTTCTGAAATTCTTGTGCTGCATTTTCTTAAAGCTCTCACTCACTGAATTAAATGTACATGCAGACAGAGGCAATACTTTGCCACAGCGTTTCTTATGGACGTTTAAAAAATAAAAAAATAAACATCACTGAAATTATCAACATGTATACAGATATCGGCAAGTAAAATCACAAACCATCACTTCTGGCTTCCTGGAAAATGTGCAGTCAACCTACAACAAGCACCGTGTCCCTCTCACACACACAGTGTAAGGTTTAATTTGCACGTGTGTCATATGTACTCGGTTGTAGGTTTATGTACGCGGCCGTAAAATTTAAACGATGACGACTATCAGCAAAATTAAAAAAGTTACATTCTGCAGCTCAGCGCAGGAAAGATTCCTAGTTTTTTCAGTTGAGAAATACAGAAATAACCAGATATGAGAACATTTTTAATATCCGATACACCTGCAAGATTGATCAAATGCAGCTCTCCCAATGCACTAGGGACAAAACTTT
This sequence comes from Channallabes apus, assembly GCA_030522415.1. Classification (NCBI taxonomy): domain Eukaryota; kingdom Metazoa; phylum Chordata; class Actinopteri; order Siluriformes; family Clariidae; genus Channallabes; species Channallabes apus. Next base: position 21,041,450 of record CM060106.1, read on the forward strand.
ATGTATATAAAGCTAGGCCTAAAAAAAAAACCTAGCGAAAAAAACTACGTAAAATTTAGGGGTAAATAAAAATGTGCTTTTAATGTTGAAAAAAGAAAAAAAAATCTATATATTTTCCTTTAAAAATAATATAATTTTTTTTCCTTTAACAATATTTTGTTAAAGGAAATTTTTTTTTTAGGTGTAAATGTATAAATAGAAACACGCTTTAAAATACATAAATATTTTCAGTCAATTCGAGGCAGTTCCTGCAGTGCTCATTGGGAAAATGAAATTCATACTTTCATACTACTTACAACCATAATCAACTCGGTAGGGTGTGTTCATGACTGTTTACTTACTGGCTATGGTCATAAGCTTTCCAAACATGGCTGATGTGTTCACTTCAGACTGTAGAAAAAACAAACAAAAAAAACCACACAAGTATTTAACCTGTCACCACAAGGAACAATATAAAACTGTAACGACATTTTAATAATCCAGGAAATATAAAGGAAGTAACGTTGATACCGTGGGCAGCTTATGCAGGTCCAGAAGTTCCCTAACGAGTCCTCTCAGCATGTTCTGACACTTCCACATCTCATTCAGAGCCCTGTCATACACACAGTCACAACTTTAATGTTAAATACCTTCAACAGACATTGAAACAAACCGTTTGGCCAGAATGAAACTTGGTAGAATTACGTGAGTGTCTTGTTTCTCACTTACTTGACAGCATTAGTGTCCAGGCAGGCGTAAAGGTAATATAAACATTTCATCTTCTCCTCAGTTTCCAAACTGTGGGGAACCATAAACTGTGCAAAGATCTTTTCCACCAGCAACCTTAACACACACACCAAACATTAATGAGACAGTTGACGGATTAGGTAGACTGGTACAGTAAATGCAGATATATATTCACTTTTAAAGTATTAAACACAAACAAAATCTTTGTGGGGAGGCTTTAATGTAGTTTATTCTTTACTGAACATGGTCGCGTTCCTTCATCAGCAACTCACTTGTCATCAATGCTGTTCTGGTAATATATATGCAGCAGCTTGTCTTTGATCCAGCTTATTTTCTGAGCTGATTCTTTGCCAGCCTCATGGTGCAGGCAGTACTTTTTATAAAGCTGGGCCAAGCCCATCATCGCCTCCTTACGAACACGCCACTGCAACACACACACACACCTGTGAAATACATGTGTAATATAAAACAATCCAGATTTATATTTAATATACCAATTTAACTTTCTCCCTTGCAGTAGATATTAACATAAACACACCATTATTAAGCCCAGGAATAGAGGAAGTCTTGAGTTTTTATTCATTTCTAGTATTTTGTTTTGCTGAAAAGGGAAGTGAGATAAAGGACGAGAGACACTCGGATGTGGCAGCTGCATCGCCGTCCATACTGTTCCAACACTTATCAGTGGAGACAATCATGTCGTCAAAACCGGTACTGACTGAACCGCCTTACAGACACACAAGTCTTACCCTCTTGTCCAACATTCTCTCTCGGACAAAACCCAGCAGCTGGTCGTTAACCAGGTTCAGGTCCTTCTTCCCAGCGTTGATGATGGTCACAATGACATCATGCCGGATTGCCTCTTCAGGGTCATGTGACCTTACCTTCAAGTATTCTGGTGAAGTACACAAACACAAATCAGTGAGGTCCAGAAGCAAAAAAAATAAATCAACACTGTGTTAAGCACCACTTAAACAAAATGTGCATAAACACAGACGGACACACACCGGTAAGGTCCTTAGCCAGGTCCGGGTGGTTCATGAGGCAGTGGCTGGCGAATTTCACACACTCCAGTCTCACAGGCACATGGATATCATTAAACCTTAGAAAGAAACACAACAATAATAAATACAGTAAATAAAAAGTAGAAAAAAATATATAAATAAAATAAATTCAATATGTTCCCGAGCTTACCTTCCTAAAAAGCACTGCCAGAGCGGGCGGTTCTGGGTGGCCAGTTCTGAATCTTTAGCACCGAAGAGTTTAGCCAACAGCTTTACGACTGCTAATCGCTCTTCTCCATCATTACTCTAAGATATTTTAGAATTTATGGATATTTGGTGAAAACATGCCTTAAACAGTACAGTACATAATCAGGGGTATTAGAAACTTATCATCTGTATTTGTTCAAAACATTCATATTAATTGATCCATCTATGTGAATGTATTACACCAAGATTTTTGCTTCCTTATTTCTCTGATGACTGCAGTCACACAAATAATTCAGGACTGAAAACTCTAGAAACAGTTTTGTACCTGGACCTCAAATAAACTCGACTCCATATTAACTTAAACACATCAACTGTTATACTGAACTTCCAAGTCTTCTTATTGCCATCTCAGGGAGTTTTTAAGCACTCCTCACTCCCAGCATGCTCCCTCCCTGACCCTGATCAGCCAGTCATGACTCTTGATAATGGTGTGTGTGTGTGTGTGTGTGTGTGTGTGTGTGTGTGTGTGTGTGTGTGTGTGTGTGTAAGGGGAGACAGTGACACCGGTTAATCATTTAACAGGTTTAAAGTTCACCTTCACTATCGACATGCTGCTATCCAGTGCGGACTCTCTAAATAAATCTCACTATCGGCTTTTTTTCACTATTTAAATCTAACGACCGGATGAATAGAAAAGTTGTTTTAGGCAGCGAAAAATTTATTATTTTGTTTTTACCCTGAGGTTTTCATTTATTTTATGAGATCAAAAGAATTGTCATGGCTAAAGATATGATGCTAATAAGAGATTTGTGAGAGTAAGATGTGTGTAATAGTTTGCATACTTGTATGATACTGTATATTTAATTCAGATTAAAACTAAAATATTTGAAACAATGGATTATAAAGTCTGCACCATTTAGAAGGAAGTCAAAAAGAACTGTTCTGGTCAGGTCATCATACACACCCGGATCGTTTTTGATTTAATCAATCATCAATATAGATAAATTCATCATGACATTTTCAGCTGTAAGAACCGGCTTTACTGTCTGCCATCGAGTAATTAAGACCAATTTGAACATGATGACATGTTTTTATGGTCTGCTTGCGAGAGACAAAGTGCGAGTTAGAATCATCCCAGGCGTGAACCTGTTGGCTGTTAATTGTATGTTTTGAATGTTAAATTATATTAATTGTTGTAATCGTCCTACATTTTCTGGTAATTACAACATTTCATCTGTAATGAAAAAGCTTGATGTCTGAGGTATTTTGTGACGTATGGAATTTTAGTGTTTGATGTAAACGCGTCTCTTCCTCACCTTCAACTTAAACTCGAGTTGTGGCATGACTGACACAAGCAACAGTGGGTCGATGGCAAACAGCTCCTGTATGAGGTCAAACACATGCTCCGACAGATCACTCACAGACGACTTACCCATCACCAACACCTGGTTAAAGAACTGACAGATACAACAGGGTGCAGGGTAAACGAAACACATCAGGAAATGAGAAGCGTGAGAGAAGAAACAACGAACGTGACGGAACACTTACTGAGGCGATGCATGTTTCAATGGTCTGCACGGTCCTCTTTAATAAGAGCTTGGCCAAGTCATACGCTTGTTTATTCAGGTTCTACACACGACAAAGAGACGCCGTTATAACCAGATTGTCTATACATATTTATTAGCAGATTAAAAAAAAAAAATAAATAAAAAATAAAAATAAAAAAAAAACCAGTCAAAAGCAAGCAGCAACAAAACCACAGGCACTTATTTCTCACACTTAGTGCTAAAACTGGTTAACTCTGCGATGCTGGCAAATCTCTACCTTGTGTGCCAGGATGAGGTTAATGAGGATGGTGTCTAGCAGCTCTTGTGTTACTCCATCACCCTCCATTATGATGGAGCTCATCAGGTCAAGCATGTGCATCTGCACCTTCTGGTTATGGCTGTTACTGAGGGGGGGTTAAAAGAACAGCGGTTAGCACCATCAGAAAACAAGCCGAGTATGTCAAAGTGTTGTCACCGTGCAACCATTCACCCGCCACTCCGCAATAAAACGTGACCTACTTGATGACGGAGAAGAGAGTTTTGAAGAGCTGAATGAAGATTTCATTACAGTCCTCCAGCTCAAAGCATATATTATATGACTTCACCCAGGCCAGATTCTACATAATAAATAAATAAATAAATATTTATTGAAGGACATGAGTACGAATGAACTGGCGATGGAATGAGACGCATGAAAGAAATCCTCACCTCCAGTAAGTAGAAATATCTGTTGAACTGGGGACTCTTCGTGTCCTCCAGACCCTTCAGCTGACGTGTGATGAACAAAAATATTTCCTGCAGACGGACAAACTGGTTATGAAGCATCACGACCACAACCATGCGTTGTTCACTGTGAGTGTACGCAATATTTTCAATATTAAGTGTCTTTTAGGGTACACACTAAATAAATAAATAAACCAGAGCAGAATGCATACATAAAATAAATTAATAATAACATGCATGGCTGCGTTCAGCTGTTCCAGAGTCGACTTTCTACCTCAAAAAAAGGTCAACATGCAGCTAAAAACTCTAGACAGACTGAATGAAACTACATTTCTTAGCTTAAACAACAATGAAATATTTTATAGAACAGATATGACAGAATATGACTTCATTATATATATTATATATATATAGTTTGATTTCACTAGGTAAAGTGAAGTGCATGTGTGTGCACCTTGAGTTTATCGTGAGAGGTGTAAGGGGCTTCAGGGGCATAGATCCTGAAAATATCTGCAAGGCAGCAGGCCACAAGCAGCCGAACATCTTTATTGGGGTTGCGCAGGAAGAACTCTGAGGCCAGGTGTAGAGCGAGAGCCAGGTACTGCTGTTTCTCCTCCTCAGAATCCTGATCCATGTCCATATACGTCTTCACCACCAACTAACAAAGAGAGAGAGAGAGAGCACATGATGCAGAGACGAATATAAACAAGGATGGACGTACTGGAGGACACAGGATCACACACACACACACACACACACCCCCAACCACTGAATCAGGACTGAACACACAAACATACATGGTTGCACATTCTGGTTTTTACAGTAACATACAAAAGGACAACTTTTGCATTACAGTACTTTAAAGACGGACGTCGCCCGTGGCTCATTATTCTGTCACTACTGCAGCCTGCACTTCACATAATACACTTTATTTATACAGTTCTTACTTTTTCCCCTTTTATTTTATTTTTTACAGTCTTACATTTTTACATATTTCTACCTTATACTTTATTTTATTCCATTTTATTTTATTCTAACCAAACAGATTTTATATATTTTTTATTCTTTCCTATAAGCATTCATGCCTTCTTACTTGCTTTTTTCTTTTCTTTTCAAGGTCACAAACAGTCGTGTAAGCATTTTATTGTGTATCACACTGTGTATGGTTGTGTACGTGACAAAAGTTTGAAACTGAAAATAAATTGGAATAAAAAACACGATTAAAAGCAGACATACATATTTAAATCTATATAAAAAACTTTTTTCTGTGGGTGTCTGGGAAATGTTATTTGCACTTTGTTGCATATATGTTTTTTTTTATTTATTTTTTTTTATTCAAATCAAAGCAGTGCAAGAAAAGAGAATAAAGAGAAATAAAACTCTGTTATAATTCTGATACCATAGATCAGTAGCACCAACAAAATGCCCGAAGAATACCAAACTTTAATTGCATTAAATCATGTAGCAGTAATAATAGTTTGACTCTACAGTCGTGGCCAAAAGTTGAGAATTACATAAATATTGGAAATTGGAAAATTTGCTGCTTAAGTTTTTATAATAGCAATTTGCATTTACTCCAGAATGTTATGAAGAGTGATCAGATGAATTGCACAGTCCTTCTTTGCCATGAAAATTAACTTTATCCCCAAAAAAACTGCATTTCCACTGCATTTCATTGCTGTCATTAAAGGAGCTGCTGAGATCATTTCAGTAATCTTCTTGTTAATTCGGGTGAGAATGTTGACGAGCACAAGGCTGGAGATCATTATGTCAGGCTGATTGGGTTAGAATGGCAGACTTGACATGTTAAAAGTTGGGTGATGCTTGAAATCATTGTTCTTCCATTGTTAAACATTGCATAAAAATGGCTTCACAGGCCAGGATATTGTGGCTTCTAAGATTGCACCTAAATCAACAACTTATAGGATCATCAAGAACTCCAAGGAAAGAGGTTCAATTCTTGTTACGAAGGCTTCAGGGCGTCCAAGAAAGTCCAGTAAGCGCCAGGATCGTCTCCTAAAGAGGATTCAGCTGCGTGATCGGAGGGCCACCAGTGCAGAGCTGCTCAGGAATGGCAGCAGGCAGGTGTGAGCACATCTGCACAGTGAGGCGAAGACTTTTGGAAGATGGCCTGGTGTCAAGAAGGGCAGCAAAGAAGCCACTTCTCTCCAAAAAAAACATCAGGGACAGACGGATCTTCTGCAGAAACTATGGTGAATGGACTGCTGAGGACGATGAAGCTGCTTTCCGATCGTTTGGGGCATCTGGAAAAAGGCTTGTCCGGAGAAGAAAAGGTGAGCGCTACCATCAGTCCTGTGTCATGCCAACAGTAAAGCATCCTGAGAACATTCATGTGTGGGGTTGATTCTCATCCAAGGGAGTGGGCTCGCTCACAATTTTGCCCAAAAACACGAACCATGAATAAAGAATGGTACCAAAACACCAAAACTTCTTCCAACAATCCAATAACAGTTTGGTGAAGAACACTGCATTTTCCAGCACGATGGAGCTCCAGGCCATAAGGCAAAAGTGATAACTAAGTGGCTCGGGAACCAAAACGTTGAAATTTTGGGTCCATGGCCTGGAAACTCCACAGATCTTAATCCCATTGAGAACTTTTGGTCAATCCTCAAGAGGCGGGTGAACAAACAAAAACCCACTAATTCTGACAAACTCCAAGAAGTGATTATGAAAGAATGGGCTGCTATCAGTCAGGATTTGGCCCAGAAGTTGATTGAGAGCCCAGTTGAATTGCAGAGGTCCTGAAAAAGAAGCTCCAACACTGCAAATACTGACTCTCCGCATAAATGTCATGTAATTGTCGATAAAAGCCTTTGAAACGTATGAAGTGCTTGTAATTACAATTCAGTACATCACAGAAACAACTGAAACAAAGATCTAAAAGCAGTTTAGCAGCAAACTTTGTGAAAACTAATATTTGTGTCATTCTCAAAACTTTTGGCCACGACTGTACATGTTGCACACGACTGATTAACATGTTATTTTTGTGTCTTCACACAGGTCAATACTTTTTATAATTTGTATAACATTTACTGAACACCTGTACAGCCTCTTATTCTTATAAAATACAATTTGTTAACCACGTGGCAGAAGTCGAGGAATTATGTAAATACAAATAAAGAGCTTCAGGTTGTCGATGTTCACATCAAACATTATAATGAAATAAAAATGACTGTAGCTACTTTGTGATGTAGCTGTTGGTGCCAGATGGAGCAAAAGCTGAAAAGAATGTTTCCGGCACTTTGTGGAATCCCTGAGGTTTCTAAGTAAAGCTACAAAAACCCATGTAGCATTAAGACCATGGAGTGTCTTTGTTTGTGAGACAGAGGCAGGGGAGTGTGCAGTCAAGGCTGCAGAAGAAATGTCTAGAACATTCTGTCTCTCACACACAACAAATATTTAGAGTTAATCACAGCATCTGACATGGTGGCCAATTCACATGTGAAAACGGTTCCTCATGTTCCCCCAAACACCCTCCTCACGATTCGACTTGCGTCGTTACGGGAGTAAAACTCCATGGAGGAGGTGACCTGACACTCAGTACACTCGGGTAGTCAGCTGACTTCATTTTAGTGTCACAAACCTGACCACCTGAGCGAGATGTTATCGATTAGAGTTTCTGAAGGTCACTTTCGATTAATTGCCCGGCCCTAGATGGGACTTTGACACATTGCTCTCTCCTAAAGATTAAGTAAGGTAGATTAATGGCAACATTAATGACAGCTGCTGCTGCTTTAAGCAAGACGACACTGCAAACAACGTCCAGGAACAGTTCAAGGAATACGAGAAAAAGTTGCCGTGTGTTTGGTGGCACAAAAAGGGGGACGTACAAAACATTACACAGGTGTTTCTGTTATGGCTGATCAGCACGCACACACACACACTTGGGTAGTGTAGAAAATCATGCAGATACGGACCAGTATCTATAATTAATGTTCACATCAACCATCACGATGTGAGGAAAATGTGATCTCAGGTTTTGGTATTTCTGTAACCGCTGATCTCCTGAGATTTTCATGTACAACAATCTCCAGGGTTTACTCTAAATGGTGATGGTGGGAATTCTGTCGACCAAAAAAAAAACAAACAAAAAAAAAAACCTTAAAGAATGACCAGAGTGGTTCAAGCCAACATCAGGACGACACAGGAACTCGGATAACTGCTCGGTAAAACTCTGGTGAGTGAGTGAACAACATGCAGCTACTGAGGCTGCGGTGGACGAAGGCTGACCAAAACCAGAGAGCTGACGCCTGCGTTTTGTGAATCTTAATTGCTGCTGATTCACAAAGACAAAAAGGATCAGATTTTGGCATCAGCAGTCCATGAACGCATCCTGTCCAGGTCTGTGGACGTAAAGTAATGGTATGGGGGAACTAGGTCTTCCTCTCGCACTTCCGAGCCTGTTTAAACAAATCACTTAAATACCACGGCCTATTCGGATATCGGTGCTGACTGCGTGTGTCCGCTTGTGGCTACAATTTGCCATCTTGACATGGCTGCTGACAGCATTATAATGTGTATTAGTATTAGCGCACAGTATATTTCTGGCTGATTTCTTTGACTGTTGCAGCACTAATTTCCTAATGCATCAAGGAGGATATTAGACTCCACCTGAAAAGAACAAGCTGTTGTTGATATAGCATGACAGTTTTATTTTATATCCTTTCAGGACATAATTTTTCTTCATCCAACACCTCAGACCTGAATCATCTCGGGTTTCAGGATTGGACACTGCGTGTCTTGAGCGATAAAACTTTAATTTGACTTGGACTTCATTCGGCTTAATTGAATCTGAATAACCGGTTTAGGTTTTCTATCCTATTTCAGCGTTAAAACAGATTTATAAAAACAACAAAAACAAAAACACTAAGCACACTTTTATACTGCTTAGGAAGACTGCAATAATAAAAGATCCCCATACGACAAACTATTCAACACTTGATGCGGAGTTACTACAGTAATTATGTGTTTCCTGTTATCTAAAATGAATCATTTAAAATGCACATACACACGTATTCTAAGATGAAGAATTGCAGATATGTTTACATCAATCTCTATTAAACAAGTACAGCACCTTCATACTTTAATTAGATGTAAAGCAGTGGCGGCAGATCGGTCTTATAAATAATGCACACAAAAAACACGATGTTCACGTGCGTAACCCAATTCACGTGCACGAAAAAAAATATTCACAAAAAAAAAAAAAAAAAAAACATTCATGTGCATAAAAAAATATACATATTCATAATATACAATTAACAAAATGTACAACTGTGTAAAAAATTTTCAATGTTTAAAATTTACGAGTGCATCATGGGCTGTGCATGTGAAAGTCGACTTACGTGCGTGAATATCGCTGGATTTGAGTGTGTGTGTGTTTTTGAGACTTTCCTGGCACGTTGGAGCGTCATTCATGTTCTTTAGCCAATCAGATGCGACCTTACTATTCAGCCAATCACAGCCCTCCAGGAGCGCTCGAGTAGCTAAACTTTGCACACCTTTTGCGCAGTCAGAGTTAATTACAACGGAAATAAAGTTTTACGTCCAAGTTATTACTTTATTTCATAATGTTTAATTAATGAACTTCGCCGAAAATAACAGAGCTGTTAATGAAATAAAAGCAAATCTGGTGGCATTCAGATATATCAGAAAACCCTGTGACCCATAGAAACACTTATTCTCCCAATTAAAAACTGTGACTGTTTTGATTGACAAACACGTAATGAGGGTGAAGTGTTTATAAAGATGATAAAGTGGTTTACTGTGTAATTTCCAGCGAAGTTCATTAAACATTATGAATTAAAGTAATAACTTAGACGTGCATCCTGTTCTTGGTTTGAGTCGGTAAAACTTGATTTCCGTTGTAATTAACTCAGACTGCGCAAAAGGTGTGCAAAGTTGAGTTTAATCATCATGCATCAGCCCAGCGTCCTGTCCCGCCCACTGCTCCATTCACTCCCCGCGAAGCCGAGCGTCCCTAGAAGTGACGATTTTGGTGCATTTATCCAATTACCGTCCAGCTTTTCTGTAGGGTTGGGTATCGTTTGGGTTTTTTTTCGATACTGGTGCCAAATCGATACTTTGAAAACGGTACCGGTGCCAAAACGGTGCCTGAACCGATACGTTTAAGCCACAAAATTATAGTGGATGACTCAAGAATTAATTTTTATTGAACAAAAAATTATGGTTAAAATTTTACAATATATTAAAAGTATACATGAACATGTAAGCTTCAAATTTTTGCAATTCTTTTGCAGAAATTACACCATATTTGCCTTTTCTGTCAAAATACGACTCCTTTCCTGACTTATTGCTCTGCACATAACATGCATAGTCTTCTTTCCAATGCTAAATTGGGTCACTGTTGTAATTGTACACTGTTGACTACTAGTACTAGCTGGAAAGCCATAATTATAAACAATCCATGTTACATTTTACATTTACATTAGTCCACACTGATAGCGCCAGCTGTTGTCCACAAGCTGTTAAAAACACGGTGCCTCCCTCTGCTTTTAACTTTATTCCGTCTGCCCTCGAATGTTTCATTAGATCTGACGTGTTTCCGCCTTTATACGCAACTGCTGTAAAACATTTGCTGCACGTCGCGGTGTCGGAATCCTTTCTTGTGAAATATAGCAACACTTTTGACCATTTAGTTTTAGGCATTTTAATGAGAGTTGTTTAATTTAGCATGCTAAGCTATCGGTAGACCGCCTGCTGCCGTCAGAGCGAGTGTAATGTTAGTTGCTGCATTCACGCGCATGTCGGATGGTCTCTCATTTCCGGATGATTTGTGCTTTAAACTTTTTTTATTTAATCTACTAAACTATTAATGTACAAAAATGTATGAATCTAGAGAACAAATATTTCAATCGACAGTTCAGGCATTTAAGTGGCACCGAAATGAGGCACCGAAATTCGCGTTCTGTTTCGGTTCGGTTCTATAGGTACCGGTGCCGTATTGGCACCGGTTTTCGGTACCCAACCCTACTTTTCTGCAGTCAAAAAAGCTAGTCTGCCTTAGAGATCCAGTGAAGCTGGTTTAACGCGCTGTGCAGCACGGAAATGTATGACAAGAAAATTGCGTCAAACAATCTACAATAAAAACCTGAATCTGAACGAGCTAGTCATTTTCTTGTCATACATTTCCGTGCCACAAAGCGCGCGTGGTTAGTACAGCGTGCATGGTTTTAATAAAAGTGCGCTAGAACGCACTTTATAGCGTACTTTTATTAAAACCAATATAAATACGACAGTGCATATGTGAGCATTTATTTTCTGACATAGTAGAGGAAGCTGAGCTTCCCTTTTAGTCTTAGAGCAGCCGTCACTGATGTAAAGTGAGCTAGTCACCTAATTAAATACAGGTAGTCCCTGACTTATGAACAAGTTCCACTTCGGGAGCATGTTCATAAGTCGGATTTGTTCTTAAGTCTGACAAAGCCAGTCTTATATGCCTTTGAAACGAATACACAACATAAAGCATTCTAATCCACTTGACTAAGTCCCCTTTCCCCACACTGCCATCATATGGCCAAAAACCCATGACCACGCCTAGGCATTTTATACATTCACTTACACGTGTCTGCCTTACACACACAAACATGCACGCACGCACACAAGCACACTCAGAAACTCTGCAAGCACTAAGACCCAGTAGGGGAGACGATAACCCACGTTACTCGTAATCCGAGGTTCCACTGTATATACCAGGAATATCAACTACTTTGCTGTTAAATAAAAAATTTTAATTGATTAATTATTGTAGCTAGTAGGTACCATTATTTGTGTTTTGTATTTATTTACATTTATGTATACTTTAAAAAACAAAGAACCACAGAAACTGATTAAATTTTTTTTTTTTAAAAAAGCTTTTTTAAAAATATTTTTTAATAGATATATAATCGGATATATAATCGGTTTAGGCACAGTTTGGATAATATTGATTGTTTTCTTCTGATACCGGGTTCCAAACAAACAAAAACAAAGAAAAAAAAGCAACCAATACCCAATCCTACTGAGCAGCGGATGAAATTAATGTTACGTGAACAGCTAGCAAAAGCACCTCAACACTTTGAAACCAGTAATGGTACATGAACAAAGAAGGCATCTGCAGGGCATTTTTTCCCCCGATTCACAAAAACACTGATGACACTAAAACACAGACACCGACGTGGTACACTTTTAGCTTCCAGAACACCGGCAAGCTTCTATAAAAACACACACTGAAGTGATTTTCTGCCTGGGTTCAGTGGGGAATAATTACCAACGACGACAGAAGCAGCATGTTGAGGGGGTCGTCTCAGTGGCTTTGAGGGGCATCTCTGACCTCAATCTTACTGAACAGACTTACATAGCCAACATCAGTTCAATTCAAATTTTTTATTTGTATAGCGCTTTTAACAATTGACATTGTCTCAAAACAGCTTTACACAATCAAAAGAATTATTTGAGTTTGTATGGAATGTGAATGTGTAAGGAAAAACTGCCTGAGATGGTAATAGGAAGAAACCTTGAGAGGAACCAGACTCAACAGGGAACCCATCGTCATCTGGGTGAAACAGATAGCAGGAAATGATCTGCATTTATACAGTGTGTTAGGTGGCAGGCTGTTCAGCTATAATAGTTGATGTTAATTGATGTTAAAATGGAGTCCAAGTAGTTATTGGAGACTCCGATAGAATTGTAGAAAGTTCCAGTCCTGAACTATCGAATTGTCAAGTCCTCAGAGAAACAGCTGACATCAGTGTCTGACTTCAGTATACATAGCTTTATAGAGAAATCTCTGAGCAGCTAATGATATGACTGTTGGTCTAATTTTACACACACAGTATATAGGGATTGAATAGTCTGGAAAATAAACATCCAGTGAGCTGAGGATCTGCAGCCTGTTGATGAGAGAGACCGGAGAGAGTCCAGACTGGTCTGAGCTGACAAAGTCAAGGAGCAGTGAAACGTCTCACCACATGGACACCGCAAACATTGAGGACAGATGAGCTACGACAGCAGAAAACCACATTTGCCTGTCAACCAATAACAAGAGTCTCAGGCAAACATGCACAAAAGCTGGAAAAAACCAGGGGCCTCATGTATCAACGCTGTGTACGCACAAAAACTTTGCTTACGCCAGTTTTCACGCTCACGGTCGGATTTACTAACAGTGAAATTAACGTGAGAATGTGCGTTCTTCCACGCCAACTTCATGTCTGGCGTACGTGTATTTCTTGTGTGTGTTTGTTTTATTTCCCGTTGGCGACTCGTAGAGGTAATTATGTTAAATTGCACACTACAAAGTATCGCACCAACACATGTGAAAAACATTGCTATTAATTTATAATTGATAAAATGGGTTAATTGACAATATTTTTCTACCAATTATTTGATTTAGAACATATAAAAGCATTTTCAAATGTATACAACCCTTAGTCTATGGCAATGGCAGTGTTGGCCTTATTAGAAGACATTGTCAATGGCCGAATCCGAAGGGAACGCGTTTTTTTAGGATCACAGTGATTTTCTGGCCCACGATGATGACTGGCTTATTAGCAGTTTCAGATTTCCAAGAGCTATCCTACTGGAGCTCTGTGCTGAGTTGAGTCCAAATTTGGAAAGAGAGACAGCGAGGAGCCACGCATTACCCGTTCCCTTACAGGTGCTGACAACGCTTGGTTTCCTGGCAACTGGTTCTTTCCAAAGGGAACTGGCAGACCGCTCGGGGTTAAGCCAGTCGTCTTTGAGCCGTGCAATGCCAGCTGTATGGGACGGGATCATCCGCATGTCTAACAGTTATATAAGGTTGCCATACCATGCAGTTGACCAGCCAAACATTAAAGCGCAATTTGCAGCGATCGCCGGTTTTCCTAATGTAATCGGAGCCATCGACTGCACGCACATTGCTATAAAGGCGCCATCTGAAGACGAATTTTCATACGTGAATCGGAAACAATTCAATAAATGTGCAAATAATATGTGATGCTCAAACAGGTTGCATGATCTGACCGCGCGCACCCCCCCGTTGCATGATCTGGGGAAAAAAACAATGCTATTCCAGGATGCCCCCTTTAAATTTCTCACTGCCCTTCCATATGGTCTGGTCTAGAACAGGCCCTGCTCAAATGCGCCTAACAAATATTGTGGCAAGGTGACCTGGGTCATCCCATGATTCATTCATCCTCACAAACAGCATGGCTGGGATGAGGCTCCAAGGTGGCAGGGTGCGCGATGGGTGGCTTCTTGGTGAGTGATGTATTTAAAGATATTATTCCAACCAAGTTTTTATTTTTTTCCCCCCGGAGGACAAACTTGCAAATAACACAGTTTTTCTCCGGTCTACCTCCGATAGGAGCACCTCCAATTCACATTCTGTGTATTTTCTCTTCTTGCTGGCTTTTGCCATTGCTTTTCGTTTGGTTTTGCCAAAGTGGAGTCATTAGCATATTTATATGGGGGAGGAGGCAGGGAGGGGTTTTGCGCTCGTGCGCTCAATTTCACGTTAATTCGGATGTACAAAGAGAATATGCGTGGGATTCCGCGTACGCAGTGTTTCATACATCAGATTTTTTTACTGCGTACGCACATTTACAGCTTTGTCCGTACGCAATGTTTTATTATGAATTCAACGCAAGTGTTTGTGATTTTTTTCCCCCTTAAATTTTAAACTGTTCCATCAGTTACGCCTTGTTCACACGGGCGTTAAAATCGACCGTTTTTCTGCCGTTCGTAGCGTCCGGTGATCGCGGATGAAGCGCAGAGGGTTTTCTACACATAGGAGTCACTGACGGTGTTCACACGGGCTTTGGTGACGTGTGTTTGTCCGACTGCGCGTTTATACGGTGTTAAAAAAACGTTGCATGCAACTTTTTCTTGGCGTTCAAATCCCAACGAACGCAAGGAAACCGCGTCTAGTTCGTTTTCTCCACGTTCATTTTACGCTTCGGAGGACCGGATATATCCCATGATCCTACAGGCTGTACAGAGGGAAATGCGGGAAAAAGGCAAAAATAAAATGCTTAAAAAATAAAACTTGCGCGGAAATGTTCGCATTTCTTCATAAACCACAAACTTCCTTTAATCCGACGTTGTGCAGTCAGAGGGTGAACCCAGTAGTGGCAGCGTTTTTTTTTCTCTCCCTACCTCGCCGTATTATTTAAAAAAATATTTTTATATATTATTTAAATATAATAATTAAAAAAAATTTAAACAATAAGATTAATGTCTAATATTGCAAAATGGTCCATATTAAAAGGAGGCACCTCAAATAAAATGACAAGGGCTTTCATATCCAGTTCCCGACACACTGCCCCCCACAGGTTAAACACACAAACTACAATTTGGGCTGCAGGCTGTCGTTAGACAGAGACAAACGAACGCCAGTGTAGAAATCAATCGAGCGGCGCTACAAAACACAACAAACGTATAGGACGTTCTGAGCTCGTTCGTTTATCCAAAAATTTTACGCCCGTGTGAACAAGGCCTTAAGGAAAACTTTATCAATGTGATAACCTGGTCATTGAGTACATTCAGGTCGTCAGCTGACTTCATATTTTTGTCACACAATGTCGCTGATCCTAAAAAAAAATAAATAAATAAAAATAACTCTGCAATTTTGCATCCTTAATGTTTTTAGATCATCGGCCATGCAGCATGAAAGTTGTTCGTCTCAATGAGCTCTGAATGTGTTGTACCAGGTTTCGCATGCATACGTGCAAGTGTTTATGAGCTAAGCAGCAAAATCTTGTGAGGCCCAGACGCTCATGCATCCTAATGGCAGCAGATTCGAACCTGTCCAACAATTTGCATACGTTTTTGAGCATGTTAAGACCCCCAAAAAGAAGAGGATAGGGCTGATGTCATAGTGCTTGGGCTCAACACTTGCTCAATCTGATAAACAATTAATTGCACCAATCATGCTATGTCTCTCTCTAGTAGGGTTGTGTACCGAACACCGGTGCCAAGACGGCACCAGTACCTATAGAACCGGTATGTACCGGACCGAAACAGAACGCGAATCGGTGCCACTTAAATGCCTGAACTGTCGATTGAAATATTTGTTCTCTAGATTCATATATTTTGTAGATTAATAGTTCATTAGATTAAATTAAAGAAATTAAAAGCACAAATCATCTGGAAATGAGAGACCATCCGACATGCGCGTGAATGCAGTAACTAACGTTACACTCGCTCTGACGGCAGCAGGTGGTCTACCGATAGCTTAGCATGCTAAATTAAACAACTCTCGTTAAAATGCCTAAAACTAAACAGTCGAAAGTGTGGCTGCATTTCACAAGAAAGGATTCCGACACCGCGACGTGCAGCAAATGTTTTACAGCAGTTGCGTGTAAAGGCGGAAACACGTCAAATCTAATGAAACATTCGAGGGCAGACGGAATAAAGTTAAAAGCAGAGGGAGGCACCGTGTTTAACAGCTTGTGGACAACAGCTGGCACTATCGGTGTGGACGACCCTCAGTCCCAGTCGCACAAACTGTATCAAAAAGGAGTCACTGATTATGATGACGTCAGCAGCCTTTCCGCAGGTTAGTAGTAGGATAATGTAATGTAAATAGCAAAATGCAAATCTTGCATTCATGCTAACAAATAGTCAAACGATTTGTAAAAAACTAATGTAACATGGATTCTGTTTATAATTATGGCTTTCCAGCCTGTACTAGTAGCACTACAACAGTGTACAACTACAACAGTGACCCCATTTACCATTGTAAAGAAGGCTATACATGTCCTGTGCAGGGCAATAAGTCAGGAAAGGAGTCAAATTTTGACAGAAAAGGCAAATATGGTGAAATTTCTGCAAAAGAATTGCTAAAATTTGAAGCTTACATATTCATATATACTTTAAACTTTTAATATATTGTTAAATTTTAAGCATAAAATTTTTTGTTCAATAAAAATTAATTCTTGAGTCATCCACTATAATTTTGTGGCTTAAAAGTATCGGTTCAGGCACCGTTTTGGCACCGGTACCGTTTTCAAAGTATCGATTTGGCACCGGTATCGAAAAAAAACCAAACGATACCCAACCCTACTCTCTAGGTATATATACATACCTAGAGAGAGAGCGCAAGAGCACACACTTGAGTGAGCATGTACAGCATTTAATTAGTCGCAAAACTTGCACACAAATGCAGGCAAATCAGAAACGCTTACTCGAGCAGGAACACAGCCTGAACAAGACAGACGTTAACTAAAACAAAACAGCGTTATAAATCTTCTTTAAAAAAAATCTAGCTGGGAGTGTGGAAAAACAAAATGTCATTCCCAACCAGGTGCGTCTACAATTTGTTTGAAGTAAAAATAACACGGAAACGGTAATTTAAAAAAAATTATACAGGTAAACTGAAGGTACAGCTAATGTATTAGGATAGAAAACTCCATATGCTTCTTCAAAAAATGGAAACTGGACAGAAACAACACTCAGACCACAGAAGAAAACTAGATAAAAGTCATATTCAGCAATGAAGCTCAAAATTGGTAAAGGAGACGATGATGGAAACTATTGTCTGCAAAGATGGCCGCTGTTGCATCACAGGCTAAAAAATAAATAATCAATCACCACTTCGACAGTCCAACCAGGTGAATGGACAGTGAAACACCACGCCTCAAAGAAATCAGGCTCAGGAAGTGCAACAAAATGCTAACCGCAAAATGTTTAGTTGATGATTCAAAACTTTATAAACATAAATTTAATTGCCATATAACGTAGCGAAGACTAGAACTGACCTACTGAAACAACCCCAGATCACCACACTGCCTCCAGAGACTTGTACAATGACGAATGTATCGCTTCATGCGCTTCCCTTCATACCCTGATGCACTGATCTCTCTGGAATAGAGTCAAACTCAGGGATTCATCAGACCAACAGACCTTTGGTCAACAGACCTTTCGCTCCAAAGTCCAATTTATTATTAACCTTTGCGAATGCAAGTGATACTTTACCGATTTTAAGCAAGTAGTTTTTTTAATGGCCGCAAAACTAATTACAGTGAAACCTTGGATTACGAGTAACGAGTGTTCCGCAAGACGAGCAAAGATTTTTTATAAATTTTGACTTGAAAAACGAGCATTGTCTTAGTTCACGAGCACTGAGTATCATGTATCACGCATGCGCTTCTTGTTTTGACGCCGAACATCACTTCAACACAACTGAGCCAACGGTTTTTCTCTCTCCTGCGCGGCGGAATTGTAGGTAATCGTCTCCCCTGTCGGGTGAACACACACACGTACACATTAACGTGTAAAAGCATTCATTTACACCAACACACACACTCGCGTTTACAGCCCCCCTTCTCTCAGGTTCCCAAACAAACACACAGCAACTCTTCTCTGTCGTGATTGTTTTCAAAGGTGAGAAGCTGTTTAATTAGTTTTTTGTTGTTTTACTTTACAGCAGTGATTCCGCTAGTATGCGCTCCCACTAGTGTGACGGTTTGAAACGGTTTTAAAAACGGTCTTTTCGTTAATGTGTGCGTGTGCACATTTTACACACACACGCACACACGCACGCACACACACGCACACGCAGCAGCTGCGTGCACAAACGGAAACATATCTGTCTGGATTTATTTTTAAGTTTTTTCTTTATTTAAGGTAAAGTGCAGGTTAAACTTTTTATTTTATAAATTCAGTCCTGTCCAATTCTTTTTTCCACAATTTTCTCCCCAATGTAGTCGTGTCCAATTCCTCCCCGTCACTAGGGGGCTCCCACATTAAGGCTACTACTACCACTCAGCCGGGAGGGCCGAAGACCATCACGCGTTTCCTCCGAACCACGTGACGCCAGCCGGCCGCATCTTTTTCGAACTGCTCGCTCACGCACCGTTGGGGGCGTCGTAACACACTCGAGGCCAGCGCTATCCGCTCCCTCCGCGTGCGCGAGCTCGCAGACGCAGAATGGCGTAGAGCTGTGCAATTAATGTGGGAGCACTAATACCTCTCATCCCTCCCCGCTGAGAGAGCTCGGCCAATTTAGCTCTCTCGAAGCCTCCGGCTGTGAGAGGAAAACAGCATCACCCGGGGTTGCAACCTGCGATCTAATCTGGAACCATTTACCTACGGCGCCACTCTGAGGCTATTTTTACTTTATATTTTGTGTTAATTATTTTTATGTATTAATTTTATTGGGCCATAGAACGAATAATTTGAGTTTCCATTATTTCCTATGGGAAAATTTAATTTGGTTTACGAGTGTTTTGGAATACGAGTCCGCTTCCGGAACGAATTATGCTCGTAATCCGAGATTCCACTGTAACTTCCAATCAGACACTATTACTATAAGCATTTAAGGGATCTCCATTCATGATTTGTTTTCTCCACATTTCTTCCACAAAGTTAAAGGCTCAGCACTATCCTTGCTTCAAGTCAAGTAACTTCAAATTTCCTCAAGTGTTTCTGGTACTTGATGCCGGCCAATAACACTCGATGGGAGGCGTTTTTTTTTCCTTTTTGGCCGGACAGAGTACAACAGTGAGCTCTGACCGAGTAAACTTGATGAGCATCTTTCCAGAAGTGGAGATAATGGATGCCAACAACACTGGGACTTTTAGTCAGCCCCCCACAAAACTCAGGCATTCTACAATCACTAATTAAGTTCATTATATAGTTAATTATCTGAATTATCACTTGCAGTGTGGGTGAAAAGGTCGCAACACAGAGCAGCCACCAGAAAAAAAAAAAAAAACCTACATAGTGTACTAGCTTTCCACTCCACTTAACGCTTATGATACCAGGAAGTAAACAGAGCTGATACTCTAAAGTGGATTAAGTGGAAATTTAAAGAGAAACGTGAGATTTCCAGGACTGTCCATGACCAACAGGTGTAGTACGGGTAAGACTTTAAAACTACTTTCAGTCTTGTTAATTACACTTAACCATAAGTCGCCAGCTCAAACACATGTGGAAGGATATGTGTTGGTGGAGCAAAAGAACTGGTTAAATAGACAAATAAATCAATCTGTAGATGATAAATGGTGTTACTCCTCACAAAAGCACTCGCCCTCATTTGATACTGCTTAATTATGGCAGCACAAGTCTTTTTGTCTTAATGTTATTAATGTGAAAACAATACAGCAAAAAATATTCAGCAGTGAAACCACAAAGCATGCTGGGAAAACTGTCAAATTTGCAAAATGAACAGCTTTCACTAATTTGATTGAACAAATGACGTCCCAAAAGTGCTGATATTTAGTGCAACAGCCATGACTACACTTAAAAGATGCTGTCTGTCAGACTTTGTTACCATGGCAACCGGCTGTGTGTTGATGGAGCATAGAAACTAAAGAAAATTCTATCTAGAGTTTTTCAAACATCTGTGAATCATTTAAGTCCCTGCACTTCCAAGTCTGCACTCGAACTCCTAACTTTTGCATTTTTCAGTCATGCTCTCGAGTGAAATTTAGTCAGCATTTTACAGCCTGTAAAATTGTAAAATGAACCATAGCAAGGTTTATTTTGTTAAGGAACGAGACACCGGATGCTTTACCAGATTATTGTTAGCTTTAACCTTGTGGTACATTTAAGCGACAAATAGCTTTACATTAAATGTTAAACAAATATCTCCTTAAAAGCAGTTAAATTAGGTGTGTAACTTTATTAAATAACATCTTGCAGAATAAAATAAAATTATAGCTGCAAGCAACGATGAGCGGGCCCAAGCACCCTGCGCCATCGCCACCCAGGCGCACCAGAATGAACGTGGGAATGCATTTAAATCAATACCATTATGGCATAGTTTCAGGAAAGGAGTATAGAGGAGTATATCAAAATCCAAAGTGTGCGTTTTGCAAATGTGTACCGGGTTTCGCATGCAAGTGCGTATGAGCTATGCTGCAAAAACTTGTGTGAGGGCCCTGTGAATCGCAGCAAACAAATTAAAAATAAATATTTGAGAAAAACAATAGGTCCCTTCAACCACTATGAGGACATAGGGCTGATGTCATAGTGCTTGGACCTTAAAAATACTTTATGAAATTATGTGGATTGTTTGTTGCAACTCTTACTGGGGAGTTACTATGGAAATTATCACATGCCATAAAGACTGCGTTAATATTTACATATTCATATCACCTGTAAAACTACTGGCTGAGCTGTGCTGCTATTTAAAAATTAATACACAATTCATGATTAACCAAACTTAAACACGGTACATCATCTCTACTTTGTAGCGCTCCTCTACAGAAGCAATATCACACACACTACGATAGTGTTGTACTTAATATCAGCGTGTGTGATACCTGCAGGCTCAAGCCTAACAGCTGAGCTGACAGTCAGTACAAAAACAATCGTTTGTGAGATATCTATTATTTCTTTGGTCCGAGCATAAACAAAAGTGTTTGGATATCTGCAAAAATTCGAACTGATACTCCGAGCCCGGATAAAATGGCAGGGTTGCGTCAGGAAGGGCATCCGGCATAAAACCTGTGCCAAGTTGTTGTGCGGACAGGATATTCCACTGTGGCGACCCCTTGCCGGGAGCAGCCGAAAGAGGATCATTAACGCTGACGAGACACGGATTCATCACTACGATCCTGAGAGTAAACAGATCAGAGTAACTTTCTCCATCAGACTTTTGCCCGAATGAAGATTCACTTCTGATGAAGAAGCGAGGATAGCAGTGCATTCGAGGCTCGCAGCTCAGAATAAATCTTTTTTTAAATTAGGGAATACGAAAGCTGGTAGACAGATTGTATTGAAAAGCAAGAGATGATGTACTTGTCTTTTGTGAAAGTGAATTAAACAGCCCATATGTAAATAATTTTTGACTCGTAACTTGACACAAGAGCGGCTGGAGTAACACAATTTCCACCAGATTAAACTGAGAGTGAAAAGATGATGTTTTAAACCTGAGGATGATGGACTGAATTTATCATCTTCAGTTGATCAGCTGTAGGAGGGTCTCAGCACTCAGCCCTGATGTACTCCACACATTATACAGATTGTACTAGAATAATCATTGTGATTTTACCTTTAACCGTTTGACCACTTCATCGTTGCTGATTTTGTCCGTGATCTCCTTCACTCCGAGCGGGTAAGTGATCTTGCCGTCCCCCGGCGGTTTCTGGTGTTGCGGGAACTCCATGCCGTTACCGCTATAACTCTCTCTCTCTCTCTCCCCACACGGTCCTCTACTGGCCTCTATGGGTGGGAAAACAAAAGTTCAGCCAAGGAGCGACCCGTACTTTCACAAAAACACGTTTTAAACGCAACAAACGCTCCCAAAATCACACACTAGCCCACAATAGCGGTGAAATAAAACACCCGAAAACCGCATCTACCTCGGACTCGTTCAGGGTTGAATCAAAGAGTTCACAAACACCGCCGGGAAGCTAACAGGCTAGCCATGAAACTAGCCGAGAGCTAGCTAGCAGGGAACCGCATTTTAACACGCTATTTCCGTTTAGCGCTACTTTCAACAGAATTTCACACAGAAACACACTACAGCATCTAAACGCGTCCCTCGGAAATGAGCAGCTAGCTAATTCACAACACAACATTCAGACTGACGCTAATGTTAGCCGCGTTAGCATCCCACAGAGACCACGGCCTAGCCGTTACCGCGCTAGGCCGCAAAACTAGTAGCTTCGGCTTTCACACAACACTGACATGCCGAACAGCAAAACCTTCCAGTTCTCGTCTGGAAAATTCTCTCTCCATTCATAATAAGAATCACTCAAACTCACGGCTCCAAAAACTACCTCAACTTTATCAAGCGGAAAACGAACAACTATGTACTTATTATTCTCCTTTACAACTCCAACTCGATCCGCATCCTCGCTTTACTAAATGCCGATTAAAAAAAAAAAAAAAAACAGCCGTCCCTCAAGAGGCAAGTTAGCGACACGAACATCCCAAACTACCACCCAAAACTACCCCAACAACACGAGTCCCTGCAGAGCCGAAATAAAAAAAACTCGTCCCGGCATTTACCTCACGGAGAAGTTGCTATTTTTAATTCATTGGTCAGTTTCAGGTTTTGGGGAGCTTTTAGTTTCGACACACAAAAAAAAGCGGCTTCTCTTTTCACACAACGCTCTTTCAAAAAAAAAAAAGGGGAAAAAAAGAAAGTAGCGCAGCGGTGCCCCCTGTCGGGCTGAACGGGGATTTGCAGAGAGGGAGGGAGAGACCTGCACACTCAGGAGCTCCATACACTTTCATATCACTGTGAAGAAGGAAATAATGAAAGAAAAACAACAACCTCAAAAGCACCAAGGTTGCCAGATCCGTGTAACACAACTTAGATCAGTGCATAACATCACTGACTGAACCAATTAGTAAACTGCAAAATGTGTTATAACACTGTAAAATAGACACATATACTGTATTCCCTTTTCACATTTCAGATAGTTTTAAGCCAATATGTGTTCCTAAAATATAAAAAAAAATTATTCACCCTGAACTGGATGTATATGCAATTAACAGCACATCTGGTACGGTTTTATCTGCAGATGCCCTTATCCACATTTTAAAAAAAATCTCATTATACCTCTAAGCAATTGGCACCCTGTCCAGGGTGTAGGCTCTAGGTCCCCTGCGACCCTGAATACAGGATAAAGCAATATAGACGATGAGTGAGTGAGTATGCATTAAACATAAATTACTGTGGTATATATACAATAACACACTCTGCACTGTGCAGAATATATTGCACTTTATAATGCATTGTCCTGAATCAAACAACTAATCAAACCTGCTATTACCCAGCCCCCATTCATCCATGCACATTATTTTCTTATAACCCCAGAGTCTGCCTTGTTGTTCTATACCGATATATTATTCTAATCAGTAGTATCCAAACTGCAAGTCCCTGTGTATTAGCTGTTACAGTAGTAATGATTACGTATTAAAACAAGATAATTAATATAAACATATTCTTACATATTACAGCTGGAACCATTATCGGCTATATAAAATTAAACTACACCATCAGACTTTGACAAGTTAACGACACTGTGGTATAATTTTCTATAACAGCAGCTTTACAAGTGGTCCCAATTACAATGCAAATAACAGGTTTACATAAATGCACTCATTCTAATACAGTATTGTTTCTACAGTCACAGAGGGACTCGCAAAGTGTGGACAATCCATGGTAATCTAAGGCTAATATTTAAAGAACAAAGAAAAAAAAATTTTTAAACAAAGAACTATATTTCTGTTTTTGTTCTATTAACTTATATCAATGAGATAGTGTTTGTAGTTGTTAACAGGAACTAACATGTTCCGTGGACATTAACATTAAACATAGCTATAATCTTATAAAAACAAATGTTTAGCTGTGGTGTAATGGGGATGAATCCAGGGATGAGATGTTATTGGAAAATAATATGCTTTGTGGTTGTAACTCCTCAAACAATGAGCCGAGTCTAAACTGAGTCGATTAATTCGAGAGTCGAGTATTTAACAGGACGGAACGGATTCAATTTCCTGCACGTTTGCACTCCAGACCAGAACCTGTCAGGCCACCATAAAGAAGAAACGTAAATATCACAGTCTGTGCTTGAGTTGCTGGATTTGAGATTAGGTAAATTATATGTGTGGAATCGACTCCCAGCACCTGTCATTTCAGTTTCAGGACTCGAGCAGAATTTTGAAGCGAACTCGAACACATAAAATGCACTTCGTGTTAAAACAAAACAACTGTAATATTTTAACACACTATTTGTTTCGTTTAAAGACGGATGGATTAAATCTAAAGTTGTCTAAAGTCTAAGTAATTAAAGTTGCATTGAAGATATTCGAACGCGCGCGCGCCCGCACTCCAGGCTCAGATCTGTGGCTGTTATTCACTAACAGCACGCGGCGTCAGCGCCTCGCCCCCTGCCTGCGCGGGTTAGGGACCGTCTGAAAATTACTGTCCGACTGAAATACGGATTTGTATAATATGTTGTTGTTGGTCTTTCGGCTGCTCCCGGCAAGGGGTCGCCACAGCGGAATATCCAGTCCGCACTACAACTTGGCACAGGTTTTACGCCGGATGCCCTTCCTGACGCAACCCTCCCATTTTATCCGGGCTTGGGACCGGCACTGTATCCAGTGGCTGGGGTGTGGGCACTGGCTGGAATCGAACCCGGGCCTTTCACACTGCAGGCGAAACACCTACCACTGAGCCACCAGTCCATTTCAAGCTGTAAAAATATATTTCCATATAGTCTTGATTTCAAAATAGATGTTTATATTCATATGTTGAAATCAAGACTTTGCACATGATACTTAAATAAATAAAATCTTGTAGACTAGGTGGCCTAACAGGTCATGTCATGTGGCATTTGGATCAAAATTATTTCTAAAAACGTGTAGCCACCTGTCCTGAACAGGGCACAGCCTGTTTATTTCTGTATGAATTGTTATCACTTTGCATAAATATTTTTTAATAGAAATGTGAATTACTTTATTTCAGTGACTTCCAGGTCATGTGACCTGTTCGTTTAATTCCCCCCTAAAACGTGTGGTCACGTGTCCTGCATATATATATATATATATATATATATATATATATATATATATTATAAAATATATTCATTCATTCATTCATTCATCTTCTATACCGCTTAATCCTGTGTTCAGGGTCGCGGGGGACCTGGAGCCTATCCCAGGAGACTTCGGGCACTAGGCGGGGTACACCCTGGACAGGGTGCCAATCCATCGCAGGGCACACACACATACACACACTCACCCAATCACACGCTACGGGCAATTTGGGAACGCCAATTAGCCTAACCTGCATATCTTTGGACTGTGGGAGGAAACCGGAGTACCCGGAGGAAACCCACCAAGCACGGGGAGAACATGCAAACTCCATGCACACAGAGACGGGAATCGAGCCTGGCCGGGGAATCGAACCCAGACCCTGGAGGTGCAAGGCGACAGTGCTAACCACTACACCACCGCGCCGCCTATTATAAAATATAAACAATTAGAAATCAGGGATAGCTCAGTGGTTAAGATATCGGACTATGGAGCAGAAGGTCACTTAAGCAAGGCCCTTAATCCCAAACTGCTCAAATATATAATCAGATAAGAATGTAAGTCGCTTTCGATAAGGGTGTCTGCCCAATGTTTTTTTTTTTTTTTTGCATATTTATTAATATGTAACAATTACATGCTTTATTTCAATAACTGCCAGGTCATGTGACCTGTTGGCTTAAAATATTTTCTAAAATGTGTTGACACCTGTCCTGCAGAAGGCACAACCTTTTATATTAATCTTATGACTTTGCATATTTATCCATATTTTTAATATACGTATTAATTATTTTATTCCAAAAGCTTGAAATACAATCCTCCAGTACAACAGAAGAACCCTCCTCCAGCGCGTGGCTTTTTTCTATACTCCAGAAGTGCTATTCCCAGTCTGACCGCTAGTCGCGCTGTAACTTTTCCTTCCCGTAAAAGGTATGGGGGTTTTTGTCACTTGGTCCAAATGCTAATGTTCGCTTCCTCTGTGCGGCTACGAACTTGTAACCAGTGGATCTCCGGGGCCGCTCTGGCACAATGCCTAAGAAAAAGAAATACGGACACGGCGAGAGAGGAGACAGCGGCGGCGCGCATGAGACTCCCGGGCCGAACGGATCCGCCGCGGGCGCGCGCGGTCTCTCGGGATCTGCTGGCTCGAGTTTGCGGGACCCGGATGAGATGGTGAGGAGCATGCACGACATGTTCTCCCACTTGGACCCTGATGTCATTTACATAGTACTCTCCGAGGCAGATTTTAAAGGTAGGTAGACACTTGGGTGTGTGTGTGTGTGTGTGTGTGTGTGTGGATAAGTTAGCGAGCTCGGCACTGTGACGCAGATGTGAGGGGTTTAAAACTGAAAGTGGTACTGGGGGTGTATACATTACATCACGTGACACTTATTAATAACTACAATCACTTGAGTTTTTTATTAAAGGCTTGGGCAAGATCTTGGTTATATTTTCAGTATGTAGTTTTATATAGAATTCTAATTTTCCTTTATATAGACATATTGCTATAATCTATAACTGTATATTGAAAGTTACTTCACTAGTGATCTGATCTGGTAATGAAGTTCAGCCTTTATTCCTCACATATCCATTACTGCATAGTGATATTCAGTATTCTTTGCATATCCTAGTTTTTTGTTTGTAGGCTGGGGTCAGTGCATGGTCGGTCAGAATAAGGCACCACTGGAGCAGACAGGGTTAAGGGCCCAACTGTGGCAATCCGGGGAAAATGGTGCTCGAACCACCGACCTTGTGACTAAACATCACCCAGTAGTATGATGGATGGAAATTACCATTCAGGATGGAAATAGATGAAATATGTCTACAATACTATTATTAGTAACATTGGCGTTGGAGGTGGCAGAGGTGAAGATGTTGAGGTTCTCTTAGGGAGTGACAAGGACAGATAGGATCAAGAATGAGTTCATCAGAGGGACAACCCCTGTTAGATGTTTTTTACAGATAAAATCAGAGAGACCAGATTGAGGTGGTTTGGACATGTTCAGAGGAGAGAGTGTGAATATATCGGTAGAAGGATGCTGAGGTTGGAACTGCCAGGCAGGAGGTCTAGATCAGTGGTTCTCAAACTTTTTCTGTCATTCCCCACTTAAGGGGGTGAGCGAATTTTCAAGCCCCACTTGTCAACAAAATAATAACAAAATCGGCCAAGTTTACTGTTTATTGAAATATCAATTTCTAAACAAATAAGATCAAACACCAAATTAAAAACAGATAAAATACACGTGCAATTGTTATAAAAGGCTTACGTTGTCACTTATCTTTGCATAATTGACCCCATGTTTATTAGCTGCTCAGCAATCGTTTGTAGTTTTTTTGCACTGGCCAATTCTGTATGTAACTTTGAATGAAGCCATTTGTGCTTTGCTGTCCACTGATTCAGACGTTACCATGTGATTCTCCTGCTGTCTGTATTCTGCCAGCTTTCTTTCAAAGACGTCCAGTGGTTTATTAACGTGACTGGAGTGTGTTGTCTCTAAGTGTCTTCCTAATTTGTTGGGTCTCATGCGGCCTGCTGCCAGCAGTTTAAGACACAAAACACACACGAGCCTCTCTTCTGCCCCCACCATCACCACCATGAATCCAAGCTCAACATAGGCTTCATTAGGGGTGGGTGATATAACCAAAATCTTCTATCACCGTAGAAGCAATTTTCTACTTCGATAACGATATATATCACAATATAGCAATTTGTATCTGAAAATGCATAAATAAAAATTCAAACACAAAAACTGTTTTACATAATGTAATTTTATTTAAACTGTGAATTGCTGAGGTTTGCCACATTTTTTACTTTGGCCATATTCATTTGGATGCTTGGATTTCAGATGGATAGAAAAGGTTTGACGTGTTTCCACCACTTGTTAAAACAGTGCACTTGCGTACCTTCCAAATCACGTTCGTCTCATTCGTATCACTTTTCTTATACCCAAACCAATTCCACACCACAGACGAGGCAGCTTTTTTCTTTACAATCTCCTCGTTCTTGGTTTCGTCACATGTAAGTAAACTCACTGCTGCTGCACCGTCTTCTTCCATTGTCGAAGTGTATGTGAAGCCAAACACATCAAAAGTGGGACGAAACCGTGGCACCCGATTGAACCGAATATCTGCGCAAATACAGCGCAGCGCGACTATCTGGATAGCGCAGAAATGATCTGGTTTATTTGCGCAGCCCAGTGGATCACGCAGCGCGGATGAACTTCAGCAGCGCCGCTCGACCCACTGTTTTTTATTTAAAATGTCAGGACTGTTTAATATTGTTTCCGCCTTGCCATGCCTGTTTTGTACGTGCGCATCCCAGCGGGGTAAAATGTATTTTGATGGTCGGCGCGGTCTATTTCTATCAGCGTCGCGCAGCGCTGCCCAGTGGCTCGCTCAGGTTTGTAATTCGAGCAGCTGCTCAAGTTGGTCCGACGTTAAACCGTTATTGTTCCACTATGGTGCCACTTTTTCTCCCGGCCCCCAACTGATGTTATTTTAAATGTACTTGTATTAATGATCCATTTATTTGTGTGTGATTGTTTAGTTTTGAGTGTACGCTCTTCATTATCAATAAAGAAAAGCATGAATTAGAATAGGTACTTTCCTGTTATTTTCCACTAATTTCCTCTCGTTCATTGCGCCCCACCTGTCATGTCTGTATTCCCCACTAGTGGACCGCGCCCCACACTTTGAGAACCACTGGTCTAGAGGAAGACCAAAGAGGAGATTTATGGATGCAGTGAGAGAGGACATGAAGTTAGTTGGTGTGAGAGAAGAGGATAGGGTTAGATGGAGGCAGATGATTCGCTGTGGCGACCCCTGAAAGGGAACAGCCGAAAGACAAAGAAGTACCATTATAGTTATTTAGAACTAGGTGGCCATCTCTCCCTCTATCAGAACGTTTATACGAGAACTAGTTTTGTAACATGCCAGATGACTGCACAAAGCTGCACACCCAGTCACAGGGAGCGCTGACCTTCATAAATCAGTGTGCCAATAGACATGGTTCTGTGTACATCAGGAGCTGTGCAATTGGTGCTGTTCTGACCACGTGTGTTACCACGTCTGCTATTTCATCAATGTTCAAGTTAGAACAAAGAGCGAACATGAAATTCTGCAAGAAACTGGGAAAATCTTTCAAAGAGACGTGTGAAATGGTGACAAGTTTACGGCGATGGTGCAATGAGTCGTTCGAGGCGTTGCTAGGAACACTTCAAGAGCAGAAGAATGTCACTGGAAGAAAATGAGAAATCAGGATGATTTTTAATAAGCTGGATCACCAAAACTCTTCTTGAACTTGGGTATGATTATTGTCATGCTGCCATTGCTGCCACTGAGGGAGGATGTACAGTGTAAGGGCTCCATTTCGGCTCTGTGCTGCACAAAGACTTTTTATTTATTTATTTATTTATTTATTTTTTACAACCCCTCATATTAAACATTTATATCAAAATGTTTTGCTGGGTCTCTCAAGCACAATGCTATGTGAGGATTCATTTGGGACCTGTGTTGACCCCGTTAATCCCATGTATCCTAACTGTTTCGTTTTTGGTCCGATCAGAAAACGCGTCATGTCACATAGATCTCAAAAATAAGTAACTCATTCCGAACTCCTTTTAAGATCCTGGCAAAATTCTGTCCATTGAAAAATAATTGAGATGAGGACACAGAGCTTATTTCCAACTGTTTCTAGACTTCTCCAAAAATCTGTTCCTTGATCTGGTGTGCACAGGAACACCAAAAGTCCTAGAGCTCTTTCTTTTAGTTTATATACATTTTATATAATTTCAATGTAAAAAGATTCATTGCCCTGACTGTGTATCTCTGTTGTCTAGTTCGGGTAATGTCTAGATCAGGATACAGTGCTGCTAAAATAATGTCAATAACAAATAAATCATGATGTATTCAAATATGTAAATAATACACATCAAAGCTGACAGTTTTCCTTTTTGTCCTCCAGTGGAAAATGCCATGGATGCTCTTCTGGAGTTGTCTGGTGCTGCCGAGGGGAAGACCACGACCTCTCGTTCACTTTCAGGGTTTGAAATGGCTGCCGCACTGCTGGAACCACATCCATCTCACACTAGATCCTCGACAGCAAGTTCAGGCGTATCAACAGCATCCAGTTATGAAGGATCACATCAGGAGCTCACTCCTGAGATAACTTGCCTAACTGAAGAGTATGATTGTCTAACTGACCAGGAACTGGAATCTTTAACATCACTCAATCTTCTACCATCATCTACGACGATTTGCACCTTGCCTCTATCTTCTAAGTCAGTTCCCCTTTCCTCTGGTGCTCCACAGAGCCCCCTTCTAGCTCAAGAAGCTTTAATGGATCTGGATCAGATAGTTGTGGACAATGACTACAAATTAGGGTCTTTAAGTGAGCAGAGTTCCAACTCCAATACCACGACTGGTGGTGCTCAAAGAAATACTTCACCAAACAATGAGCCCCAGAAAAGTGGGATCGCTCTTGATTTTAGTCACTTGACACTAGATTCCATCTGTGCTGCTCCAAGGCCTTCAGCATTCAAGGCCTACTGCAGATCTGACCAGTTTCCAAAGCAAATGTCTGCACCAGTCCCACACTCCCAAAGTCTGCACACGTTATGGAATGTTCAAGCTCCTGATTTCAATCCCCGCATGAATGGACCAGCTTTTATCACACCTGTTGTGCAAGGCCCTAACCCCTGGACAACGAATCCCACTTCCATGAGTCAGTGGGTGCATTCCAGGCCTGTTGCTCAAGCGCCTCTGAAGCCCTCAGCTACTGTTCCCAGGTCCTGGATGGTTTCTCCTCAAAGTCGACTTAAATTGGAGGGCCAGGTGCTGGTTCTACTTAGAGGGGCTCCAGGATCAGGCAAAAGTACACTTGCCAGGTATTTGTTATATCATAGTGTATCACCGCTCATAACATGCATTCAAAAACCATGCTTTGTAGTAATATTTTGTAATATTTCATAGTAGAGGGTACTCTGTTCCTGCTGCTACTCGCTACTGCCCTCCCACTTTGCCCCAGTGTAACGCCTGTGACACTCTCACAGTATGACGTGGAAGCTGATGATGACACTGCTTACTATTATGTCACATTATGACATAAAATCTGGTGGAATGCCTGTGACAGTGTGACATATGACCGTTTTTTTTTTTTTTTTTTTGGCCTGGCGGTGGCCGTGATTGGTGTTTTATGAGTGTAAACGTCACCTCTCACCAATTTCATTAAATATAGTACTGGAACTCGAATAAGCCAGAAGAAAATGACAGAAATAAGACTTTATGAAATCTTTTAATTGAAAAGAAGAAACTCTTTTGCCTTTTTTGGCAAATTCTCTACAGAATCTATACATAACATAAAAAAAAAAATGATGAAAACCAAGACCCAGGAGGAATGATAAAATGAAATGATCTTTGTCTCGTTTCTTTCTCTATAAGGACAATCATTTACAAGCAAAAAGATAAACTCACTCTCAACGTTGTTTACAAATTCCAACATTTGCAGTTAAATATTAATGCAACCGAAAACATTTATCATTTATTGTGTTAACTTTAAGCCTCTGGTTTGGTTCCTCTTTGCTTTGCTAGGATTATATGTTGCAGTTTGTTACCACTTAAAGTTAACAAGGTTAAAGAAAGAAAGAAAGAAAGAAAGAAAACAAATGAAACATTACAATGCATTATTGGCCTGGCCTGGTGTTAGATGAAGCCAAACTTTAGTTTTTATTATTTTTATCATCACTACTACTATTGCTAGCTTAATGGGGACCAAATGTTAAAAGAGTTTCCCTTAGGGCCTCCGAGTGACGCAGTAGGTTAAAGCCCTATGACCCGGAGATCGCAGGTTCGAACCCCGGGTGATGCTGTTTTCCTCTCACAGCCGGAGGCCTCGAGAGAGCTAAATTGGCCGAGCTCTCTCAGCGGGGAGGGATGAGAGGTATTAGTGCTCCCACATTAATTGTACGGCTCTACGCCATTCGGGGCGTCTGCGAGCTCGCGCACGCGGAAGGAGTATGGAATAAAATCACTGTCAAAAATATTCGTGCGTAAAAAAAAAAAAGATTTGTGTGTAATTCCGTCTTTTGTCTGAGTTGAATCCCAAAATCTACGGCCACGACAGCTTACAGATACGACAGTTTGTGTGTTTGTTACAGTACAACTCTGAAATATACGACTCTGACCGTATACAGATACAAATCTCGTTTTTACAACTCCTCTGTTTCACGGACAAATTGCGAAATTACGGCTACGAATGCTGTGCGTGAAAACACTGTCAAAAATACGTCATCAAGGCCACATGCACAGGCGTTACTATCCGAGGGAAGATGAACCGATTCGGCGCATGCGAGTGTGTTACAACGCCCCAACGAGCGAGCAGTTCGAAAAGATGCGGTCAGCTGGCGTCACGTGGTTCGGAGGAAACGCGTGATAGTCTTCGCCCCTCCCGACTGAGTGGTAGTAGTAGCCTTAATGTTGGAGGCCCCTAATGACGGGGAGGAATTGGACACGACTAAATTAGGGAGAAAATCTGGGAAAAAGAATTGGACAGGACTAAATTTATTAAAAAAAAAAAAAAAAAAAAAGTTTCCCTTTAGTAACTTGCATTGAGATTGGGTTTAGGTTTAGTTGCATTGCAATAAAAAGCTTTATTATTAATTAATGCAAGCTATAGGATATAGAATAGTAAGCCGGAATTCACCCAGGGATGAATATGTATATATGTGATCATAACACTTGTCATTTTTCTTGTTCTCTGCAGTGCATTGTTGCAACAAAACCCGGGTGGTGTAGTCTTATGTACTGATGAGTACTTTACCCATGATGGAGTGTACCGTTATGAACCCGCCGTACTTGGAGAGGCCCATGCGTGGAACCATCAGAGAGGTAAGCACTAATGAGTATTTTTCCAAGCGGAAGATTACAAATCTGTTCTGGAAATGCCTTGAAAATGAATATAATTGTAAAAATAATTGCCTGTAGTGTGTAAGTGAGTGTGTGCGTGCTTGTGCCCTCCAATGTACTGGCTCCCCATCAAGGGTGTACCCTGCCTAGTGCCACAAGTCACCTGGGCTAGGGTCCAGGCTTCAGGATAAAAGGTATATCGCAAGAGGAGATCATTACACAATGTGGTCATCAGGACTCTGTTTAGAGCAAAACTTATCTGCGCATTAATCGAATGCCTGGCAGTAATTGCTGTGAAAGCCTTGCTGTTATATTACCAAGTAGCACCTGCTCGACTATGAGCATTGTTGATTGGGGAAACCAAAAGAACAAAGCATCTAACTTCTGGAGCATCAACCTGAAGATCAAAGAGAAATATTTGAGTGTGTGCCTGAATCGTCCTCTGTAGTCCATCCCATATAGCCTGTCGGAGAGAAAACATCCGTAAAGGATCATTTACAGCCTGAGTTGGAAAGTGAAGTCTTGTAGATTGAGGTATTTGGGGATTATCTCGCTGGAGAATGTAAGGATGAGGCAGAAGACAGAGCCAAATAGAAAAGAAATAAACTCTGTAAAGCTGTCACTGATGAGCTCAGTAAGGAGGAACAAAGAAAGGAACAAGAGTGGGAGAAAAGGCGCTGGAGCAGAAACTTATGTTTCTGAGTTGTTTGGGCCTGCAGGCGTCTCCTCAGCTCAACTAATTAGCTCATACTGTCCGTGCTGTCAGGTGGAATTATCCATGTCAAACTCGTATGAAACTTAAACAGCAGTGTTTCATCTATAATTATTGGATTATTGGAATAGCAAGGCCAATTCTTTTGATTTTGTAAAACATGGTATCTAAAGACGACCATGAGATAATAGAATCAATTTTCACCTTTCATTATAACAACTTAGAACATGACACATTTGGTGCCAGACCACCCAGAGCAAAAGTATAGGAACAGATTAAAGTCAATGGGAATGGATTAAAGGCATGTTTCATGTTTGCAATAACCTCATCTAAATAGTGACATCACAAACCTATTATATTTTTTTGAGTGGAGTTTCCAGACCAAATTTTGGTTTTTGTCTTCACAGAAGCTTTCTATAGACTTCTGAATTGATTCGGCTGCTACGAGTTAGAATATAGAACATGCAAAAACATATCTTTGCCATATCCATAAATGGATGGGATTGTAATTGACATACTACATGTAATTCTGTTTTTTTTTTTTTTTTTACTAGTACATTTCTACTAGTATATTAAAAATCGTACTCGTCAGACATTTTCAAAGCCATTAAACATTCATTTTCACTTTTATTTTCAGCAAAGGAAGCCTTTGAGAAAAATCTTACTCCTATAATTATAGACAACACCAATCTGCAGTCCTGGGAGATGAGGCCCTATGTTGCATTGGTAAGCTATTAGCATTAACATGGGTCATTTTACTGTACATAATTTACAAAGTAATATACAAATAATTATACCTGTATAATTTCTATAATGCTGCTCATACTATGGATTATATATAATATGAAGAATCTGCTTATAGTCATGTTCAAAAGTTAATACTATGTGTTTTTGTGTAAAAACCTAATCTCAATTATCTGATCATAGCAGGTCTTAGTATTAGGCAAATACAACCTCATTTTGTTGACAAATAACAGCATGTAAACCTTTTCTCACTGTGGCTCAATTTATTTAACTAAAATAAAGCTAAAAAGAGAATATATTTGCAAGCAACAATGAGCGGGCACAAGCACACTGCGCCATCGCCACCCGGGGCTCCACAGACAATGGGCACACGGGGACATACAAAATGGTATGTCCTACCATTATGACATAATTTTAGCTGCTGGAAAGAATGCATCACATTATGATGTCACTCAATGTGATGTCACAATATAATGTCACTCAATATAATGCCACACAGAAAGTTATTAACCACTTTTCAGCATGTTTAAGGAATTGTCATGGCTAACCTGTTTGAGATATCAAAAATCCCTCTGCAATTTTGCATCATCAATGTCTTTAGATCACATCAGCCCGGTTTGGTGGCGATGGTATGAATTCCCTAGGAGGAGTATATCAAAATCCTTTGGGTTTGTTTTGCAATTGACCCAAAATAACTGACTTCCTGTTGAGTTGAGCCCATAACATGCAATGCGAAAGTTGTTTGGCTCAACGAGCCCTAAATGTGTACCGGGTTTCACGTGCATATGTGCAAGTGTATATGAGCTATGCTGAAAAATCCTGTATGAGGACCCTGGGCGGGGACTCTTTGGCATCCTAATGGCAGCAGATTCCAACTTGTCTGCCAATTTCCATGAGTTTGTGAGAATGTTGCGACCCCAAAAAAGCCCCAAATGGTGGAAAAAAATCCTTAGAAAAACAATAGGGTCCTTCAGACATTATGATGACATCTGATCAACTGATCATCAGCAACTGTACAGACCTCTATAAAAGCAGAAGTTTTGGCAGTTTGCTGGACGTCCCAGCAAATGTACTCTATAGTCAGATCATGCACTGCTCAGAGAAATACAAAAACCCAAGAGCTACATCTCAAACCCTACAGCCTCAGTGAGCATGTTAAATGTTAAAGTCAATGGTGGCACAATTAGAAGAAGATGGAACAAGTATGGTTTGTTAGGGTTGCAATAGGTTCACAGAACTGCATCTGACCAAACCACAAGACTTCTGGAACGATGTCCTATAGGCAGATGAGATCAAAGTGGAATTGTTTGACCTTAATGCCAAGTGCCATTTCGGCATCTCATACCTACTGTCAAGCACAGCAATGGAGGGGTGTTGATTTAGTCTTTTTTTTTGCAGCCACACGACCTGGGCACCTTGCAGTCATTGAGTCGACCATTAACTCCTCTGTATCCCAGAGTATTCTAGAGGCAAATGTACGGCCATCTGTCAAAATTGGGTCATGTAACAGAACAGCAATCCAAAGCACACCAGTAAATCTACATCAGAATGACTGAAAAATAAAAGTATCAGGTTTTTGCATTGGCCTAGCTGTGGCGGGACCATAAAAGAGTCGTGCAAAAACGAATGCCCAGAAATGTCAAATAAATGAAGCAAAGTTGTAAAGAAGAATGGACCAAAGTTCCACCAATGCTGTGAACCACTGATGAAGTCATACAGGAAATTATTTTTTTCATGTTACTGCTGCTAAAAGAGGATCTACAATCTTGATGTTGTCCAAGCATTACTGAACCACTGGCATAAGTGCATTAGCGTAACAGGGGATTATATAGAGAAATAAATGGAGTGTTTAACAGATGTGTTCCATTATTCTGCACAATCAAATGTCCTGGTTTGACTTGAACATCCATACTTTGACAGAACAACATGGTTGATAGTTTTTAAAGCCTTAAAGAGCTCTGATAATACTATTTAGAGGCTTAGTTGAGGAATGACACAGACCAGTGGTGTAAACTGTACACAATAATATAAAAATACAGTATAAATAACATACAGTACTAAACGAGCAATTTCTATTTTCTTTTTTTTTTTTTACCATACCTTTATGCAGTAATTAATTTCATTTGTAATTGTTTATAATGTTAATTTGTTGATAGTTAAAGATTATGGAGCCACAGGATTCCTGATACAAGCACAGTTTAAATAGTTTTGTTTTTTTTCTTCAGGCACAGAA
Source organism: Channallabes apus (assembly GCA_030522415.1). Lineage (NCBI taxonomy): Eukaryota > Metazoa > Chordata > Actinopteri > Siluriformes > Clariidae > Channallabes > Channallabes apus. The sequence goes on from CM060106.1 coordinate 21,078,743, forward strand.
GCACAAATACAGAGTGCTGTTCAGAGAGCCCAACACCAGGTGGAAAACCAAACCCAGAGAGTTGGAGAAGTATGGCACATAATCGTACATCGTAGACAGTAAAATATGCAATCACCAGGCAAAATTCGAAAACAGCAGGGACAACTTCACAGAGAAGGTCTTAGCTAAATCAGTGCATATGCACTCACCGTCCACTTAATTTAGGAACACCTGTACAACTGGACATTCATGCAGATATCTGATCAGTCACTCGTGTGGCAGCAGCACAATGCAAAAAGCATGCACATACAGGCCAGGGGTTGAGTAGAGTTTTACAGGAAATGCTGATCTTTTGAGCTTTTCACACATAACGCTTTCTAGAGTTTATATAGAATTATTTCGGAAAAAAACAAAGAGCAACATTTCTGTGGCTGGAACTATAAAAAAGGTCAGAGGGAAGTTTGACAGACTGGTTTCCAGGAAGGATGTAGTAACTTGTGTAATCTCTCCTACAACCGTTATGAGCAGAGTATCATCTTATTATGCACACAACAATTCAATTCAATTCAATTCAATTTATATAGCGCTTTTAACAATGGTCATTGTCTCAAAGCAGCTTCACAAAAATTAAAGAAATTTAACAAATCATAATAATAATAATAATAATAGAAAATAAATAAATAAAAACAAATAATAATAATAATTATAGAAAAGAAAATAATATGAAGTGAACAACATGAAGTGAACGGGATATAGCAGCAGAAAACAACTGTCTGTTCCACTCCTGTCATTCAGAGCAGGTTATCATGAACACAGACTCAACTAAACTGGACAGTTAAAGACTAAATCATCTGGTCTTCCAGGGTTGTTGAGTTCATGATGGGCTTTCTGTGATTTCTGTGTTATTTTCTCTAAAATAAATACAGCTGAGGCGGCACGGTGGTGTAGTGATTAGCACCGTCGCCTTGCACCTCCAGGGTCTGGGTTTGATTCCCCGGCCAGGCTCGATTCCCGTCTCTGTGTGCATGGAGTTTGCATGTTCTCCCCGTGCTTGGTGGGTTTCCTCCGGGTACTCCGGTTTCCTCCCACAATCCAAATACATGCAGATTAGGCTAATTGGCGTTCCTAAATTGACCATAGTGTGTGAGTGAGTGTGTGTATGTGTGTGTGCCCTGCGATGGATTGGCACCCTGTCCAGGGTGTACCCCGCCTAGTGCCCTAAGTCTCCTGGGATAGGCTCCAGGTCCCCCGCGACCCTGAACACAGGATTAAGCGGTATAGAAAATGAATGAATGAATGAATGAATACAGCTGACATCACAGCAGTAAGCCAAAACACACATCAACGTTAAACAGCTTCTTCATTGTATTCAATGTTTTACTGTATACAACTTCATTTTATTTGATATTTGGATTTAATGTTGGCAAGCTTAGATGTTTAACTTAATTTTATTTACTTCATGTTCCTTTTTGGTGACTTTAGCAAAATAATTAATGTCTAGATGCTGAGATACTAGCTAAAGTTCTGTGCAAAAGTTTTAGCCAGTTGTGAAAAGAAAAAATGGTCTAACCTAACAACACTTTTAAACATAGAAGTAAAAAGGTCTTCTGTGGATGCAAAGTTTCTTTATTTAATCCCAGACAGACTAAATGATGTTGAGATCAGGGCTCTGTGGGTTCTTAACCATCACTTCCAGGACTCATTGTCCTTCTCTAATTCTTGAAGACGTTTGGGGTCGTTGTCCTCCTGCAGAATAAATTTCTGGCCAATCAGACGCCTCCCTGTTGGTATTAAATGACAAATAAATATCTGCCTGTATTTCTCCAGATTGAGGACACCATTAACCCTTACCAAATCTCCATATGCAGAAGTACAGCACCAAACTTGCTAGGAACCTCCACCATGCTTCACTGTTGCCTGTAGACACTCATTATTTCACAGCTTTCCAGCCCTTTTGGAAAATAACCTGCCTCCCCAGTTATTTGCCGCAATTCTTTCATGAAGATAACCGGCTGGTCCGGCTGGTCTCTGCAAGTTCTTTGCTGATTGCACTGCTGGACATCTTCCAGTGTCGAAGGGAAATAAGCATGATGTGTCTTTCATCTGCTACATTAGGTTTCCTTGGCCAGCCACTGCGTCTACAGTCCTCAACATTGCCCTTGCTTGTGCTTCTTCAAAATAGCTTGATTTTTTTTGGTTTGGTTGTTCTCAAAATCTCTGAATTTGTCCAAGTGTAAGATGCTGGTTTGAAGCCAAATGGTAGTCATACCAAATATTGATTTGATTTAGATTTTTCCTGTTTAACTCCCTTTGCATTTTGTAAATTAATACAAATAAACAATTAGAATATATATTTGAAAGCATTCTTACTTTATAACATTTGTTTCACACCTGGCTAAACCTTTTGCTCAGTACTGTACATGTTGTTAAAAAACAGTGACATAATATTAGAGAATCGCTGTGATGAAATGATTGTGGAATTCTGTGCGACAGTTCTCCTCTTTCTACAGACGTACTAAACATGGAGTAACGAAAGAAAAGATTCGACGCATGCTGGAGAACCAAGATCGTCATGTATCTGTCCAGGGAATAATGGCTTCACAGCCCAAATCTCCAGCCATCTATGGGGTGGACGTGTGCCACACACACACAACAGGGTGAGTGTGTTTACCATCATCAGTCACAAGCAATTAATTATCTATTAAAATGCTTTAATATATTGGCATAGATGACTGGCCAGTTCTTGCCGCTCAATTACAAGTGAACCATGTCAGCTTTCCGTACTTTTCCTTTTTAACAAGATAATGTTAAGAACCAGCACAGCGTCGTTAGTGCAGCAGGATGCCATCATAGTTTGGCTTTTGTCAAAGTCTCCAGATCCTTATGCTTGTCCATTTGTTTTTCTTCAAGAAAAAAGGTTCACTTGCTGCCTAACCCACTTTCTAGCTGCCATTCTAATGAAATATTGAAAATATATCCCCTGTGAAAAGGGCCAAATTGTGAGGGCTAGACAACTGGGTCAGAACAACTCCAAAACTACAGGTCATGTGGGATGTCTTGACTCTTCATAATCTTGATGTCTTGACTCTTGTGGGAGTCACTTAGCCTCGTTTCCATGTTGGAGGTATAGCTTTGAGCTGCAGTTCTTCCATGAACATCACCTTTGGCCTAATTTTCTTCCAAGAAAATGTTACAGAACTGATTGAAGCTCCAGATGCTGAGCTGATAGATGGAGCAGACTTAGACTTAGACCTGGTCTGCAGTGGTCAGGACCAGTGTTGGGAGACGTTATTTTTTAAAGTAATTAATTACATTACAAAATTACTGTCTTTAAAAAGTAATCAGTTACATTACAGTATTATCTTCTGATAAAAGTCACTAGTTCGAGTACTTTTCCATTGCAGAAAATGAAAACTCCTTTGTGATTCCTCATGCAGGTTGTTTTAGTCAAGACCTTCATAATTATTCTACCATCATCACTCAGCCAAGTTTGGCCTATAATCTGTTTACCACTAATACCCCTATCTCACCCACTAATACCCCTATCTCACCTACACGGTTTTGCACGGTGGCCGTAAGTACAGTTCATCATGATTCACCGCGAGTTTTGGTGCTGTGATTAGGTTTCCATGTTTCCGCACGTCAGTCCTCGCATAGTCAAACCGCATAGGTGAGATAGGGGTATAGAAGCAGGAATAACAGAGCGGGGCGGGTTATCAGGGGCGGGGCTTGTAGGTTGATTCTCTCTCACACACACACACACACACACACACACACACACACACACACACAATAACGGATTGGGAATGACTGCTGTCTGGCTCACGGATTACATAAATTGTGTGAATAACGGAGTACATTTAAAAAAAATGACTGAGTACTTAAATGGCGGACCTAACGCGTTACATCAGAAACCTAATCCGAGAACTCTAACGCATTACACCCAACAGTGGTCAGGACATAGCAAAAGTGTCCAAGGAGGGAAAACTGGTGAACGTGTGACAGTTTCATGGGTGGCCAAGGCTCACTAATGCACATGGGGATTGAAGGCTGGCCTACAAAGTCCGATTTAAAAAAAGAGCTACTGTAGATCAGTTAATGCTGGTTATGATAGAAAGGTATCAGTTCACATAGGTCATTACTGTTTATGGAGGCAAAGGGGGGACCTACTCAATATTAGTGTGTGTATATTCCAGACAGATTAAAAGTCTGGGGACATGTACTTTTGGTGCTTATTGATATAACTTTTAATATTAATCATAAAACTAGTCACTTGTGTGTTAAGCAATCAGAGAAAATTTTATTTAGCTCTGTTTACATAGTTGGCAAGTGCACAGATGCGCATTGCTTCTCTACAGCTGTAAGTGTAGTAGGGCTGATTGGATTAATTGTTTTGGAATCTCATGGTGTAAATGACTGACTGATCATCAAGAACACTATTATGGCTAAGAACTTTAAATTTTTATTTATTCAATATTGTGTGCCATTTTTTGCTGCAGGGTTGGTTGCTGATGTCTGCTTTAAGCAGGTAACTCCTTATTTTGGAGTTGTTGCTTGTATTGCAGGAATATGCTGTATAGCCTCCTCGTTTTACCCCCACAGAGCATCTGCCATCTGCTGTGTTTTGATTGTCAGCAACTTAGAAAATCTGATCGTTAGGTTTACCTCAAATTCATGATGCAGGATTATGTGCCGCTTTTAATCTCGATCTTGATTAGTTATTTTTTGCAAATTTTGTTTTACAGACAGCCTTCAGTAAGCCGCCCTGACTTGGTGGGTGACTCTGGGATTGGTAAACCTGGTAGCTATCTCTCTTCTTCCCTGCCGGATGTTTCATCAGTCGATTATAAATTTAGTTCTACTTCAGCAAACGTGGGTGCAGCAGAAAGCATGTTTGGATCGCATGGTTCTAAGGAATGTCTGTCCTCCCAAGAAAATGCTACAGACCTGAATGAAGCTCCAGATGCTGAGCTGTTAGATGGAGCAGACTTAGACTGGGAACTGGAGGCCTGTATGGCAGTTTCTGGACAGAATGACTGCAACATAAATAAAGATCTTAGCCTGTTTGAAGCGAGGAACTTGGAACAGCCAGCGATGTTTGCAGAGTCGATTGGCCAGCGGGTAAAGAGAACAAGGGAGTGGAACAGAACTCCAGATGTGGATGCTAGCTTTATAAACTGTGACTTTGGTGATTCTGTGGAGAAATCAAGTCAGAGTGATCCTGTGGGTGATTATACTGGGGATGATGTTAGTTTGAATACAGAACAGCTCGAATTTGTGGGTGATTGGCCCTCTGAAAGCCTTGAACAACGTCGGCAACGGAGTCGAAAGTCAGCATCTGAAACATTGAAAAACAGTAAAAAAGATGAGGAAGTGTCAAATCATGAGGAAGAGACAATCAACGATGACGGTAAATGTTCAAAACATTTCAATTCAGAAACCCCAAGTAAGACAGAGTTCCAGAAGCTTCTAGATCTTCTCCAAGGAGACAATAACCAACTTAATCAAGAAACCACTCAGGACTTCCAACCCTTAAGTGGGGACGGGCATCACTCAAGTTTGGTGACTAAAGTGCAGCCAGTCCTCCCTGACTGTGTCCTTGATTTTAAGTCTGAAAGATCCAGTAATCCAGGTCAAGGTAATGCTCATTCTCCAAATTCCATCAATGACCTTCGAGGAAATCAAGATGAGTTTTCCAATAGGGGTACAAAAGAGGAATGTATAGATGTACATACGCCAGTAAATGCTGCAAAGAGTCTGGAGATTGATTCAGAGCAAAAAGATAAACCAAACCCTAAAACTTGCTTGTCAGGAAGTGAGGTGGAGTATAGTTCTGAATCCAGCCAGGAAAGAAGGAAAGTTCCCAGTCGGCGAGCAGGAAAAACCTGCAAACTGGCACTTACATTCACGCAACAAAGCACTTCATCATGTCCTCCTGCTGGGTCTCCAGTTACCTCAAGGCAGCAACCAGTGCAGAATCCTTCACCAGAACTGCTTTTCACAACATGCCACAGTGCTTTTGCCCAAACAGAACCTCAGGACTTTGCCCTCTTATGGCGAATTGACCAGCAAAAATCTTTTGCGTCAGAGTCCGACAGCTGTACCAGGCAAATGGTTGTTATGAAGGGAAACGCATTGCGCTTTGTTCCAAAAATAAATAAAGAGAATTTCTCTGAGCAGCAAGTGATACCGTACCGTGTGTGTCATGAAAAAGGCTCACAGGTAGAGGAGAATGACTTGAGAGAAATACCCCTCAAACAGCACAATCTGGAAATACTTAGCCGCCATTTTAAACATGTTCCCAAGGAGACTCTGGAGGACTTGTATGAAAAGTGTCACCAGGATATGGAGTGGACGACCAACTTGCTGCTTGATTCGGGTGAAAATCTTTGCAGGGATGATGAGGAAAACGTTCTAGATCAAGCTGCAGAGGGATGTGATTTAGTTCACAGTGCTCAGAAAGAATCGGTGACGGGGGAGTTGTTTGAGCCAAAAATGAACTGCACAAGAGACACAGTATTAGAGGAGCCTGTCAGTGATTGGGAAAACCTTGCTGTTATGGTATCAAGTAGCACCAGCTCGACTAAGAGCATTGTTGATGGAGAACCTGAGAGTGGTAATGACCAGGACATCAAACATTTAGAGCATCAACCTGAAGAATCAGGTCAAAGGGAAACACTTGAGTGTGTGTCTGAACCTTCCTCTGTAATACACCCCAATGAACCTGTTGGAGAGGATAAATCTGTAAAGGACACCATACAGCCAGAGTTGGAACATGAAGTCTTGCAAACTGAGGTATTTGAAGATTATCTGGATGAAGGACTTAAGGATGAAGCAGAAGGTGGCACAGCGACCGAAGAGGATGTAAATGACATAACACTGGCACAGCTTAAAGAGATGGAGCACAAGCAGGAGGAACAAAGAAAGGAGAAAGAGAGAAGGGCTCAGCGGAAAAATGGGACAATGAACATTCAGACACTGGAGCTGAAACTAACCACAGAACTTGCCCTGCAGCTCACTGAGTTGTTTGGGCCTGTAGGGATCTCCTCAGGTAATTAGCTCATCTAGTCTGTGCTTTTGTATAAAATGATCCATATCCTATATGAGAAAATTTTAAACTTGTGTTGAATTCTAACCTCTACGTGCATTCTTCTGCATTTTTTTGGTTAGACAGTAAAGACATTTGGCTTTAAGAACAAAAGATGATACAACAAACCAGGCCTTTGTAATCTCAGGATTACATTGAGGATGCAAAATTGCAGAGGGATTTTTGATTTCTTAAACTGGTCAGCTGTGATGCTAAAAAACATGCCCTAAACTTATGCCGTAAAATGCTTGATGACTTTCTTTGGGACATCATATTGAGTTATATCACGTTCAGTGGCATCACATTGCGTGGCGTCATAGTGTCGTGCTTTTTTTTCCAGCATCTGGGGCTTTTTGGAGGTTTTAAAATAAAATTCCTCCTTCTCTAAAATTATATCATCATAGTATTGGATTGTCCCATTTAAATGAAAAGTGCTTGGGCCCGTTCATCATTGTTTGCAACTACATAGGAAACAAAACTAAACAAATAAAAAAACAATAGGTTAAAAATATAGTTGCAAACAACGATGAACGGGCCCAACACTTTTAATTTAAATGGGACAATCCAATACTATGATGATATAATTGTAGAGAAGGAGGAATTTGATGTCACCATGCCCCTGACTACAGAATTTTGGGTAAATCCAATCGCCTAAACTAAAAAACCTATTGATCAGTTGACTCCCAGTCTCGATGCACTTCTCTGGTCTACACTAGATGCCATGTGAAACTTTATAGCGAGCTTTTTGAAAAAAGAATAGACAGGAAATAAATGGTGCATCTCCACATTTGTTTAATCTGAACAATATATTAGTTTTTGGTTATATCTTATAGCATTATCAGCACCTTACTAAGATGCCTTTCATTGACTTTAATTTGTCCCTTAATTTTATTTTAAACAATATGGAAAATGTCAGAAAGTAAGGAGACAAACGACGCATAAAATACACACACAAAGCAGCAAGTTCGACATTTGTACAGTACATCTTCTGTATGTGATTACAGGTGAATTCTCCCCAGAAAACTGCTCAGTGATGATGGACCTTAACTTAGCCAAACTCCTGCATCAGAAATGGAAAGAAACTATCCAGGTAAAGACCAAATAAACTAAGTTTTCTTAAAAGATTGAATGGAGCAGCCAAAAATGTACTTTAAGACGTTTTTTTTGTTTGTTTGTTTTGTAGGAGATGCACAGACAAGCGGCTCTCTCGTATCATCTACTGCAAGAGAGTAAGTCGAGATACAGTCTAGTTTTTACAATTGAATAATTTCTCATTGTAAATGTTGATTTAGTGTAATTTGAATTATGAGTGTTAATTATACTTTATGGTAAATTCGATTTACAGACAGTTGTAATAAGCATTTCACTACACGTTGTATTGTGTGTTGTTGTGTAGACTTAGAATATGATTTTTCTTAGACACACATGCTTGTGTAGAGGTGTCTCCGTGCCTCCCACTGTTCCCTCACTGTTTTTTGTCCTGCACTCACCCAGGTTCCGTACACTGGGGCGACGCACAGCCGGCCGAGGCTGAGCTGTGGGACTCGGCTGCTCAGTTCCTGATTGGTGCAGATGGATATTCATCACTCAGTTACCAGTCCGCTGTCCAAGAAGGCTTTCCATTCATGGACCACTGGAACGTGTCCCGCCCTCCAGTTTCTCTCAGGGACATCATGCTTGAAGAGCAGGTGTTACAGGAAAGTTTAGAGAAGGTCAGTCACACAAACCTATTTCCTTTAAAACACACAAGCCACTGTAGCATATTCCTAAAAAAATTTGTCAGCTTTTTGCATTAAAACATTTCTATCCGTGGTTCCTGTGTGTAGTCCAGGTCAAGTCGCTGGGATCTGGACAAGAAAGATGGAGCGGCCATAGTGAAGGAGAAACAGCTGTTTGCTCTGTTCCCCACTATTGACCGGCACTTTCTAAAGGACATCTTCAGAGACCACAAGTATGATAATTATTTAAGATGTTTTTTCAGACTTTCACACCTGACGGCAAAAAAAAGGGGGTTTACTGTAAAGAGAGTTAAAGCTGTAGTTTCACTTTGATTTTCCTTACAAAGCTTTAGGTGACATTCAGTCAGAACTGAGTCTACAGTGTTTACAGGAATTCCTTTCCACTGGACCTTATTTCTCAAGCTATACAGTGCCTTGCATAAGGATTCATACTCCTTGAACTTTTCCGTATTTTGTCACGTTACAACTACAGACGTAAAAATGTATTTTATTGGGATTTTATGTGACCGATCAACACAAAGTGGCACATAATTGTGAAGTGGAAGGGAAGTGATAAATGGTTTTACAAATAAAAATATGAAAAGTGTTGCATGCATTTGTATTCATCCCCTTTACTCTGATACATGTAACAGAAATCCAGTAGAACCAGCTGCCTTCAGAAGTCCTTTCTTCCTGTCCAGAAGTCCAGAAGTCCTTTCTGTGTGTAATTTAATCTCAGTGTAAATACAGCTGTTCTGTGAAGCCCTCAGAGGTTTGTTAGAGAACATTAGTGAACTAACAGCATCAGGAAGCCCAAGGAATACAACGGTCAGGTCAGGGATAAAGTTGTGGAGAAGTTTAGATTCTAAAAAAAATATATCAAGCTTTAAACATCTCACGGAGCACTGCTCAGTCCATCATTAGAAAATGGAAAGAGTATGGCACAACTGCAAACCTACCTATAACATCCCCCCCCAAAAAGAAAGCAAAATCAAACTTTTTTAGCCTACGTGTGGCAGAAATCATGTTGTGGGGAAGCTTTTCTTCAGCTGGGACAGGGAAGCTGGATTAAGTTGATAGATGGGAAGATGGATGGAGCAAAATACAGGGCAATCTTAGAAGAAAACTTGTTAGAGTCTGCAGAAGACTTGAAACTGGGGCAGAGGTTCACTTTCCAGCAGGACATTAAACCTAAACATAAAGCCCGAGCTTCAAGGGAATGGTTTAGATCTAAACATAATCATGTGTTGGAATGGTCCAGTCATAAGTCCAGACCTAAATCCAATCGAGAATCTGTGGCAAGACTTGAAAATTGACGTTCACAGACGCTCATTTGAAAACCATTTATCATTTTCCTTCCACTTCACAAACGTGGCACTTAGTGTTAGTCTGTCACCTAAAAATCCAGTAAAATACATTTATATGTTTGCTTATGGTTGTAACATGTTTGCAAGGCACTTTATATAAATGGATATATACAGTGGCTTGCAAAAGTATTCGGCCCCCTTGAACTTTTCCACATTTTGTCACATTACAGCCACAAATATGAATCAATTTTATTGGAATTCCACGTGAAAGACCAATACAAAGTGGTGTACACGTGAGAAGTGGAACGAAAATCATACATGATTCCAAACATTTTAAACAAATAAATAACTGAAAAGTGGGGTGTGCGTAATTATTCAGCCCCCTGAGTCAATACTTTGTAGAACCACCTTTTGCTGCAATTCCAGCTGCCAGTCTTTTAGGGTGTGTCTCTACCAGCTTTGCACATTTAGAGACTGAAATCCTTGTCCATTCTTCTTTGCAAAACAGCTCCAGCTCAGTCAGATTAGATGGACAGCGTTTGTGAACAGCAGTTTTCAGATCTTGCCACAGATTCTCGATTGGATTTAGATCTGGACTTTGACTGGGCCATTCTAACACATGGATATGTTTTGCTTTAAACCATTCCATTGTTGCCCTGGCTTTATGTTTAGGGTCGTTGTCCTGCTGGAAGGTGAACCTCCGCCCCAGTCTCAAGTCTTTTGCAGACTCCAAGAGGTTTTCTTCCAAGATTGCCCTGTATTTGGCTCCATCCATCTTCACATCAACTCTGACCAGCTTCCCTGTCCCTGCTGAAGAGAAGCACCCCCAGAGCATGATGCTGCCACCACCATATTTGCCACACCATATACATGGCTTGTGGCAAACTGCAAATGGGACTTCTTAAGGTTTTCTGTTAACAATGGCTTTCTTCTTGCCACTCTTCCATAAAGGCCAACTTTGTGCAGTGCACGACTAATAGTTGTCCTATGGACAGATTCCCCCACCTGAGCTGTAGATCTCTGCAGCTCGTCCAGAGTCACCATGGGCCTCTTGGCTGCATTTCTGATCAGCGCTCTCCTTGTTCGGCCTGTGAGTTTAGGTGGACGGCCTCGTCTTAGTAGGTTTACAGTTGTGCCATACTCCTTCCATTTCTGAATGATCGCTTGAACAGTGGCTCCGTGGGATGTTCTAGGCTTTGGAAATCTTTTTGTAGCCTAAGCCTGCTTTAAATTTCTCAATAACTTTATCACTGACCTGTCTGGTGTGTTCTTTGGACTTCATGGTGTTGTTGCTCCCAATATTCTCTTAGACAACCTCTGAGGCCGTCACAGAGCAGCTGTATTTGTACTGACATTAGATTACACACAGGTGCACTCTATTTAGTCATTAGCACTCATCAGGCAATGTCTATGGGCAACTGACTGCACTCAGACCAAAGGGGGCTGAATAATTACGCACACCCCACTTTGCAGTTATTTATTTGTAAAAAAATGTTTGGAATCATGTATGATTTTTGTTCCACTTCTCACGTGTACACCACTTTGTATTGGTCTTTCACGTGGAATTACAATAAAATTGATTCATGTTTGTGGCTGTAATGTGACAAAATGTGGAAAAGTTCAAGGGGGCCGAATACTTTTGCAAGCCACTGTATTTGTAAATTGTTTATGTGACTATTTACACAAGAAATGTTGTATTCTGTATTAATAGACAAAGTTTAATTATTTTAATGGCATTGAAGAAATATTACATATAAAAAATTAAGAACAAAAAGAAATAAGCAGCCATCAATAATGAAGAAGAAACTTATAAGTCATATAAGTAGTCATATAGTTGGCAGTTGGTGTGTGTGTATGAACTAACCTCATACAGTAGTTGGTGTGTGTATGCTAGCCTCAAACCAAACGTGTGCAAATTGCATTATTGATATTATTAGACGATCTTTAATGACAAGTGATTTCTTTCTGTAGGATGTACGCTGGCTTATGTATTGCCATGGTATCTTCTTTTAATGCCATGCACTATGTAATCTGGGTCATTCCTGTCCATGCTACTGCTACTGGAATCATTTAAAGACGCTTCAAACAACAATACTTCCAAGCCTTCTGTATGACATCATGCATCTTCTTCAATACTGTACATCAGGGGTTACTGGACATCAAAAGCCTTATTATGCAAAGAGTTTTGGGATAAAGAGGAGAATTTAATTAATTTTGCAAAAGAGCATTATTTTTTTCTCTCTTCACATTTTGCAGAAATTGGCATACAGTATTCGCTTTAAACTTGAACTCATGTCTCTTAGACATTCTGTGCTCTGAGCTTTTCCAAGATGTCACCGGTGAGGATGCAGTTTCTCTCCATATTTTGGCCTTTTTAACGTGCTCTTGCTTCACTGGTTGTGCCCCTAAATGATGATCATTCTTGTAGATCCAAATCAAAAGTCAGCTTTTTTGTTGTTTTGCGCTTTCTATTCTGCAAGTGTTTTACTGTGTGAGTTTTGAGTGTTGCGAAAGGCAAATCACTTGTGCCGTGCTTGTGTCCAGTAATTTACAGATGATTGATTATCATTTACCAACATACTACTGTATATATATGTACAGTAAAATATTTTTTATTTGGTTTGGTACGAAACATTACTTGGGTAATTAGGCAACCTTGCTAATAGATTATTAAATAAGAAACGTGTTCCAATATATTTTTAATCTTTAATATGTTTGAATACAGTTACTCCCTGGAGCAGACTGAACAGTTTCTACACACCCTGTTGGACGATGAACCTGTGAGAACTGTAATAGCATCTGAATCTGCCCCGGACAGTAATGAAAAAGGTAGAACACCTAGCAAAGAGAGGGTAAGGACACATTCAGTATCACTACGTGCTTGATAATTATGTTATAATGTTTGTTGTATTGATAAATATTTATTATTTAATATGTTGAACTTTAAACTTCAGCCTTGTTGTCATTTATTGTACTTGTATTTCTTTATATTTAGGGCAAAAGCACTATGACATCAGGCTATTACATCATCAACGCTATGATAGTGGTGATGTCAGAAAGTGATGATGTCATAGTGTTGGCAGGGCCCAATTGTTTTTCTAAGAATTATTTTGTATCCTCATATCAGCCATATGTCGTCATAGTGTGTAAAGGACTCTATTGTATTCCTCAGGATTATTATTTTTTTTCCACCATTTGGGGCTTTTTTTTTAACATGCTCAAAAACTCAATTGTTGGCAGACATGTTGGAATCTGCTGCCATTAGGATGCCTGACAGTCTGGGCCCGGGCGTGGCTCGAGGCCCTCACATGAGCTCATTGAACGAAACAGCAAAATTGAAGAGGGATTTTTGATGCCCGCTCATCACTGCTTTCAGCTATAGTTATTTATTTATTTTATAATATCTGGGGCTTTTGGGGGGGGGGGGGGGGTCTGAATATGCTCAGAATTCACGAAAATCAGACAGGTTGGAATCTGATGCCATTAGGATGCCTGAGCGGCCAGGGTTTTGCTTCATGGCTCATACACACTTGCATGTATACTCGCGAAACCCGGTACACGTTTAGATCTCATTGAGCCGAACAGGTTTCGCGTTATTTTGGGTCATTTGCAAAATGCACCCAATGGAATTTACAGTATATGATCGCCACCAAACTGGGCCTGAGTAATCTCAAGACATTAAGCATGCATAACTGCGGAGGGATTTTTGGTTTCTCAAACCGTGTCGATGCCTTAAACTTATGTCACAAAGAGGTTCAGAACTTTGTGTGAGACATCATATTGAGTGCCCAGGGGTGCGATGGCGAAGGGTGCTTGGGCCCGATCTTCGTTGCTTGCAACTATATTATTATTATTAGCATTATTAGTATCTAGTGCATTTATGATGCAGGCTTTATTTCGTAATGAATAACTGTGTGTTTCATCATGTTGCTTGTCGGTTTGCAGAAGCAGAAGAATGAGATAGATGTGGCACAGTTCCAAGACATAGAAGATCCAGAATACATAGACTTCCGTACAGAAGCCATGGTTCAGAGACAACGGCAGCAGGAGTGTTTTGCTAAAGCTGCCGAAGCCTACAGACAAGGACGCAAGGACATCGCCAGCTTCTACGCTCAACAGGTCTCATACACACACTAATGGTGCAATCATGGACTTACAGTATGACGCTGTGGAATATTTTGGGATTTCTACCCAGTTTAAGTAATAATCTTTCATTTTAAATGTAACATTAACAGCAAAACTGTAGCACTAACAAACTGGTCACATTAAGTGTGTGTGTGCGTGCGTGTGTGTGTGCGTGTGTGTGTGCCTGCAGGGTCACTTACACGGGCAGAAGACAAAGGAGGCGAACCATCGTGCAGCCGTGCAAATATTTGAACGTGTCAACTCGACCCTTCTGCCTCAGAACGTTCTGGATCTGCATGGACTGCATGTCAACGAGGCTCTGCATCACTTACAACAGATTCTCACTAAGAAAACAGAGGGTGAGTGAAACACACACGCTGACACTCAGATCCTCTAAGATAAGTAGATTCACGACTCACTAGGAAAAGTTTGTATTTAAAAGTTTCATTATGTGAGTCACATCGGCAGGGTTTTTTTCTTTCTTGTTTTTTTTTTTTTTTTACTGTATATCGCCGTCTTGATCTTTGCGTTTGTGTAATATACTTCCTGTTTCCTGTCAGAATGGCAGCAGGGCTTGTGTCGTCCCCAGCTGTCAGTCATTACCGGGAGAGGCAACCGCAGCCAAGGAGGCGTGGCTCGCATTAGGCCTGCTGTTCTCGACTACCTCAGGAGCCACCATTACAAGTACACACACATACTGTACACACACACACACACACACAAATATAAATATTATTTAGCTTTTTTAAAAAATCGAATTTTAACCCCTGACCTTCTCTCCGTCTCTCAGGTACACAGAGCCTAAAATGGGTTTGGTGGTCGTCATGCTGCAATGTGCTGAATATTAGCTGCTGCTGCGAAATGAAGATGGGAGATTTCTTCTTTTGTTCACGTTAAAAGAATGAACACATTTATGTTGTTACTCTTTTTTGCTCACACTTGACCTTTTGTACATATTTTTTATTGTTTCCCTCTGGTGCATTCTTTAACTTTCTGCTCTCACTCATTTCTCTCTCTCTCTCTATTTCTTTCTCTCTCATATATACATATATCATACTTGAAACTTTATTTATATATATATATATATATATATATATATATATATATATATATATATATATATAAAAAGAAATTAGTTGATGTATCAGCATAGAAAATGTGCCAAAGTTTCAACATATATTTGATTCTTTCACTGAGATGTTCGTGTTGATGCTCTCGCCCCTGTGTGTAAGTGTGGAACTACTGAGCAATAATGAATTGTCCAGTAGTTATTAGAATTAACCAGGTGATACTTTTATAGTTTGGTAAATCATTCTTAACAATACAACGTTCGGACCAATACGTTAAAATCGAGGGCTGGCTTTAAGTTTATTTATATTATTTTTCCCCCTCTTAAATTTTAGGATTATGATTGTTTTGTGAGTGTGTGTGTGTGTACAAGCATGCATGTAAGTTTTTGATAAACTATTTACACTGGCAGCTCTTTTCATACTAATTTTAGATTGTGATCTTATAGCTGTTGTTCAGTCCATGTTTAAGTCCTTGACCGTTTTTCCCCATGACGAATGCTTATAACTAATTCCACATAGAGATTTAAAAAGAAGTATAACAGAAGTATACTTACACACATAAACCTTTATAAAGCTGCTTGATATGTGCTTAGAATGACCAAGCAATGTTGTATAAAAAAGTTGATGTTTTATGAATGAGCGTTCTTCTTAAACACTACTTCGCAGCTGTTCTGGTTTTTCTAGTATAATTTTATTTTTGTAATGCTGCTGTTTTATGATTCTTTGGATTTGTATATTTTGAAGAATAAAATATTTTTTTTTTGTAATTAGTTTCGATGGGCCTGTTTTGGAATTTTTCTACTGAAGTGTGCCAGTAACACTGTACTCGGTCCCACCGTCATCTTTCTCAATTTTTGCTCTCTGTAGTCTCTGTCGAAATTGCCTGTGGGGGGAAAAAATAACTCAGCAGCTTTTTTCTGACATTTATCCATATCTGCAAAGGTCAGGTTTCTCCATGAGGTAATTTTCACATGGCTGCAAATCAAAGCTAGGGACTTTTGCACCACTAGAGGACGATAGAAGAGCGTTCGTAAGTCCTATGTCCTCAATATACAGTATGTCCACATCCAATGTTTTTAGCATTTGGCTTGCTTTTATCACCTCTTGTACATTTCCTGTCCTGGAAAATCCTGAAATTATGAGAGATGTTCCAAAACCTTTTTTCGACATATAGACAGCAATAAAATATAACACAGTTATAGCACTGAATTTAAGAAAACATACAATTAACCACTAATGTAAAATCCACCTAATCTTTGAATATTAAGAAAAAGAATGAGCAAATATACTATTCTTCTTCCCCTGATTTGTGTATTATACAACTTCTTGTTAAACACATGACGCATAAATATTTCATGGTGTGAATAAGTTCATGTAATAAGATTACGTTAATGTTGTAGGACTAAAATGTTCATTATTTCATTACTAATAATGCCACGACTTCATGATTTTTGTTTATTTTAAATAATTTCTGGACCTTACTGGCATGTGCCTGGTTTGATTGCCAGGGCAGCAGCAAGGGAGCTGGCTGATGCATTCCCTGCCCTGAGCTCCCAAGCGAGGTCAACAGCACAATACAATAGTCAGGCAACATCCAGGGGCAATAGCTGGTGTGCCAGCTGAAACCGCAAATCACCAGGGTGAGGCTGCTAGGATGAGGCTCCTGCCCCAATGAAGGTCAACCTGCCCAACACCCTGTGGAAGATAACATGGCAAGCTCCATAACCCTGCTTTCCAACGAGGTGGCCTTTCTTCTCATGAGCCAAGCAGCGCCCCAAGTCAGGCTTGCTGAAGACTCACGACAAACCGCCTCTCCTGTCCAGAGCACTAAGCATGTTCTGGTCAGGATCTCTCCACCCTTCCCTTGCCTGAGGCCCTGACCTGTGCTTATGCCAATCCCCAACTTGGTGCCCACTCCAGACCCCGGTTTGGCACCTACGAGAAGTCCTGGCCCATTGCAGGTGCCAATTCCTGGCCCAGATTCCACCCCTTAAAGGGGGTTCTGCCATGGTGCTCCATGTGTAATGCACCTCAACTTCAGCACATCCAATACATTTCGTATTGATTTCAACTCCATTGCAGACTGCCACTTCTAGCAGAAAATAAACTTGTACGTCTCTGTCCAATTGTCTTTTGTTCAATTATAAAAGTTGTCATTCCAGAGGGAGAAAAAGATACAGTTATAACTATAGACCCATCCTATCCCATTCCTCCCAGTGTGTCTAGTGAAATAATTTTCTGGTTCTGTATCTGGACTACACTGCACATATAGAATATAGTGAACAATCCTGTAAATCAGTACAGTATATGATTACACACCACAGGGTTTGGTTTATCAATCATACTGTGATTCTGTGCCTAAAGATATGTACCTTAAAAATACTAAATATCTAGGCATGGGTGACATCAAACATTTGTTTCTTCGATAGTTGTGATAAAAAAGAACTATGGGGCTCTTATATACACTGGGTCATTGAGTAAGGGCTAATTTAAATACAGCTTCTGTTGGAAATGTATTTTATAACTAATCAGTAAACACATTTATTGGTCTTTTTGTCAAAAGCCTGCTGGAGCAGACCGTGAACAGGCACAGAAAGTACAGCTTGCAGGTCAGGTTTGCCGTGCACCACACAGCGGATACAAGGCGGTGTCATGCACAAATTTCAAGAAAAAAAAAAAAAAACTTCACCCCTTATTTCACTTCCCCTGAGATCTTAGTGGAAGAGGCCACATCTGTTCTTCGAGCTCTGTGTAGAAACTCGCTAATTATATACAGGAAATATAAAAGAAAATTCGACAATACAACTTATTTGTATGTAACATTACAGATACATGTGTTTACAGTGTTTTTTGTTTTGAGAATTCCAAAAAATGTTTGATGTTACTTCGATCCGGTGAACTCGACCGACTGAAAACTGGTGAGTAACTTTAAATAAAATTAATTCATAATAGAAATTGTAAAAATATTGTACAGTAAATAATGTTGATTTTTGTATTATTGTTATTATTACTTACAAATCCACAACATTTGATTCCTTTTTTTAGTAGTTTTAGTTTGTGTTTATTAGTGACGATGAACAGAGAGAGGCCTGTTACAAATGTGACTTAAAATGTCTGGTGCTTACGTATTTATTTTAAAATTTACATATACAGTTTATTCCAGTTTTAAGAATACAAAATACATTTGTATTAATGAAATCTTTTTTCTTAATAGATTAAAGCTTTTTACATTTAAAAAAGAAAATCTATTTTCCCTATTTATGAAAAAAAAAAAAAAAAGATTTTAGGAGGCCTTCACAAGGAAACGCTGTCTATATTATCTTGTTTATTACCTTGTTGGAGACCGGAGAAATATTAATGGAAAGTTAATTCTGCACATAAAATAAACAACATGCTTTGGCAAGACAATAAGATCTTATATAGACAAATATGACTTCTACCTATTTGTGTATTTCTGCTATTATAGTTCTACCCTTACGTAATACCAGCTTCATTAGTTAGGTTTTTTTTGCTTTATAATCATATATTTATTTTGTTACTACATGTGATAATGCGTAGGACTGAAATATGCAACGTAAATATATTTTAAATAGGTAGTGTCAAGTAATTACAAATATATTGAGGCGATTTGGTGCCACCAGTAAAAAACGAGCCAGCACGAAATACGTTTTTGATGTTTTTAATATTGGGAAAAGTGGACAGAAACCGCTCATTTTATCTACTGCTTAGATTTATTTCAAAACATCCTATTTTTTAAATATATATTTACATTTAAATATTACATTTGCATATGTTACATATGTTAGAGAGGACAATTTCACTATATAAATCTATTTATAACTATACAGATGGTCTTTTGGGGTGGGGGGTCATAAATACTGTATAATGATGCAAATAATGCAGTGGTGTTTTTCCCCCCTTTAATCTAGAAAAGAAGAACAATTAGCAGGTGTTTCGGGTGCAGGCCTGAGGAGAGTGAAGCGATGAGACTCTTACACTGTGCCACCGCACCACCTCTCCACTGCTTACTCTCGTTCTGAGGAAACCACTTCACCTTTATCTTATGACCAAAACCACATTCTTCTGACTGGACACCATAATGGCCTGCTTTGAAAGTTACACTGGCACAAATGAAAAAGGAAACGTCTTGATCCTCTGAAGAAAAAGAAGCACAACTTCTCACGGAATGATGAACGGGACGACCGGGACATCTGTGAAGTGCGTACTTGTTGGTGACTGCGCTGTGGGCAAAACAGCGCTGCTGGTGCGCTTCACCTCTGAGACATTCCCTGACAGCTACAGACCCACTGTCTATGAAAACACTGGTGTGGACGTCTTCATGGATGGCGTCCAGATTAGCTTGGGGTTGTGGGACACGGCGGGAAATGACACGTTCCGCCAGATCCGTCCCATGTCCTACCAGCAAGCCGATGTAGTCCTGCTGTGCTACTCGGTGGCAAACCCGTCCACGCTGGCCAGCATCCAGCAGAAGTGGATAGCTGAGGTTCGTGAATATCTGCCTCGTGTGCCTGTCCTGGTTGTAGGCACTCAGACAGACCACCGGGAGATGGGGCCATATCGTGACCGCTGCACCACGGCGTCAGAAGGCAAGAGGGTGGCTCATGAAATTCGAGCGAAGGGCTACCTGGAATGCTCTGCACTCATTAATCGTGGTATTCAGCAAGTGTTCGAGTGTGCGGTGCGAACAGCCATCAACCAGGCACGCAAGCGATCACGGCGGAGACTCTTTGATCTGAACCCATGCCACATCTCTTGACCAAATGAACTTAACCTCGTTAACAAACCTCTAAGATTTTACACTCAATCCATCCATCTTGTTGGTACACCCTCATATTTATTCAGTGTGATTTTACAATAGTTGTTTGATCTCTCAAGGGCCACACAACACTTTAACCAGTCATCTAAGATCCAAGGTTCTCAAGTTGGCTCTGGGGTTCCCCAGTGGGTAGACTTTTAAAATTGGTTATCAGTGATGCAAATTACCAAATTACCCCAAATAAGTTTTAGAGTTAATCGCTTGTTTGTTTGGTCATGAATTGAATCGGTTTAATCCTATCCTTCAAATCTGAAAAACATCAAGTTGTTGAGATTTGCTGTTAAAAATTAAATAAAATTCAATCTAACAAAAAACAAAAAAAAAAAACTTAAAAAAAAAATTCTTTAAATTCTTTGTGAAGTTGTTACTTTTCAAAAATGTTTGTCCTTAATGATTAAGTCTGTAATTATATAAAGGTCCTGTCTTAGCTCTCACTCTGAATCAAGACATTGTAGGTAATACAACTCTATAAACTTTAATTGAACTGAATGGGGCATAAAAAACCTCCTTAACTTCAGTCTGTAGCGAATCTCATTGTGTCTATGTGAGACCCACTGGAGACTCTTTAATCGAGTGTCTTTGGGCGAGGCTTTTGATATATACTGTAATAAGATGCAAATTTTTGCGAGTAAATTGACAATGAAATATATCAGATCATATCGTATATATATAAATGTATTCATTTTCACATTAGAAATCCATTTATACAGTAGGAAGACGGCTATTTGTTTTATGTAGTTCTAAAGTTAAATGTTCCGCCCTTCCTTAACATTGTCCTAAGATTTTTTCATTCTCTTGACTACCACAGAAGATCGATGTGTTTCTCCATAGAAAGTAAAAATTAAAATTTTTTTAAAAAACAGGAATCTAAAACATAATATTATATGTTATAAAAAAGAATACATAATATAGCTTTTATATATAAGAATATAGAGGCTGTACAGGTTTTTCTGACTTCTACCAGACGCTTGTGTAGACACTAGAATGTGTAGAGTTTCGAAATACGTTACGTTCATCAATATGCCACTGAACGTCTTACGAGTATACTGATGTACATATGCTGGATTAAACAGGTAATTATATCATGAGGGTTTGCATTTAAGGATTAATGCTGTAGATGTTAAGCTATGTTACAATGGAAGCTTTTGTATATTTGCAAGGTTTGTTGTAAAATGTACATTACTTTTCAAACTCTTATCTGGGATCACCCAAATAACAGATGCCAAACGTTTGTCAATAGTTTTATACATTAGTAATATGATTTTTTTCCACATCACAATACTAAAACGGAGTGATATGTTTTTTATTTTTAAAAAAATGATGTTTTACCCTTTTTGTAAAAAGTTAATAGTTAGCTATTTAAACACAATATCATAAAAAGTCTGTATAATTCACTTCCAATTTATTCTTTAATTAATTCTAATACACTGCTGTTAATAGAACTGCAAACGGAATGTTAACGTACAGTATGTTCATAAATCATGCAGTGAATTTCTATACATACATGCATTTATTGGAAATATCATGAACATTGTGATGATGATAAGGTGCAACTAATAAACAGTGACTTACAGTAAAATCGATTTAGCATTTTTTTTTTAGCAGATGTTGAGGAATACAGTACCATACACACATGCATACTGTATAGGTTTTATTAATATTACACATGACATATTACACATTTCTTTTTACTGTTCAACCCGTCTATATAACACATTGAATCCAAAATAATAACTTACAGTAATTTGTGTATAGGATGTGCTAAAACATACTTGACATTACGGCGGCATCTTGAGCCTGATTTTATATACAGTATATATATATAAAGGTGATGTGAGAAATACGTTTCTGTCTTATGGATCAGGAACTTTGCTAAATGTGTAAAAATGTGGCTTCATTGCACTTCGCTGACATTCTGCTAACAACGTTAATTCTGTAAATAGTAATGTAGACAAGCTTTTTAAATAATTTTGCCTCCAAGATGTGTCTCTGCACAGTATATAACTATTCTACATGCCGAGAGTGCAAACTGAAATGTATAATGTTGTGTATAAAGGTGCATTCAAAGCAAAGATATTATGAAGCAACCAGTGTGTGTGTGTGTGTGTGTGTGTGTGTGTGTGTGTGTGTACTTGAAATCTCTCATGAGTGAAATGTAGGCACCTGCCCATTTATGCTGTTTTTCATGTGTGTATTGATGCATGTGTGTGTGCAAGTTTCACAAGAAAACACTCAGACACACACTAATGTTAACTATAGCACCAAACATGTATTTACCATAACTGAACATAATCTTATCATTTTACCAGGTAAAGTACGTATCATACTCGTGTACTATACACTATACAGTACATTCTCAGGCACTTTTATTACATATGCGTTTCTGAGTGAAGGATGAATTGTCTTCTGAAAACAAATTTATGTGAGATTAATGCATAAATTATGTGGTCTAAAGAGATGGTGGCTTAAAGTAGAATCTTTGAGAGAACTCTAGATGGTACAAACCCCAAAACCACTTCCCAGTAGGAGCTCTCAGCTCTCTCATAACCTTCTGAATCCTACACAGGCTTTACTGAATGGTCTGATCCTTTGTTCTTCATGCATGTACACAGTAGGTAGAAAAAAAAAGTAATATGAACATATTTGCTACACTCATACACTTAGAGATAGTCAACCAACTTCTTGCGGCAGGTGAACACACACACGCTAGGAATGGGCAAGTCATCTTTACGAAAAAACATTTCTGCCCTTTGAGATGTCGCTTATTTTTGGCTTTATTATTGTGTTGCAGTGAACTAATGCTGCTGTACGGAATATAACTGTGATATGAGTAGCGATAGAATCTATAGTATACACATATTTACTGTATATTTAGTGTTTTGCTTTTATTTGTAATAGATGGTAATTGATTTGTTTACCTATTACATTAATTATTATTTATAGCCATCTCTAATATCAAATATAATTAAAACTATTTCATACTTATTATTTTTTTTATAATTCTCCTTGTATGCATTATGCATTTATACTCCATCTTTCTTCTTTACACTGTAAAACCTGAGTTATACACCATTCAAAATGGTTGAGCCGATGATCACACCGTGTTTCTTTGCTCTGTGTGATACGTCAGACGTGACTGCAGTGTAGTGTATAGAAATATTATACTAAAGACTGAATAGTTTCTCTTCTGCTTTTGGTTTAATAAAGATTTTCTCACCCTCCATCCTCACAACATGAGATAAATCTTAATTCTGTTTTAGAACATTTATACTTAGCAGCAGTGTGTGAGTGTGTGAGAGAGAGAGAGAGAGAGAGAGAGAGAGATGAGGTTTATTACATGACTTGAACGTTGCATAGGTCAGTTCACTTTCTGTCTAATGAACATCAGGGTTGCTGAAACACAACCACAAGCCTCACTGTCTCGGTCTCTGTCTCTCTCTCTCTCTTTCTCTCTCTCTCTCTCTCTCCAACAGGAAACACCTGCAGTGAGCTTTTACCACAAAAGCGCTCTCTTACACACACACTCTACTAATCACAAACTCTATCACAAACAGTCACAGTTGTAGTTTTGACAGTTGAACATTCTTGCCAGAAATATATGCATTCTCTGTTCATTATCAGTTCTTCTTCATGCATCCATACGGATGTAAAATCTGTAGGTATGTAAAGTGATTGAAGCGTTGTCGTAGCATGACACCTGACAACATGGAGCGAAAGCAAGAGACTAGACTTGCCTAGACTAGACAGTGTATCTGTGCAAAGAGACCAGTTACTACATGTGGCATCTTAGTTAAGGCTTCATTTCGCATTTCCCTAATGCTTTTTAATGTCACTCTGAAGATGATACTTTGAAGATGATAAGGCCAACCCACAATCATTCATTTTTTTTTTTTTTTTTTTTTTTTTAAATGTTCATGCGTCATGTGTCAGAAATCACGTAAGTGTGTCTTTAAATATTACACAGATGACTGAATAATTATTTGATTTCCCACAGGCCCTCCATTTTCCATCTCCCCACGACTGATTCTGTACTATATGCATGTTAACTACTTCTACTTCAGACTGCATACAGCCTGAACCTGAAATATAATTGAATTGAGATTTTAATTTTTTAACCTTTTTTTTTTTTTTTTACTTCAAGGCCTCTAATGGTCTTCCTCATCGAATTGCTTCACATCTGGTTTTTCACATCCTGACTTTTAAAACTAGTTATGCCTTTATTTGTCACATATACATTACTCACTCACTCAGACTCATCTTTTACCGCTTTATCCTGTATTCAGGGTCACGGGGGGACTGGAGCCTATCCCAGGAGGCTTAGGGCACGAGGCAGGGTACACCCTAGACAGGGTGCCAATCCATCGCAGGGCACACACACATACAGTACACATTCACACACTACGGGCAATTTGGGAACGCCAATCAACCTAACCTGCATATCTTTGGACTGTGGGAGAAAACCGGAGTACCCGGAGGAAACCCATCAAGCACAGGGAGAACATACAAACTCCATGCACACAGAGACGGGAATCAAACCCGGACCCAGGAGGTGCAAGGCAACAGTGCTAACCACTACACCACAATTAAATTCTTTCTTCGTATATTCCAGCGTAGCCAAGATACAGCCATGCCTGGAGCTGATAGTGTTAAGGGTCTTGCTCAAGAACCCAACACTGGCAACCTGGGGAAACCGCGGCTTGAACCCCCGACCCTACGATCAGGAACCCTCTGAGATACTACTGAACACTGCCCCAGTTTTCAGCAGGTTTTTGCTTTTAAACAAATGTAACTCTGGCAATATTTGAGTCATTGTCCTGTTCAAACAATTCTAGTTATGACTAGCTGTAACCCCTCTTATACAGTATGTGTGTGTTAGGTGTGTTTGGATCAGGGCTTGACATTGGCACCCGCCCACCCGCCAAATGCGGGTAAAATTCGGCTTTGGCGGGTAATAACTTTAGTCTCACTAGCCACTTTGGCGGGTAGTTTATTCTTTGGTATGACAATATATTTTTGTTGTAGTTTTCTCTAAAGGCATCTGATATAATAAACGCATCGCAACGTAATATTGCGCGCATAAAACGCACATTGCACACACGCTCGCACACACACACACACACACACACAGACTCATGGAGAGTCGAACCCTCAGCCTTTAGGTGCAATGCTAACCACTACGCCACCGTGCCACCCAAAGATAATCTCAGAATTAGGGGTGCTTATGCTGTTGTATCTTCTGTGTTCCTGTGTTCCTTTAAAGAGAAGCTGATCAGGCCTGATGTAGTTGTCTTGCTGACAACTGATTTTTTTTTTTTACTTCCAGCTGACTCGTGTGTACTGTATAGTCGGTTGATGTTCTCATCATGACTCATGACAGGCTTTCTCCAAATGTATTACTTTCTGAGACCCAAAAGTTAAATGTTTGCTCATAAGATGAGAGAGAGGCTTTTTGATATATATTCTCAGCCTACACTATGCTTTCTTTTCATTTTCAGGCTGTGGTTGTCCTCTGAACAGCTTTTCTCCTCTGAGCTGCGGCTGTCTCAAGTTTTTTTTTTTTTTAAACATACAGTTGATTATGATTAATGCCCTTATTACTGTAACTGACTTTATATACAGTACAGTAGATGGCTGATAAGTTGGTATTGTCATATTCTTTATATATTTTTTCAATAATGGATTTTAATATTTACCTGTGAGATATTTAACATTTGTCAAATATTAATTGCCAAACCTGATTAATATTTTTCATCCACTTTATTGTCTGTTATGGATTAAGCTTTAAAATGTGACATTAGCTTGAGGTGTCTGCCGGCCATAATAAGGTTAAAGAAAAATTAATGACTACAGTATCTGTGTGGACATGGGCTATAGGACGTACTGTATGTGGCTTAGTGGTTAGCACAGTTGACTTGCACCTCCAGGGTCTGAGTTCAATTCCTGACCGGGATTTGATTCGATTTCCACTTCCACTGTGTGTATGGAGGTTTGCATATTCTCCCTGTTCTTGGTGGGTTTCCTCCAGGTACTCTGGTTTTCTCCCACAATCCAAAAACATGCAGATTAGGTTAATTGGCATTCCCAAATTTCCCGTAGTGTCTGAGTGAGTGTATGTGTGTCCTGCGATGGATTGGCACCCTGTCCAGGAATAAGAGTGAGTGAGTGAGTGAGTGAGAGAGTGAGTGAGTGAGTGAGAGAGTGAGTGAGTGAGTGAGTGAGTGAGTGAGTGAGAGAGTGAGTGAGTGAGTGAGTGAGTGAGTGAGAGAGTGAGTGAGTGAGTTAAGAGTGAGTGAGTGAGTTAAGAGTGAGTGAGAGAGTGAGAGAGTGAGTGAGTTAGTTAAGAGTGAGTGAGTGAGTGAGAGAGTGAGTGAGTGAGTGAGAGAGTGAGTGAGTGAGTGAGAGAGAGAGTGAGTGAGTGAGTGAGAGAGTGAGTGAGTGAGTGAGTTAAGAGTGAGTGAGTGAGTTAAGAGTGAGTGAGAGAGTGAGTGAGAGAGTGAGTGAGTTAGTTAAGAGTGAGTGAGTGAGTGAGTGAGAGAGTGAGTGAGTGAGAGAGTGAGTGAGTGAGAGAGTGAGTGAGTGAGTTAGTTAAGAGTGAGTGAGTGAGTGAGTGAGTGAGAGAGTGAGTGAGTGAGAGAGTGAGTGAGTGAGAGAGTGAGTGAGTGAGTGAGAGAGTGAGTGAGTGAGTGAGCGAGTGAGAGAGAGTGAGTGAGTGAGTGAGAGAGAGAGTGAGTGAGTGAGTGAGAGAGTGAGTGAGTGAGTGAGTGAGAGAGTGAGTGAGTTAGTTAAGAGTGAGTGAGTGAGTGAGTGAGTGAGTTAGTTAAGAGTGAGTGAGTGAGTGAGAGAGTGAGTGAGTGAGTTAGTTAAGAGTGAGTGAGTGAGAGAGTTAGTTAAGAGTGAGTGAGTGAGTGAGAGAGTGAGTGAGTGAGTGAGTGAGAGAGGGAGTGAGTGAGTGAGAGAGTGAGTGAGTGACTGAGTGTGAGAGTGAGTGAGTTAAGAGTGAGTGAGTGAGTTAGTTAAGAGTGAGTGAGTGAGTGAGTTAGTTAAGAGTGAGTGAGTGAGTGAG